>BLSH010552316.1:1116310-1135269 GCA_018402905.1 Glandirana rugosa | reverse complement strand
GCGATCGTTGTTTTAAGCAGAGTTTGATCTGCAACTCAAAGCAGTGGTATTTGAAATCTCTAATTTCTGCTATCTGTCCTCAGAGCAACAGCACAGACAGCAGTAGTAAAGTAATCTATCTCAGGATGCAGGATCAGGTCTTAAAATGTCTCAAATCTGTCCCTCACGCAGTCAGCTACCTTTCCCTACACTAACCCAAGGAGCATGTGACTGCAGCACTGTGACTCCAGCTTATAAAGAGGCTGGGTCACATGATGCACTGGCCAATCACAGCAATGCCATTAGTAGGCATGGCTGTGATGGCTTCTAAGGGCAAACCAGTGAAACACTTGTTGATTGGCTGCCCTGCAGTTTCTCAACACGTGGAGTAAAATAGCAGAACCCCGGACCGAACCCGAACGATTTTTGAAATGTCCGGGTCCGGGTCCGTGCCCCGGACACCCGAAAGTTCGGTACGGACCCGAACGTTACAGTCCGGGTTCGCTCAACACTACTTTTGAAGCTGTGTCAAAATAGGCAAGTAGAGGTAAAAGGACTAGTTATTATTATTGTCTGTAGACTCCCTACGGCTGATCTCTCCCCATTATCATCTTTCCATGCCTTGTTCTGCACTGTGTCTTTGTGTGGATGTGGTCATCTTACTAGAGAAAGAGTTTGCCTACTCATGTCAGAGCTGCCTACCCTGGTGAAAGGCGATCTGATGACTGGTGGGTGGGAATATTTAAAAGTCAGCAAGAGAGGAGTGCACAGATCCACAGAATGCATGAAGCAAAAGTAGGGAGATCCATGTATTGCTGGTCTTTAGGAACGACTTTCACTCTAGCAAGGGGAACAGTGAGCAGCAAAGTAGCCACATCACCAAATCTCACTCCAAATCCCAGACTAGCAATTACTAATATATTTTTTTTATGTTCAATGTGTTTTAACAGGGTTACATTCAACCACAGAAGACATACCTAATAAACTTAAAATTACAATAGGTAGGAAAATCAATTCAGACAAAGTAATTATTGGACTTGTTATAGTCACTAATATCTTTAGGGTGCTGCTTGGGCTCAATTGACATCTCTATGTTAGTTCTATTTCGTTTAAATTCCACTTAAATGCCCTCATAAGGTCAATAATGTTTGAGATGAGTAGTGTTGAGATGCAAACACACTTTCCTGAAACAAGCCACCTTGACCTTAAGACCCTACATTTTATGCCAACCCTGGTGTGCCTTGAGTTTTCTCCAGGGGTGCCTTGGCAAAATGTCTACAAATTGCCCCAAAATTGTATACCAGCAGGTGGAGGAAGTCTGCCTTTTAGTTACACAAAGCCACAGGTCTTCATTGTACACCATTACAACCTTCTAACCACCGGTGACCCTTACAACCAATGACCCTCCCCTGCCCCTCTCTGTCAGCGCCAGGGTCACATTAGCTAAGTGATAGAGAAAAACTGAGGGAGAAGAGATACAATGGAATATTAGTTAGTACCAATGCGCAAAAGTGTAATGGATTTGGAATAATAAATCACCTCTACTTGTGTGGATGTTGATGTATTATGTAAAATTATTAGAATAGATTATTACATTTTAGAATGGGGTGCCTCAAGACTGTCCAAAATTTTAAAGGGTGCCTTGTTGGTCAAGTGCCGCCAGCCGCTGGGGGGGTTGTTGGTTGCCACCCCCAAAAACCACCAGCTGCCACTGGTGCCTTGACTGAAAAAAGGTTAAGAAACACTGTCCTAGGCAATAAACACTGTTTATTTATCCTGTATGATAAGTATGCAATTTATGTTTGAATACTATTTCATTGTATCACTTCAAATTAAAATTTAGAAAGGCACTACATATAATGCTATGAATAAATGATATAGCGCTCAACAGAACTGTGCAAAACAGCAAACATAAATAAAGTCGTGATGAATCATAGCCCTGAAGAAGTCACGTGAGGTGACGCAACGCGTAGGCGGAGTTTTAGCTTGCTGGACACACAGTGAGAGGCGCCCAGACGCCACTGTGTTATTTGATCGTTTTTTGTTATTTTTTGTTAAAATACCTATATTTGGACACAATAAAGTATTTCCTTTTAAATACTACACTATGGAAGCCTTTTTATCTTCCCCCCCTTCCTGAGTGGCATTGAGTTTATACAACTCAAAGGAGTGCGACCGATCGGACAGTGGGAGCATTGATGACGATCAGGATCAGGATTAAGAGAGCGTGGAACGATCGAACGGAATCCGCAAAAAGAAACCTTGATGTGCACATACACCAAGCCATAGAGGTGAGCATTCTATGAGCACTTTCCCGCTTGAAGCACTTTACAAAGGAATCCTTTTGGGGTAGCACACCTATCCCCCTGCAAAAGAGGCATCCTTCAACTGTTTGGAGCACGAATATTTATAAGGACTATCTGAGCACAAGTCACTGGAATATCACTACAAGCACTTTATTTATGTTACAAGGACTTTTTATACACATTTGTGTTTTTATATGTTTACACCTGCTTTACTGCGATAATATCACTTCACTAATTCCTTGGTTTATATAATCTATGAAAATGTACATTTTATATTGAAGATTTATTGGTCACATTTTTTATGCATTTACGCTGAACGTTTTATATGTATGAGTCACATTTTAAGTGAATAATCACAGAATATTTTCTGCCATTTCACCATTTGTACAATATTATTGAAAGGGTTGACACAGATAGATATCATCTGAGACTGCGCAGTACCATTCTCCTCTCAAACACTATCTTTCTATACTGTCATATAGTAGGTACAGCAGCAACCTCTCAAACACTATAGAAGTCTCATAGTAGCGCGAGGATACACCACTATTTTTTACGTGATGAATCATAAATCTTGTCTAAAGCGCAGAGACGTGCAATATGTGAAAAATTGCAACAATCTAAGAACAGTATCCAAATTAAAGTGATTAAAAGTTCATATTGGTGCAAACAGTGAAATGAGGAAAAAAGATTATGAGAGTCTGTATCACAATATGTATTGGAAATCAAAAATGTATCAAAGTTCATCAAACGTAACTCAAAAAGTAGTGCTAAACTGTGAGGCTAAAGAGGTTGAAACATGTGCCCTCAGGAGAAATCCAATCCCTTATAGATGAAAGGCCCTTTAACTGAAATACTGTATATTTAAGAGCATTAAAAAGCAGTTAAAGGTAGTGAGGCATTTCCAGTGGTTGCAATGTATAGGCATTCTCTTTGTGTGAAAAGGTTGCACTTTATCATCACAATTTCTTTGTAACCTTTCCCTTCACCCTGGCCTTTCTTGGTCATCCATTTCATTGCATATTGAGGTAAGATATATTAACGCCAGAATATATCAACAAGGCTCCGGACATCTGGGAACAGGACAAACATCACACAATCCTTAGACGACAACCCGCATGGACAGTGGTTTGTCTTACTTGTAAGACCGGGGACTGCAGATCGGTTCCTTGGTTTGACGACCAGATGTCACTCCATATTCGAATAAGGCCAAAAGTAGATAGGTCAATTCAATCACCTTTAGGATTCTCCAACCACAGGTATGCAAGGCATGTATAGGTGTGCATCCTTATTCCTCGCCCCCCTGGCTGCCAGCTCCTCTCCTCCTGCTCAAGAACTGGAGTGTAGATGTGCACTTAACGTCCTGACGTACAATGTGGGCCCACTAGACCTGCATTATAATTGATGATGCCAGCGGTGGGGGGGTTGGGGGCAGCCACACGACCGGTAAAGAGGAATACCTTGAGGGGACTGCTTGCCCAGTGGGGAGGAAGCCTTGCTGAGTGTGTGGTCTCCTCCTGTCGGTGCTTGCACTGTATGAGACTCTCCAATGGTGTGTGCTCGGCCCTTCAATAGGTCATCTGCTCTCCATGACACAGACAAGGAGCCGCTGCTGATTATATCATAATATATAATGCTATGTGACCAAGAAATTGGTTACTTTTAAACACTGGTTTTTGTAATAACATTTTTTTTTTTTTTTAGCTTTCCATAGCATAGGGAAGGTTTGAGACTTTTGCTGTATGTGATCTCAGTTTAGAAATTTCCCCTCACTTCATTTGGAACTGTGACCATAAGTAAAAGGGACAGGAACCCAACACCATTAAAAGGGTAGAACCTCTGTCAGATATTTATTGTTATCTTCCTGGAGAGATTTCCCTTATTTCTTGTCCCAATGGAAACATTGTCACCTACTATAGCCACAGACACCTATAAAACCAACATACTAAAGATTTTTGCTGGTGTTACACATTAAGCAATGTTTAAATCAGCCCTTTAACTGAAATACTGTATATTTAAGAGCATTAAAAAGCAGTTAAAGGTAGTGAGGCATTTCCAGTGGTTGCAATGTATAAGCATTCTCTTTGTGTGAAAAGGTTGCACTTTATCATCACAATTTCTTTGTAACCTTTCCCTTCACACTGGCCTTTCTTGGTCATGCATTTCATTGCATATTGTTCCAGTCTGTACAGTAAATGTTATTCATATGCCAGAGAGATTACATCTAGTCTTCTTTCCATTTAGACATGGCTTACTAGAATTAATTAATGATTAGATGTCAGAAAACAGTCAGTATACCAGAAATAGAATAAAGTATATGCCTTCCATGTTTTTATATATTAACTCAATACAGTTTGATCTTTTGGATTTAGCAGGGATTTTGTAAGGTATGTTGTGTTTGTGTCCGCTAATGATTTTACTGTATTTTTAGCAAAAATATCAGTGTAATATTTTCAGGGGTGCGGGGGCCTGTCAAGTGGGCTGCATGTGCCCCGTGATTTCTAACCGATATCCTGCTTGGTCACAATGTTTGTAACTTAGGCATAGAATGGTAGAATGGTAGAAGGCTTCCTGAGAATGACAGGAGGAAACACATTTGCCTATTGACTCTTTTGTCAGCTACTGCCGCAGTTTCTTTTGTGACTTTGAAAGAGGTTATGTATGCAATTACGTTTCTTTCCCTTTTTTCAGTGACAATTCTCCTTGAGCTTTAACAAGTGCCTCCAACATTGCTTCTTGAGATACCCTTACACAGCCAGTCTTCAACAACTATCATCTTGAGGCAAGATCTTACTGTTTATGGCCAGATTTAGTTGCCATTATTAGAATTTGAGCATTTTATATTGACTTGTGACCCATGCACCATAAAGTGGCATACAGGTTAGGAAAACTGTTGGAAAATAACAATGGCTACAGGCTTATGTTGTAAAGATTACACTAAGTGAAATATAGATGGTGATGAGTAGTTCTAGGTCTGATTGCCTTTAATGTACTGAATCTCTATGGCAGTTGTTAGTTCCCTGTATTTCTTGTTCCAGTGGGCTAGAGTGCAAAGATGTATCTTTCTGCATCCTGTTTTACTAGGGGCCCAATGGAACAACAACACTACATAGAAACCCATGCATTGCCATGCATTGATGCATGTTGCTTTGCTTACAGTAGTCCATTTAAAATTAAAGTGATACTAAAGGTTCTTTTTTTATTTTTATATTTTTTTAAATAACAAACATGTTATACTTACCTCCTCTGTGCAATGGTTTTGCACAGAGTGGCCCCGATCCTCCTCTTCTGGAGTCCCTCAGCGGCGCTCCTTGGTCCTCCTCTGCTCTGACTGTCCCCCCAGGGAATCGCTTTCCCTGGGGGCAGCCGTGCAGGCGAGCTCCTGAATCCTGTTGTTGCGTCCATCGACACAGACAGCAGGACTCGGCCCCACCCCCGGCTCCCTCATCACTGGACTTGATTGACAGCAGCAGGAGCCAATGCTACCGCTGCTATCAATGTAGCCAATGTTGACCAGAGCCCATGGCTGGAGCTGCTAGGCTCATTGCCGGTGCGGGAACGATTGGGGTCAGGTAAGTAAAACGGGGGTTCTGGGGGGGCTGCTGTAGTAGAAAGGGTTTTTCACCTTAATGCATAGAATGCATTAAGGTGAAAAACAGCGAGGGTTTACAACCCCTTTAACAGGCCTGAAACACACTGCAATGCATATGAAGGTGGGGCATGCTTCATTTTCCTGCAGTGCAGCTTAGTACACAGGACACAATACAATGTATCATGTTGGGGTGCTTTGCAGTGCTCTTTTTTTATAAGGTATGTTGCAGTGCCATTGATAATGAATGGCATTATAGTGCAGTAATGCACATAACTTTCATTACCATGGTTGTGGTGACAGGTGCAGTGATGCAGTGTTACTCCACCTTACCGACCATTTAGTGTTTGCTACCGCTCTCTGCCGATCCCTCCATTGGCTTCCGCTCATCCAACAAATAAAATTCAAAATACTAACAACAACTTACTAGGCCATCCACAACTCAGCCCCTAGCTACATCACTAACCTAGTCTCAAAATAAGAATCAAACTATTCTCTTCCCTCCTCCCAGGACCTCCTACTCTCTAGTTCCTTTGTCGCCTCTTCCCATGATCACCTCGAGTACTTATCCAGAGTCCCTCCCATCCTCTGCAACTCCTTACCCCAATCTGTCTGACTACCTATACTATCCACTTTTAGACGATCCCTGAAAACCCATCTCTTCAAACAAGCCTATCCTGCCGCATACATCTCTAAATAGGCCCTAAATGTTATCTCCCACATTATTACAGTAAGTGTCTCCACAAAGGAGCAAACTCTTCAACAAAAACTGCTCCAATACTGTTGCATATTTGTGCACCTAATGTCTGTATTACTGTCAAAAAACTTCTTCAATCAAGGCATATACTGTACCTGGTTTAAAGTGGTAGTAAAGGCTCAAGGTTTTTTACCTTCATGTATTCTATGCATGAAGGTTAAAAAAACCTTGTGTGTGCAGCAGCCCCCCTTACACTTACCTGAGCCCCAGCTCTATCCAGCGATGTGCACAAGAGCAGTAGCTCTCTCAGGTCTCTTCCTCTCCATTGGCTTCCTCTACTGCCATTCACAATCAGTGAGCCAATGAGGAGAGAGCAGGGGCTGGGCTGAGCTGAGCTCCATGTTTGAATGGACACAGAGCAGCGGCTTGAGAGCGAGCCTTCTCGGGTGCCCCCACAGCAAACTGCTTACTATGAGAGCACTCGGCAGGATAGAGGAGCCAGGAGCACCGGTGGGGGAACCACAAAAGAAGAGGATCTGAGCTACTCTGTGCAAAACTACTGCACAGAGCAGGTAAGTATAACATGTTTGTTAATTGTAAAAAAAATTGCCTTTAATATCAATTTAAGGCACGTTTTAAACTGGTGCAATATTTCTTTTCACCACTAGAGGGGAGGATTTACAAAAGAAGCTTCACTAGTAGATGCCTCTCAACTTTTCTTAACCTGATTTAGAAAAGCCTTCACTGTGACTATTGAGAATAATGTTTCTCAACCCCAAGTCCTCAAGGTTCTTAGACACTTAGCATTTTCCAGGCCCAGACTGATAATCTGGCAAGTCTGTCTTTTGTCAAAAAATCTGGCATAGCTAAGCAGACTTCTTGGCTGGCTGGAGTCCTAAATTTGTACAGCGAGGCACCATGTGAAGCCTGCTATTAGGGATGTAGTAATGTGACAGGTTTCCTTTAAAATGACCCTGTCAGGATAAAAAAATATATCCTATGAGAAATTCAGTGAAATAGAAGAGCTAATATATTCACTGTCTGGTGGCCCATGTCTCCTACCTTTGCCTTTTTCTAGCACTGCAGACTTTTTTGATAATTCCACCCTGCACACTGTAATTACATCCTCCAACACACAGGGGTTGGTGGACTGCACCACAACATGTAGCAGGGGACACAGGTATCTGACTCTCAAATGCTGAAGAGTCTAATGTAAGCTGAAACTTTAGTATGGAGGAAAAGTAGGAGACACTGGCCACTGGAAAGGTGAGTATACTACAGGTATTTTTCAATGGGTTTTTTTTAATATGAAAGGGGTATTCTAATAAGTGAAGCAAAAATAATTAAGACCAATAGTGTAAAAATGATTGTTAAATTAAATTTAAAAAGTTAAAATATTTAAATTATTGACTCTTTGCTTTCCTATAATGATACACAAATAGCGGGCAGTTAAAACTGGTGGAAGAGAATATAAAAAACTGATGCTGAAATATATTCATGCATGCATCATGAACATCCCTTGTTCCTATGAGCTTACAGTCAATACCAAGATGAACTGATGCCCCTCTATTTTAATACGCTTTTAAAAGGTTTAGTGTTAAACACAATTAAATTAGCAATTGATTTGGCTTTTGCAATGTAGAAATCCTAATTAAGCACTATTTGTGATTTCTCATTTAGCTGCCACTGCATCTGCACAATCAGACAGCCTACAGGAAATCAATTGCTACAGCTAAGCTCACTTGTAGTAGGCCTACTAAGTGTAGATAGCTACACAACCTTAAGGTATTGAAGCAGAATATCACAAAGTGCTGTGGGGGAGATTTTAATTAGTTCCTGACCCTTCACTGTTTTTCCTATAGAAGTAGATTTTGTAACACCAGCAAATCTGTATATGTAAAAGATGCCTAAATTTGTTACTGTGAAACATAGCTTCACCAGTAAGGTGCCAATAGTTCGGCACCTGCAATTGTTCTAAGACAATATGATACATGGTCTGTCTGTAGGATTCGACGTGCCCAGGATTCACCCAACTTACAATATTTGACATATTTTAACACTAGTAATAGAGATTATTACTAGTGAATAAAGGCCACTAGCAATAACCACATGCTAAAAACCTGCCATGCTGATTGTACCCAAGTCGATGGATGGATCGACATAAGTACAATCAGCCTGCCCATAGATTCATCAAATCTTGTCCAGTGCCTGCTGAACCGGCTAAGATTTGATCCATCTATGGCCAGCTTTACTGTAAACCAGGAGTAGGCAACCTTAAAGAGGTGGAGATCTACATGAACAACATGGGAGAAGTTAAAGATCACTAGGCACAGTGTCCTGTTGTTAAGGCCAGTTCACAACAAAACGCAGGGTGGGAAAGGTGTGTTCAATGCGCATTTCCTGTGCTACATTCAAAACACGCTGCCTCTGTGATCTGCTTTGAGCGCTAATACATTAATAATGGCAACCCAAACAGTGCATTTGCCTGCATCAGATTACATGGTACTGCAGTACCATGTGCGGTTTGGTGCGGTGTGTTTTTGAAAAGTAATCCATGCCAGCGGCGGCTGGTGTTATATTTTTTTTGGGGGGGTGGCAATATGTCCGTCCGATCTGGCCTCTCACTTACCCCATCTAGGTCGCGGGCTTCCTCCAGGCAGCGGGCGGGGCAGCTTTACCCCGCGTCTCCTCCTTCCTCTGCTTCACAGCAGCACAGCTTCCCCTGCATCTCCTCCTCCTTGGCAGCCAATAGGATCACTTCTCCTCTTGACCAATCAGGTCTAAGGACCCACTTCCTGAGCCGGGAGGAGAATCAGGAAGACAATAGCGAATAGTAATTGTCACACAACTGGGTAAGCTCAGGACGCAGTGCTCTGAGCCCCAAACCCCCCCTTTTTTTAAGTCAATTAGAGCCTCTGGCTCTAATCATGTGCTTCTAAAAAAAAAAAAAACTCATTGGAATGCATGCATCCGGAGCCCTGCATATAAATTAGAGGCCGGGTGCATGGATTGGGGGGGTGGCACCCCTGCGCCCATGCACTACTTCTGTGCAGTCCAGTGCAATTTGCAACCCGTTGCAACCATTGCATGTCTGCACTCCTAGCTACTGCAGCTAAAGAGAGTGTAAAGGAGCCCTGACTTTCCTGAGCCCAATATAATAGTTGCTTCCTCTGTTATGCCGCAGGTGTACTGCAGTCAGGGGAGGGCTGGCAGCCGTAGGCCTGGGGGGCAAGTCCAGTCAAGTGGCCCATTGAACCACCGAATCAGCTCACCATCCATGCCCACCCAATGGGCCTAGCGGGATCCATGGTAGGGCTGGCCCTGGGTGCCCCCCCCCCCTTTGCGTGCAGTTGGTGGCTGCGCCCCTGGGCCCTATTTCCTTCCTCCACAAGAAAAAAAAGTGTGAGCAGGCAGCAGCCATCGGCCATTTTAAATGGCAATTGCCACCCTACCCCCTGGGCCAGCCCTCCCCTGACTGCAGTTCAGATTGTGTGTGGTCTTCACTTGTAAATGCACTGATCTGTCTGTAGAAGTCACGTGAGGTGACAAAATCGATAGGAGGGACTGGTATAGCCAATCTATGAGGACAAGGATTGATACAGAGGATCAGTGAGGAGTGCTGGAGTCTAACCCTGCCTAAAGGAGCTGCAGATCCCTGGGACAGGTGACGGCTTTACACAGACCACTTGCTGTATACACATGCATTTTTAAATTGTTTTGAATTGGAAATCGTTGGAGCTGTGGTGAAACATCCATGGGAAGGATGATAATATACTGATGTGTTCTATACTACACTTGGGTTGAATGAGTCTTATGTTTACAGACACCTGCTGTTCAAAGGCGCTGATTAAACTCCCTTAAGGTGAGGGCGCATCTGGTGGTGGGCACAAGGTGTTGTTTGGTCACACGGATAGATCCATCAGGAGGAATTGATTTAATGTACATTTAGCCAGGGGCCCTATGAGTTTAAGATCTGAGAGAACGACACTGCAGTATAAGTGGGAAAGTTTTGAGAGCTTAATGTGTACCTATGAGGACAATCTGCATTGAATACTGCACCAGAGCACTTTTTGTTTTCTTTATTTATGAACTATATGTTTACAAACTTTTTGAGTCTTGGAGCTTTTTATGAACTTTGATTAATTTTGCACAGCTGTTGCACATTGATTATTGCTATTTTTGCACAATTTGACTTAAAGCACTATGTGGATACCTCTGATGAATTTTGATGTATTTTACACAATTTTTGCACTAATCAATTGTAAGCGCTACACTATATATATATATATATATATATATATATATATATATGTGCACCTGCATGTATATGTATATTTTGACACTTGTCAAATGACATTTGCTCTTCGTCTGGTTGCCGCCACACATTCTTGACACCCTCTGAACCAAATAAATTTATCTTGGTCTCATCATACCACGGACATGGTTCCAGAAATCCATGTCCTTAGTCTGCTTGTCTTCGGCAAACTGTTTGCGGGCTTTCTTGTGCATCATCTTTAGAAGAGGCTTCCTTCTGGGATGACAGCCATGCAGACCAATTTGATGCAGTGTGTGGCGTATGGTATAAGCACTGACAGGCTGACCCCCCACCCCTTCAACCTCTGCAGAAATGCCAGCAGCACTCATACGTCTATTTCCCAAAGACAACCCAGGGCCATGACGCTGAGCACGTGCACTCAACTTCTTTGGCTGACCATGGCGAGGCCTGTTCTGAGTGGAATCTGTCCTGGTAAACCGCTGTATGGTCTTGGCCACCATGCTGCAGCTCAGTTTCAGGGTCTTGGCAATCTTCTTATAGCCTAGGCCATCTTTATGTAGAGCATCAATTCTTTTTTTCAGATCCTCAGAGAGTTCTTTGCCATGAGGTAGCATGATGAACTTCCAGTGACCAGTATGAGAGAGCGAGATGACACCAAATTTAACACACCTGCTTCCCATTCACACCTGAGACCTTGTAAATCTAATGAGTCACATCACACCGGGGGCGGGGGGGTGGCTAATTGGGGCCAATTTGGACATTTTCACCTAGGTGTGTACTCACTTTTGTTGCCAGCGGTTTAGACATTAATGGCTGCGTGTTGAGTTTTTTTGAGGGAACAGAAATTTTACACTGTTATGCAAGCTGTACACTCACTACTTTACATTGTAGCAAAGTGTCATTTATTCAGTGTTGTCACATGAAAAGATAGAATACAATATTTAAAAAAATGTAAGGGGTGTACTCACTTTTGTGAGATACTGTATATATGGTTATAAATCCAAATGTGAGGGGGAAGGCACAAGAAAATAAGATTTCATTTAGGATGAAGGTCAACATCATGAACAAGCAACTCTGTGGTACCTGGAAAAAATCTGACTCTGACCATTACTGAGCAATGTTTTCCATACAGCTAGTTAGTCTCTACCAAATGCCATTTACCTGTTTATAGAGAATGCATTTATTGGTCAGTGAGGCAGTCAGTCCATTGGGTCATGAAATGGCAGTTGGCAGAGCTTGACTTGGCCAGCAACAGCATGAAACCAAATCAGGGAGGGACACAGAAGAGGCTTTTCTTGGTAATAGCTGACATCTCTTGGTATCTGCTCTTAGGCAACAATTTTACTTCAAAACTTTACCATGGAAAATAGGTTCATTTTAAACCAAGGACACAAATGTAACAATTTCTTTACCCAAATAAATCATGCAGCACTGTTCAGAGGTAAACAATACAGATGTGTAAACACATTTGGAAAGTGCACTGAAATGCATAGCAAAATATACATAACAATCAATATATAGCATAGCTCCCAACTGTCCCTAATTTTGAGGGACAGTCCCCGATTTGGAACAAGGTCCCTCTGTCCCTCTTTCCACCTCATTTGTCCCTCATTTTGGTCTGATCTACTGTATATAGTTGCACATAAAATGCACTTTTTATCTTTCAAAAAGTGTTTCCCATTGCTAAACCTTTCTTCTGATTTCTAAATTGCTGCATTTATAAAGTCCAAATGCCAATATAGAGATATAAAGAAATATTAGTGGTAAAAAAGCAATTCTCCTTTAAGGGGTGTGTCCTATGCCTGCATACTTTTGCCGATAGGTGTCCCTCATTCCCATCTAAAAAAGTTGGGAGGTATGATACAGCAGGAGTAAGAATCCTGTCCACATTCATTTACAATCTAGAGTAAACAGAGGTAGCAGCAAGAGGTTAGAGAATGAGTAATTTCAATGTATAGTGACAGATTGTATCTTGTCAAATAATAATCTGCTGGATCAGTGAATGATCTGCTGGATCAGTGACTGAAAGGAATATTTAGTCCAGAACACAGGATTGTCTGAATAAGGGGATTTTAAAGTATAACTGAAGGCAACACTTTTTTTTTCATTTTGGATAGAGTAAGGGAGGGTTATAACCTCTGCCATTTTTTTTTTCTTTTGTCATGTGTGTCTCATTGGGGATATTTCCTCTCCAATAGCCAAAACAGGAAGTGAAAGCAAATCCCTCCAAAGTGTGGGAACCTGGTGTGTCACCACAGTCATCAGAACTAGTGTTACTATTGGAAGATTCCCCCTCTCCTAGTGTTTTGATGTCAACCCAAAAAATGGGTTTTTCTTTTACTTTCACTTTGGATGATAACGGTAAACAGGACAAATAGAGAGGGGGAATCTCTCTAATGGGGCACAGAAAGCAATAAAAACTGACAGGTGTTCTAACCCATCTCCACTCTAAGAACTTAAGAGAAACCTGACATTGGAGAAACATGAAAATGACATACCCAGAGGCGGCCCATGCATTAAGGGTGTACAAGTGCCGCCCCCTCATCCCTGCTGCCGGCCATGCACCCGGCCCCTTTCAAGACGCCACATGGAAGAGACAGCACAGGATGATCCTCTCCAGAGTCTACACACAGTAAGTGCCGGACCTCTGGGATGGGGGTGCTGTCAGTGATGTCCGCAGCGTGCGCGGGGGAGGACAGGGGGGTAGTGCAGTGTACGCCTATCTGCGGCTCTGTATACTGCTATCTGGGGCTCTGTATACTCCTATCTGGGGTGCTGTATGCTCCTATCTGGGGCTCTGTATACTCCTATCTGGTGCTCTGTATACTACTATCTGGGGCTCTGTATACTGCTATCTGGGGCTGTGTATACCCCTATCTGGGGCTCTGTATACTTCTATCTGGTGCTCTCTATAGTCCTATCTGGTGCTCTGTATACTCATATCTGGGGCTCTGTATACTGCTATCTGGTGACTCTGTATACTCCTATCCGGGGCTCTGTATACCCCTATCTGGGGCTCTGTATACTCCTATTTGGGGCTCTGTATACTCCTATCTGGGACACTATATACTGCTATCTGGGGCTCTGTATACCCCTATCTGGGGCTCTGTATACTCCTATCTGGAGCTCTGTATACTGCTATCTGGGGCTCTGTATACCCCTATCTGGGGCTCTGTATACTCCTATCTGGGGTCTGTATACTCCTATCTGGGGCTCTGTATACTGCTATCTGGGGTTCTGTATACCCCTCTCTGGGGCTCTGTATACTGCTATCTGGGGCTCTGTATACTGCTATCTGGGGCTCTGTATTCTCCTAACTGGGGCTCTGTATACTCCTATCTGGGGCTCTGTTTCCTCCTATCTGGTGACTCTGTATACCCCATCTGGTGATGCTGTATACCCTATCTGTGATGCTGTATACCCTATCCGGTGATGCTGGGCTGTATACTCCTGACACAATGGGTGGACACTATAGGGGTGGGGCTTATGATAAGTGGGAGGGGTCAAAAAGAAGGGCGGGGTCTGGTGCCCCCCCATCCTAAAATTTCACCAGCTGCCACTGGACGTACCTTGTCTTAAAAGTGATCTCAGTTCACCACTTTGTGATTGATTTACTAAAAGCAGATAGCCCATTCACGTTGCAAAGGAATTTTCACTTAATTAAATGAATGTTGTAAAAATTCACATTACAAAGGCTACCTAATCAAAATCAAGTGCAAAAAAAACAGCATTTTTGCTTGCACATGATTGGAGAATGTGGGACAGCTTCACCTCTTTCAGAAACTCTTTCAAAAACTCCTTTGCAAAGTGAATAGCCGATTTGCCTTTAACCTGCCTAGCGGTATTCCCGAGTGTGGCTCGGGGTGGAATTTCAGTACCAAGAACGGTAACCCCGAGCCACACTCGGGCTTGCATCGCTGGATCCAGGCAGCGCTACTCACCTTGTCCCCTGGATCCAGCGATGTCCCCCGCCGTGTCTGCGGGCTGTGTCCGCGGCTCCAATGCCTCTGTGTGCCGGGCTCCGTTCCCTGCGAGCGTCGCGTCGCACGGGGACGGAGACCGGCGGGAAATTCAAAAAGTGAAACACACACAGCCCATACGGTACACTGTAATCTTATAGATTACATTACTGTATGAAAACATTACACATCCCCTTTGTCCCTAGTGGTTTGCCCAGAGCCCTGCATGCACTTTTATATAATAAATGTCATTCTTTCTGCCTGGAAACATGACAATGTCCATGGCAACCAAAAAGCGTCCCTTTACGTCAAAAGTGGTTTTTGATCAGCTAGAAAACAGCGATAGTAAATAAGAATCATTTGCAGAATTGAGTGATACTGATTTTTGAGGAAATTTATCATCAGAAACTGAAAGTGACGACAGCGACAATTCTGCAACTGAGCAAATTTCTGCGTTTTTGGTTTGATTACATTATTGAATAAATTTTATTACTATTATATTATTATTTTTGATAATTATTTTTAGTTATTTATTATATTATAATTTATGATTTCATTTTTCAAACTTTTTCATACCCGGGATGTCTACTAGACTGTTGTTTGGACAGATTTAAGTGAGTTATTCCTAAGAATTGCAGGCCTACAATATAAAACCCCAAATTTCCATGCAAAATAATCGTACCGCTTTTGGAACAAAATTCCTGACATAATCATACCGCCAGGGAGGTTAATAAATCAACCCCAGTGAGTATGGCTTCTGATCTAAACAGTATCTCGTTTTTAATTTGCGCTTTATTTTCTAATTATATCTCAGCAGCTGTATGCCTTCAAGTGAAACTCTTTTTTAACCTATGTTTGTACTGTTTTCAACCTGTGTTGACTCAGCAGTTGAGATCATGTTCAGCAGCACAGAAGTACATTCAGGGATAGTGTGTTTAAAGTCCAGCTGTCCGTGTTATTTTAGGAGTACCAGATTGTATAGCGGAAGCATCGTACTGCCTCCAGAAATGTCTACAGTGTACAGTATGCCATAGAACTAGCTTAATTGGCTGTGTAAGTTTCCAGTATCTATCTATCTATCTATCTATCTATCTATCTATCTATCTATCTATCTATCTATCTATCTATCACATATATACTGTATATACTGCACATACTGTATATATATACAATTATATACATATGTAGACAGACCAAAGAAACGTGCATTGCAATAGCTAATAAAGGCCGTTCTTGTTGAATTTTTATTTTTCCCATTGAACATGTATTGTATTTTCATGTTCCATCAAGCATAGAGAAAATTAAAATAAATGTAAAACTGCATATAATGTTGGTAAAAAGTACATTCTCTTTCATTGATCAAGTATAGTAATTACTATAATAATGTAGCATACAGATTTGTTGTAAATATTTTTTTAGACATTATTTGTTACATAATCTTGCCTATCCTAATTGCCAATTACCAATAAGGAATTTGCTAATTTTTTTTTTAACATTGGTGGGCAAACGTGTTAGCGCTGTAAACAGTTCATGAACTAAAAATAAAAACCTGTTTATTTTCACATGTTCCTCCTGTTAATTCTTGCTGTCACTTATATGTAAACCCAGAAAATATTCCAGGAATAAGTGTTTCTGTTAGCATTCCTTCTGTGCTTCTATTTAAAGAAACGTGTAAAATTGGTGGAAATCTAGGAGATGTGACATAAATTGGTTGGAGGTAATTGCAGTAAATCTAAAGAGCAAATTTGTGTCTCATCTCACACGGAAAACACATACACTTGAGCTCCAGTTGTAACAATGTCATGACCTTATAAGAAATGAAAATGGCAAAGAGTGACATGTCATGTTGTTAGTCATTTATAGATATTGAATGAAAAGATACCTAAAAAGTACAGTAGGCTCAGTAGAGACCATAGCAAGCCTTTTATAATTAGATTTTTCTGTGTAGCTTCTCCTACTAATGCATCTGTCCGTGAATGCAATATCAAATATTATTATAGGTATTTACACAGCATTTTTACATATTGGACATTTACATCCGTTCCTGCCCTCTGGGAGCTTGCAATGTAAGGTCCCTATCTTGCATACACATTCTAGGGTCAAATTAGACAGGATCCATTTAACTTACCAGCATGTCTTTGGTGTCATATTTTAACTCAGGCACAGGGAGAAAATGCAAACTCAGGGTAGTATCCTGGATGGGATTTGCACTGAACAACCTGATGCTGCCAACAGGAGCGCTAATCACTAAGGCAGCCCATAGTAAATTATTTTCTTTTTCCTTCAAGCAGCAGGTTAGATGAAAAATGGCCTGGGCCTACTCCCCACTGTGAGACTTCCCCACCATCAGAATACACTAATCGGCATTGCAGGCTATAGCTGGTGGCGCTGATCTAGCAGACATTTTCCAACAAGGAGGTTGTACAGAAGTTGATTGGTAGACTGACTTCTGTACAGCCACCCTGCCCATAGATGAATTTTGATCCATGTATGGCCAGCTTAAGCTACTTTACTTCCTAATAGAGTTGAGCGAGCACCTGGATGTTCGGGTTCGGCGGGTTCGGCTGAACTTTGCGGAAACGTTCGGGTTCAGTACCGAACGTTACCCGAACTTGACCCCGAACCCTATTGAAGTCAATGGGGACCCAAACTTTTTGGCACAAAAATGGCTCTAAAAAAGTCCTGGAACGTGCTAGAGGGCTGCAAAAGGAAGAAAAATGGGAGATGTTATTAGATCTGCAATCTGTCCCTCAAAGCAGTAGTAATCTCTACCTAGTCCAGTATCAGATTGTTCTGTAATCAGATCGTTCTGTAATGCAGGATGAGAGATCGTTCTGTAATCAGATCGTTCTGTAATGCAGGATGAGAGATCGTTCTGTAATGCAGGATGAGAGATCGTTCTGTAATCAGATCGTTCTGTAATGCAGGATGAGATGTTATTAGATTTGCAATCTGTCCCTCAAAGCAGTAGTGATAATCTCTACCTAGTTATTAACACTGCAATCTGTCCCTCACAGCAGTAGTAGTAATCTCTACCTAGTTATTAGATCTGCAATCTGTCCCTCACAATCTGTCCCTCACAGCGCCAGCAGCATCCTCTCCCTACACTAACCATGTGACATGCAGCACTGTGACTCCAGCCTCATATAGAGGCTGGGTCACATGATGCACTGGCCAATCACAGCCATGCCATTAGTAGGCATGGCTGTGATGGCTTCTAGGGAAAACCAGTCAAACGCTTGTTGATTGGCTACCCTGCAGCTATTCAACATGCGTGATAAAATACCAGAACCCAGAACCCGAACCCAGACTTTTTCTCAAACGTTCGGGACACGGACACCCGAAAGTTTGGTACGGACCCGAACGTTCGCTCAACTCTACTTCCTAAGTGATATATTACTCGGTGGAGAGCAAAGTCCTGGCAGTCTCTACTGACAATATTTGTCAGAGAGGAACAGTAGTTATTAGGGCAGGTTTTCTAACCTTCCATTTCAATTGCTCCTTCAAAGGGTGAATTAACAAATGCAGGTAAATTCTGGTTTGATTGGAGTTCAATTTAAACTTCATCTAAGATCATCCACAGTTCCTTCATAAGCTCTCCTCTTAACTTGCATTTGACCACCTAAGCTGTATCAACTGCTTCAAGCTGTTTTTGTGTTCCCATTGAATTGTATGAAGGAAGAGAAGTATTTCTGATATGAACAAAGATCTGTGTAGACATGCCCTTTTGTTGGCTGGCATCCATATGCAAGGTTCACAGACATGAAATAATCACCATTTCCAGCCAAGTTGACTGACAGTCAGGTGATACTTCTGGGTAGCTTTGCATAGGCAGATCCTCTCGAATACTTCCTTGACACCTACTAGAATCTACTTCAAATTTAACTTGAGGTTAGTTTGGTCTTAAATGGACGTAAACAATTAAGTGGGAAACTTCCTCGTTAACTTTACCTTCCAATCTTTTGGACGGGATTATTGATGACAAGGAGAGACTGTTTATAACAGTCATCTCTGACGGTCCTGAAACGAGAGGTGGCTCATTATATAGTGAATCCTTCATCTCAACTCGCTTGCAAGCCCAGGCATGGTTTGAAAGCCCACAGGCACAGGGCTTGCAAACTCTTTTTCAGACCCAAGCCCAAGACCCAAGACCATA
>BLSH010552316.1:1064212-1075616 GCA_018402905.1 Glandirana rugosa | reverse complement strand
GTCCTTTGTAATGCCTTTATGAGCATAGTTTCTACAATGACCTATGAAAGGTAGAAATAGCCATTTAGTTATCATCTGATCTGTTCATATTTGGCCAGGTTGGAAAAACAGGATTTAATGTCTATTGGCACCTTTGAATTGACCCTCATAACACTGGAATCCTTATATTAATTAACTTTTATCTTCAATCTTCATCAACCATTCTGCTGCTCAGTATTATAATAAAGCCTTCTGTGCGCAAGAAACTATGTTCAGTGATTAAAATTCTGCTTAATAATTCCACATGTGCATATTTTTGCATAGTTACACAGGTACAGCTTGGTCCAATGTAACTATGCATATATTACACCTGTGGGATCCCTCTAAGAGCTGGAAATAAGTCACTTCTATGAAATCCAACACTTAGGTAAGGTTATTTTAACATAATTATATTGGTCTAGTGTAGAGCAATGTAACCATGCATACTGTATACCATACCTGTGGGAGCCCCTTCTACAGTGATTAACACTGGCTTCTGGATCCTGTGCTAAGTGGCTGCCCTGCTGCATTCTGAACTTAGGAAGTTGGCCACCTGCATGGGCACCATTCAGAGAATGCTTTGCATTTTTTTAGGGGATGCAAAGCATTCTCCAATTGGAAGAGGTAGAGAGTATGATGTCATCACTCTGCTTCTCCACCTCGCCCAATCAGGGGATGCTTTGCATTCAATAAGAAAATCTAAATTAGTTTCTGAATGGTGCACATGCTGAGAGGCTAACCTCCAGTGTTCCAAATGCCACAGGGCAGCCACTCAGCATGGGATGGGACCCAGAAGCCAGTGGAGATCAATGGAGTAGTGGTGGCCAGCTAGAGGGTCCCCATAGGTATGGTATTTACTGTACATAATTACATTGGTCGAAGCTGGGTCAATATGCTTATTTTAAAATATTCATACCTGGAATTCTTTTAAGTTTCAGAAAATCAACAGAGAAATAAGTTCTCTGAAGATTACATATATCTACAAATACTTGATTTACCAATAATTGCATTTTATTTATGATGACATGCCAATAAATAAATATAATATCTTGATGTTCATCACCAATCACATGATCATCAAGATATTAAAATGAAACAATACTGTTAATCATATGGAAATTTTTTCATAATTATTTTACTGTAACCAAAACATACTTTGCAGTACAAATGCAAGAAATTAAAAATATTTTTAAAGAAGTAGTACCAAAGCTCTTTTGGCCCTACTTCTCCTGAGCATCACAGTAGTGCACCTCAGCAGGTCCAGCCTCTGGAATGATCACACTTTTAAAGCAGAAGTAAACCCTGATGTAAACCCTGATGGGTTTACCTCCTCTTATTCACCTGCAATGTAAAAGCATAATCTTTGCCCCTCTTCCTTCCGGGGCCATGAACTCCAGCGCTGTGACTGGCCGGAGTCGCGTAACGTCACTCCCGTGCATGCGCGCGGGAGCCGCCAATTGCAGCACGATGTCAGTGAAGAAATGGCACAGAGGCCGTTTCTTCACTGTGCATGTGTTGAATGACGTCGGCACATGCCAGTATAGCGTATATCTCCTAAACCGTGCAGGTTTAGGTGATATACAGAGAACCTACAGGTAAGCCTGATTACAGGCTTACCTGTAGTTTAAAGTGGTTGTCAAGAGTTGACAACCATTTTAAGTCTCTGCTCACTGAAGACTGCTAACCGAGCGATCGACAGTCTTTGATCAATTCGTTCTCAATCTTAGAGGGAGCAGGGGACAGATGCAGCATCAGACCAATGCTTCATCCGCCTAGGTGAGTATAATTGCTTATGTTTTTAAATTCCCATACCTCTCATTTAAGATCATGCAGAGGCAAGCTATCTAAATATATATTAAAGTGACACTAGACAATATCCTTATATCCTATTCTCCAAATATAATCCAAACATATTCAGTTCTTAATGGCCCTGTAATTTTTTTTTCCATGAAAATGTTTCTTAGGCTGGGTTCACACTAGTCCAACAAACTGACTGACATTAGGAGCATAAGTCACATTACATCATCAAATCAATGATTCCCTATGAGAGGTCCTACTACTTTTGTCCAACTTTGACCCTAATTCAGCCCATTGAATACCATTGAAGTTGAATCAAAGTCGGATCATTGTCCTAACTGATCTGACTTTGGCATGTGACTTGTGCTCTGGGGATCTTGAAGGGGAACTCAATGCCAAATTTAAAAAAAAAAAAAAGACATGGGTTCCCCCTCCAAGAGCATACCAGGCCCTTCAGTCTGGTATGGATTTTAAGGGGATCCCTGCTCCAAAATTTTTTAAAAAAATGGCGTGGAGGTCCCCCCAAAATCCATACCAGACCCTTATCTGAGCACGCAGACCGGCAGGTCAGGAAAGGGGGTAGCGACGAGTGAGTGTTCCTACCTCCTGAACCATACCAGGTGTGTGCATTCAACATGGGGGAGTGGGTGCTTTGGGCCAGGGGGGGCCCTGCGCCCCCCCACCCTAAAGCACCTTGTCCCCATGTTGATGAGGCCAAGGGCCTATTCCTGACAACCCTGGTCGGTGGTTTTGGGGGAACCCCATGCCGTTTTTTTATGGTGTGGGGGTTCCCCTTAACATCCATATGAGACCGAAGGGCCTGGTATGCTCTTGGGGGGAACCCCATGCCATTCTTTTTTAAATTTGGCTGCAGTTCCCCTTCAAGATCCCCAAAGCACAAGGTGCCTGGTATTGTCGGGATCAAAGTAGGATCCCGTTAACAGACGATGTTGTTCCGATGTAGGACCGCTGTAGGACATATGTCGCAGAGCAAAGTAGGATCAAAGTCTGATCTTTGTCATGTCGGACTAGTCTGAACCCAGCTTTACTGTGTTTTTCTGCCTCCTTGAACTGCCAAACACCTCTTTTTCCCCTTCTCTTGTGTTCGCTAGGAATGAGCAGTGTAGGTTACTTGTGGTTACGTGCACTGCTCTATGCACACTAAAAATCCAAAAGTTCATAGTCCATAGTCCCTAGTCCATCTCGGGAGCGAGCAAGAGAACTACTGTAGCTACCCTCCAATGGGAAGTTGAATAAAAAAAAAAAAATTTAAAACGGAGGAAGCGGAGAGCAATAGAAGGTACTTTTTTGAGTTAAAGTGGTTGTAAAGCCTTATAGCGGACCTTCAGTCATTTTTTCAACTTTCCATTTATTAGATCTTCTGCCCTTGTTATTTTAACTTTGGATAGTAAAACTTTTTTTTTTCTGCCAGTAAATACCTTATACAGCCCACTTCCTCTTTCTTATTTGGTCGTTAACCTAGGCTTATGCACAGCTCTCTCTCACTCTTGTGAGAGTTGCCAGGAAGGGAGGGGGGGTGAGTCATAAGAGAGCCAATGAAAGCTGCAGGGCTGCAGAGCTGGAGGTGTGTGTCTGTGTAAATCCAAGAAGTGAACAGACATCGGCTTTAGCTGTCCACAGTTAAAATGGCTACAGCCAGACTTAGTGGAGGGAGATTTCTGCAGCATATTTGGCAAGTACAGAATCACAGTATATAATAAAATAATATGCTAAGTGGTTGGAAGCTTCAGAATGGCAAAGATGTTTTATTACAAATTATGTGAGCAGACTGCAGTTCCTCTAGAAGGTTTTTCACCTTAACGCATTCTATGCATTTGCAGTGTTCCTCAACTCCTGTCCTCAAGGCCCACTGACAGGTCATGTTTTCAGGATTTCCATTATTTTGCACAGGTGATTTGATCAGTTTCACTGCCTTAGTAATTACCACAGCCGATTCATCTGAGGGAAATCCTGAAAACATGACTTGTTGGTGGGCCTTGAGGACTGGAGTTGAGGAACACTGCATTAAGGTGAAAACCCTTCTTTGCTGCAGCTCCTATCCAGACCCCCCCTTTTCCTTCCCTGAGCCTGATCTGATCCGATCTAACATTGTGCACAAGCACAGCGGCTCCCGCTGTCTCTTTCCTCATTAGACAGCCAATCGCTCCCGCTACTGTCAACCAAATCCGAGTCCCGCTGTCTGTGTCAATGGACGCAGCAGTGGGTCTCAGGAGCGTGCCCGCACAGGTGCCCCCAGGGAAAGCAGCTGTCCCTGGGGGCACCCGATAAAGAGGAGGGGCCTGGAGCGCCGGCTGGGGAGCCCAGAAGAACAGGATCGGGGCTGCTCTGTGTAAAACCATTGCAAAGAGCAGGTAAGTATAACATGTTTGTTATTTTTATATATAACAAAAAGAAGGTTTAAAACCACTTTAAGAATGCATCCTTGAATAGATTTTTTTTTAAACCAGAGTTTAGTGTCACTTTAATCCTAAACATGCAGACTATGACATGTTACAAACACTTGTGTCTGCAGTCCATTCTAACCAGATGCTGCTTTCTTTACAATGTGGAATGCAAGCTATTTTAGAGGAAGGGAATCTGCTCCAATATTATCTTATCAAGACGACATGTGAATTGGAGATATGGGATATGTGAAAGTATACAAAGCAAAAAAATAGTGTATCCAAAGACAAAAGTGTATATTTAGCTTTGGATAGAGAAGTCAAAGGTTAGAACCCTTGTCAGGCTACTATTGCTGTTTGCAGTGGTGGCTGGTGCTCCATTTTTTTGGAGGGGGGGCAAACAAACCGCCTGCCCGCCCGCAGTGTTCTGCGCCCCAAGCCCATCCTTTTTAGAAGCGTCAGGCTCTAATCATGTGCTTCAAAAAAACCCCCATTGAAATACATGCATCCGACACCCTGCATATAGATTAGGGGCTGGGCGCATAGATTAGGGGGGCCGAGCCCCTGCGCCCCTAATGAAGCAGCCGCCACTGTCTGTTTGTATCCCCAGGGATGCCAATAGGGTGATAGCACTGGTGCTCCTGTATGGGCGGGGCTTGAGCCCCATCCGTTTAACAGTGGAATCCAACCAAGAGGGGGGAACCTGGACAGGAGGGGGGTGATCAGAAAATGAACAGAGTGAGTGATCAGTACCAATCATTGTGTTCATTCTGAAGCATAATAAACTGTGTTTACTATATGTCAGTTTATGAATGAAAAGGAATCCTCTATACAGAGCGCTTCCTGTTCATTCATTCTGCAGTGCAGCTGAGGCTGCAGAGAAAGGGTTTCAGGAATGTGTGTCCTCAATCACATTCTCTGTCTCAAAAGTGATACACCGGGTGTCTGTTTAGACCCTGAATATTTCACCAAAGCTGGGCATATGTTAAAAATAAAAAATAAATTGTAAAAAATAATTTGAACAACATAATTAGGGGCTCATTCACACAGGCACTCTGGCTGTGTAAATGAGTGGTTTGTTCATGTGGCTGGAGTCACCTAAACCATGGGGACGCAGTGGCTGTATGAACACCACTACAGGTCCTAATTTGACAGGTGCATAAGAGTAGGTCCGAATGCACACTGTCTGTATTCAGGCCCGGACACCTACACCCACACATCTGTCACATTAGGACCTGCAGCTGTGTTCATATAGCTGCTGTGTCCCCATAACATAAGATAAACTGCCTGCACACAGCTCCAGGTAACATAAACAAACAGCTAATTTACACTGTATAGGTCACATTGCCCATGTGAATGAGTCCCAATACCTCATTTACACACAGAGCATTATTTATTATTATTTCAGGTATTTATATAGCGATGTCAATTTAAGCAGTGCTTTACATATACATTGTACATTCACATCAGTCCCTATCCTCAAGGAGCTTACAATCTAAGATCCCTAACTCACATTCATACATATACTAGGGCCAATTTAGACAGGAGCCAATTAATCTACCAACATGTCTTTGGAGTGTGGGAGGAAACCCACGCAGGCACAGGGAGAACATGCAAACTCCAGGCAGGTAGCGTCCTGGTTGAGATTTTAACCAGCAACCCTTTTGCTGCCAGGCAAAAGTGCTAACCACTACACCACAGTGCCACCCAATACAGTTTTATCTTTTAGATTTAGCAAGAATTGTGTAAGTTATGTTGTGTTTATGTTCACTAATAATGATTTTAGTGTACCTTTGGCGAAAATATTGTTTTGATATTTTCTGGGCAGGGAGGGTTCATGTTAGGTGGGCTGCACATGATTTCTAGCAGTCCTGTGTGTCCCTTCTATGTAGAACCCCCCTCTCTATTTGCTCTGTTGGCCACTGTCTCTGCTAAGGGCCACCCCAACTGTCCTTTTTCTATTCACCTGACCAGCGCTCCCTCCTCCTCCACAGGTGGTACAAGACCTGGCACATTCAGGTAAGGAGCATCATGTGACCTTCTCTCCTGTAACTGTGTTTGGGTCTAGTAAGTTAATTTTTTGGCATGAGCACTGCCATTCGACTAGGAGAGTGTTTTCACCAATCTCCCATATCTTGAATGAGCAGGAGGAAGGAGCCGCTTGGGACGTCTGGTAAGGTGAATATAAGGGGGGCATTTTGCCATGTTTCCTAGAATGCTGCATTGTTACCTACATTGATAACTCTCCCGTATGCTCATGGAACAGAAGAGAGTGGTACATATTTGATGGAATTAAAAAACTCTTGCAGCTTGGTGACAAGTAACGATAACAAGTTATCCTTCTCTGCTGATAGAAATCAGCCCCTGGTGGTGCTCCTCAGGCAGTCTTGGCACAGGGATTTTGCTATAGGAATAAAAAAATTTATTTGAATTTAAAAAATCGTAAGTGAAGGATATAAGTCTGGAGGATATAAAAGCCTGGTGACATACTATAAACTAAGGACCTAATATAAATGTAAACTTATAAATAACAAGTAGAGTCTAATATAAGGTCACCTATAGTTTATTACTGATGTGCTTCATATTGGTTGCCAAGGTTGTAGTATACTGTGTTCACTAAGGTGGAAGTGGGGGGAAGGAGAAGTGTGAATCCCCCAAGAGAAGCAGATTGCTATGGAAACCTCAGTGCATTGTAAGAAACTAGATCAGAACCCTATGGAAGGTACTTTATATGGCCATAGGTTTGTGGTTTGTGGACTAGCATAGCTTTATGAGATTGTTGGACATCCTATTCTAAAACTAAGGGTGTTAATATGGAATAGTCCCCTTTGTGACTATAACAATCTCCACTCTTCTGGGAAGGTATACCACAAGATTTTTTAAGCCTCCGTGGGAAGTTGCTCTACAGCAAAAAGATCATTAAGAATGTGAAGTCAGGTGCAGATGTTGACTAGAAGATTTGGCTCACAAATGGTGTTCCAGTTTATCTCAAAGGTGCTCAATAGGGTAATGGCCAGAACTCTGTGCACACTACTTGAGCTCATCCACAGCAAACTCATAAAACCATGTGTTTATAGAGCTGGCTCTATGGTTAGGGGCACAGTCATGCTGGAGTAGAAAAAGACCTTCCCCGAAGTGTTGCCAAGTGGTTGGAAGTGCACATATGTCAAAAAGGCTTTGCACTGCATGCTGTAACATTAAAAGGATTCCAAATGCTGTCATTTAAAAAAAAAACATATGTTATACTTACCTGCTCTGTGCAATGGTTTTGCACAGAGCAGCCCAGATCCTCTTCTTTTCATCTATGGTCATGGCTACTCCCCCCTGCTGAGTGTCCTCCAATAGCAAACTTCTTACTATGGGGGCACTCGAGCAGGCTTGCGCCAGAGCTGCACTCCTGTGAATGGACATTGGACAATGGCTCCTTCTGCTGTGTGAGCCAACAAGGAGAGGGAGACCTAGGAGAGCTCCTGCTCTAATGCATATCACTGGATTGAGATGGGGCTCAGCTAAGTTTAAGGGGGGTTGGGGGGGGGCTGCACCCAGAAGGTTTTTTTTATCTTAATGAAAAAATGCATTAAGGTAAAAAACATCCTGCCCTTGGAACCACTTTAAGAGTTCCCTCCATTCTAAGCTCCTGAACTCAGAAATTTGGAGTGGTATCTTCTTACTTGTCTATTTAATGTAAGTGTTTACTAACAATGGGGTCCAAATTTTGCACAGCTTGCTCAACAGTTGTCATTGACATCTTTTGCTTAAAATCTAGAAATAGAGCCTAGTAGCATACATTGACTATTTTTGTGCAACCATATTGCTCCGTAAAGTGACTGCAACACCTCTATACTTACCTGTTCTGTTCAATGGAATTGCACAGAGTGGTCCCTATCCTCTCTTCTCGGGTCCCCCGCCAGCGCTTCTGGCCCCTACTCTTTGTCCAGTGCCCCCCATGGGAAGCAGCTTCCCATGGGGGGCACTTGTTCATTCTCGCTCCCAAGCCCCACTGCTGTGCCCATTGCACAGACAGCAGGACTCTGCCCCACCCCACACTTCTTCGTTATTGGCTTTGATTGACAGCAGTGGGAGCCAATGGCTCCTGGTGCCCCAGCAAAGCTTGTGAGACACAGAAGTGAAAGGAGAGAAGAGCTGGAGATGTGAACAGCTCTGGATCGAATAAAGGCTCAGGTAAGTGGGCGGCACACTGGTGTAGTGGATAGCACTTTCACCTAGCAGCAAAAGGGTCTCTGTTTCAAATCCCAACCACGACACTACCTGCCTGGAGTTTGCATGTTCTCCCTGTGCCTGCGTCGGTTTCCTCCGGTTTCCTCCCACACTCCAAAGACATGCTGGTAGGTTAATTAGATCCTGTCTAAATTGGCCCTAGTATTTGTATGAATGTGAGTTAGGGATCTTAGAGTGTAAGCTCCTTGAGGGCAGGGACTGATGTGAATGTACAATGTATATGTAAAGCGCTGCGTAAATTGATGGCGCTATACAAGTACCTGAAATAAAATAATAAATAAATAAGTAAAAGGGGAAGGGGTGAGGGGCAAAAACCGATGCCTAAACATTTTTTACCTTAATACAAGGAATGCATTAAGGTAAAAAATATTTGGGCTTTAGAACCACTTCTCCAAGTGGGTTTTCATACTGTCCCTGCATTTAAGAAAAAATTATCCATATCCTTAGCAACCAAACCTGGAATATGTAGGTCATGTCTGCCTAAAGCCCCCTACACATGGGCAGAATGTCAGGAGACATTTGTCGGTTCAAAAAATAAACGGCCGATATTCTGCCCGTGTGTATGTTGGTCTGTCTGACAAAAGCTGGCCGTTCGGTCGCACTGCAGCAACCGAAACACATATGAGAGAGCGGCGAAGGATTGGTGGTGTCACTGAAAAGAAAAAATGTCACTGTGTCAGTGGTGTTAATGAAAGGAAAAAATTCACTGAGTCTGAGTTGCCACTGAAAAGAAAAAAATGTTCCTGAGTCAGTTTCAGATGAAGCAAAGCTCTGCTGACAGGAGTGACACTGCAGTCTGTCAGTGAGAGGCAGGGAGCTCCCAGCACACCCCCGCCTCTACATTGAAATGTTGCACCCAGGGCACATGATCCTTCTGCCACCCCCCTTTGTCCTGGCCCTGGTGCCTACACACTCCTGTGCTGTTTTAAAGCTGTATATCTGCAGTGTAAGATCTATGGCACAGCAACCTCTGACTGCTAGTCACAGATTGAGATTTGACAATGCCACTATTGTGCTGCTCATTGTGTTCCTTGCTGGAGGTTCTGACATGAGGAAGCACAACCCCATCTCTATTAGGTGCAAAACAAGGCATGGTAAGCAGAGGCGGCTCTAGGCTTTGTGAGGCCTTAGGTATGACTTAGACATGAGGCCCCACTCAAGCCCATAAAGCTACTTTCACACTGGGGCAGGGGGGCGGGGTGGAGGTAAAGCACCACTAGTTTTAGCGGTGCTTTACCGCTATTATAGCGGCACCATGGCTCCGCTATGCAGGTGGGAGCAGGGTGCTCTTAAACCCCAAGAAGGGGTGTTCAGCTGCTTCGGAAGTGCCATCAATTGATTTCAATAGAGGGGATGGCGTATACACTGCTCAGCCCTCCGCCCCAAAGATGTTGCTTGCAGGACTTTGTTTCTCATCCTGCAAGTGCAGTGCAGGTGTCATTGTCCCCCATCTCGGTGCAGGTTTCAGTGTCCTCCATCTCGGTGCAGGTGTCACTGTCATCCATCTCGGTGCAGGTTTCAGTGTCCTCCATCTTGGTGCAGGTGTCAGTGTCCTCCATCTCGGTGCAGGTTTCAGTGTCCTCCATCTCGGTGCAGGTTTCAGTGTCCTCCATCTCGGTGCAGGTGTCAGTGTCCTCCATCTCAGTGCAGGTGTCAGTGTCCTCCATCTCAGTGCAGGTGTCAGTGTCCTCCATCTCAGTGCAGGTGTCAGTGTCCTCCACCTCGGTGCAGGTGTCAGTGTCCTTCACCTCGGTGCAGGTGTCAGTGTCCTCCACCTCAGTGCAGGTGTCATTGTCCCCCATCTCAGTGCAGGTTTCAGTGTCCTCCACCTCAGTACAGGTGTCAGTGTCCTCCATCTCAGTGCAGGTGTCAGTGTCCTCCATCTCAGTGCAGGTGTCAGTGTCCTCCACCTCGGTGCAGGTGTCAGTGTCCTTCACCTCGGTGCAGGTGTCAGTGTCCTCCACCTCAGTGCAGGTGTCATTGTCCCCCATCTCAGTGCAGGTTTCAGTGTCCTCCACCTCAGTGCAGGTGTCAGTGTCCTCCATCTCAGTGCAGGTGTCAGTGTCCTCCATCTCAGTGCAGGTGTCAGTGTCCTCCATCTCAGTGCAGGTGTCAGTGTCCTCCACCTCGGTGCAGATGTCAGTGTCCTCCACCTCAGTGCAGGTGTCGGTGTCCTCCACCTCGGTGCAGGTGTCAGTGTCCTCCATCTCAGTGCAGGTGTCAGTGTACACTCTCTGTGCTGATGTCAGTGCTCTGTCTCTATCAGTGTTGTATTCACATAGAGCTACTTGAACTTGGCCTCATAGAAGAGAAGGGGTCGTGTGAAATTTCACCACCTCGGAGGTCTCATCATCCCTGTTGGGGAGAGCTCCTGGTAGGGGATAGCCGTGGAGAAGCCGCTTATGAGCAGTGCCAAATGATGAGCGCCTTGCCCATCCTGGCAGAGGTTTGGCACTGGACTGAGTTGGGACCTCCCGACCACCACAGTGGAGCCCTGGGTGGCCAGGGTGGAGGGAGGGGTCAGGGGGACCAGGCTGTCAATCATAGGTGGGACACTGGCAGAGGACTGAGCAAACCTGACTGCACACATTCCCCTGGCACATTTACACACACCCCAGGCCCATGTACACATCCCCCTGGCACATTTACCCCCCAGGCATATTTACCCCCCCGGAACATTTACCCCTCCGGCACATTTACCCCCCAGGCACATTTACACCCCCAGGCACATTTACCCCCCAGGCACATTTACCCCACCCAGGCCCATTTACCCACCCAGGCACATTTACCCCACCCAGGCCCATTTACCCCACCCAGGCCCATTTACCCCCAGGCACATTTACCCCACCCAGGCACATTTACCCCCAGGCACATTTACCCCACCCAGGCACATTTACCCCACCCAGGCACATTTTCCCCACCCAGGCACACCCATTTACACGGACCCC
>BLSH010552316.1:1054047-1064202 GCA_018402905.1 Glandirana rugosa | reverse complement strand
ACATTTACCCCCCCAGGCACATTTACCCCACCTAGGCACATTTACGCCCCCCAGGCACATTTACCCCACCCAGGCACATTTACAGAACACACAATGAGGCTCTGTCCCTTCACAGCTTAGTCACTCACCGCATCCTCAGCTCAGCCAGGCTCAGCAGAGTTACACGCCGCGGCTGCATACAGACAGCTTGCCGGAATTAGCTCCGCCCCCACCATGGAAGCCCTGCCCTGGGAAGAACGTGGACTCGGCGACCCTGCCTGAGTGCCGGAAGCGGGCGCGCTTGGCGGGGGAGTCGTCGGTCTCTGTCTGTGTGTGTTTCTGGTGGCTGTTCCGGGGGAGATTGATTGGCGTGGAGACTTGTAGGGTGTCGGCAGTGCCGTGGTGTTCTAGAGCAGAGAGGAGGAGGACTGACTGCAATAACACTGAACGAGACAGCAGGAGGCTCCGCTGACTGAGGATACCCAGAGCCGGCTCTATTATTAGGCAAACTAGGCGGCCGCGACTCCCCGGTCAGTGCTAGGCCTTAGGCGACCGCCTAATTTGCCTAATTATAGAGCCGCCTCTGATGGTAAGTCAGTACTGGCCAAAATTTCAGCAGCAGGGAGACCCTGGGCAATGCCAGTTAACTTTTTCTCTGCCCCCTGTCTGCCTATTTGTGGGCACAACTTCCAGAGTTCAGTTCCCTTTTTAACTGTAGAAAATAAATAATTTCAGTGTGAAAGTCATTTGAAAAATATTTGTGGGACGCTTATTTTTAATTTAAGAGAGTCCACATATGACTGGAGTGTATCATTATACTTTACATATGATCCCACTATTCTGTTTATTGGGCTTTTATAGGGCTTATGTCTTACATGTACCCTGTGTTAGAGGAAGAGAGCAGCGGGGTTGGGCTTTGCATTTATCACATTGCATATGCAGGCTAACTATGAGTCAGGGGAGATGGTAACATACCCAATGGTTGTGTTGGGTTTGCTGAATGTACCTGTTGTAGCCTCTCTGATGTATTCAGTGCAAGCAACATTGTCGGTACATTAAAGCAGCTCCCCTATATAGGAGGCCTTTTACAGATAGGACATATGGGAACCCCCAGGGTCTTTAAGTTAATATGTGGTACTTTATCTCATAAGAAAGTCTGACTAATTACTAGAGGTTTTATCAACTATTAAAGAAGAGACATCATCAGATATGTTGATCTTTAAACTGGGAAAATTAAAGAAATAGAAGAAAATATATAATTTTTAAGTGCTGAAAAAAACATGTACAGTATCTCACAAAAGTGAGTACACCCCTCACATTTTTGTAAATATTTTATTCTATCTTTTCATGTGACAACACTGAAGAAATTACACTTTGCTACAATGTAAAGTAGTGAGTGTACAGCTTGTATAACAGTGTAAATGTGGTGTCCCCTCAAAATAACTCAACACACAGCCATTCATGTCTAAACCGCTGGCAACTAAAGTGAGTACACCCCTAAGTGAAAATGTCAAAAGTGGGTACAATTAGCCATTTTCCCTCCCCGGTGTCATGTGACTTGTTAGTGTTACAAGGTCTCAGGTGTGAATGGGGAGCAGGTGTGTTTAATTTGGTGTTATCGCTCTCACTCTCTCATACTGGTCACTGGAAGTTCAACATGGCACCTCATGGCAAAGAACTCTCTGAGGATCTGAAAAAAAGAATTGTTGCTCTACATAAAGATGGCCAAGGCTATAAGAAGATTGCCAAGACCCTAAAACTGAGCTGCAGCAGAGTGGCCAAGACCATACAGTGGTTTAACAGGACAGGTTCCACTCAGAACAGGCCTCCCCATGGTCGACCAAAGAATTTGATTGCACGTGCTCAGCGTCATATCCAGAGGTTGTCTTTGGGAATTAGACGTATGAGTGCTGCCAGCATTGCTGTAGAGGTTGAAGGGGTGGGGGGTCAGCCTGTCAGTGCTTAGACCATACTCCGCACACTGCATCAAATTGGTCTGCATGGCTGTCATCCCAGAAGGAAGCCTCTTCTAAAGATGATGCACAAGAAAGCCCGCAAACAGTTTGCTGAAGACAAGCAAACTAAGGACATGGATTACTGGATTACTGGAACAATGTCCTATGGTCTGATGAGACCAAGATAAACATATTTGCTTCAGATGGTGTCAAGCATGTGTGGCAGCAACCAGGTGAGGAGTACAAAGACAAGTGTGTCCTGCCTACAGTCAAGCATGGTGGTGGGAGTTTCATGCTCTGGGGCTGCATGAGTGCTGCCGGCAAAGGGAAGCTCAATGAGGGAACCATGAGTGCCAACCATAGGTGTGTGCAGGGGGTGTGCTGGGTGTGCCTGGGCACACCCTTATCGCCCCATGTGGTGCAGATTTACCCATGCTCATATTTCACCAAAGCCCGCCAATGGAGCTCCTAAAAAATTTAAAAAAATAAAATAAAAGTAAAAAACTACTGACACCTTCCACTGCCGTACTGACACCAACCTCTGCCCTACTGACAAGTCCACTGCTCTACTGACACCATCCACTGCCCTACTAACACCGTCCATATTTTAATACATTTGGGGTGCACACCCTAATGCAATAGGCTGCGCACACCTATGGTGCCAGCATGTACTGTGACATATTGAAGCAGAGCATGATCCCCTCCCTTTGGAGACTGGGCCCCAGGGCAGTATTCCAACATGATAATGGCCCCAAACACACCTCCAAGATGACCACTACCTTGCTAAAGAAGCTGAGGGTAAAGGTGATGGACTGGCCAAGCTTGTCTCCAGACCTAAACCCTATTGAGCGTCTGTGGAGTTTCCTCAAACGGAAAGGTGGAGAGCGCAAGGTCTCTAACATCCACCAGCTCCATGATGTCGTCATGGAAGAGTGGATAAGGACTCCAGTGGCAACCTGTAAAGCTCTGGTGAACTCCATGCCCAAGAGGGTTAAGGCAGTGCTGGAAAATAATGGTGGCCACACAAAATATTAACACGTTGGCCCCAATTTGGACATTTTCACTTAGGGGTGTACTCACTTTTGTTGCCAGCAGTTTAGACAATAATGGCTGTGTGTTGAGTTATTTTGAGGGGACAGCAAATTTACACTGTTATACAAGCTGTACACTCACTACTTTACATTGTAGCAAAGTGTCATTTCTTCAGTGTTGTCACATGAAAAGATAGAATAAAATATTTACAAAAATGTGAGGAGTGTACTCACTTATATGAGATACTGTATGTAACTATTGCACTGTCCGCAGTCTTATTACATGTTGTTCTAGGGTTCCACCCCAGATGTGTTGGGGTGCGTTTGTGATTGCATTCACAACACATGGCAATGAAAAAATAATAGTTCCCTATGAATGCACTTCACACCAGCGCGTTGCATTTGTCCAGTGCTAAAAAATGTAAAGCATGCAGTATTTTTTCTTCAGTGCAAACGCAATGCATCCCAATTCACATAAACAAAATGATTTCCAAGGCAAATCAAGGCAAACATGAAAAAAGAAGCAAAAGTAAAGCAGGTAAATCACATGCCGATGCATTACAAAAAAGTATTAATGCATGCTTTGTGGTGTGAATGCCCTCTTAAGAAATTGGTTTGCCTCCAAATTCCAGAGCAGGAAAAAAGTAGGGGCATTTCATAGTGCCAAAATGATTACACAAAAGAAATGCCTTTTGCCAAACCCCACATTCACCTTGGAACAAATTCCTTCATGCTTGCGGAGTAAATTAGAAAAGGAAAATGTTCATTGGACGGACTGCTACAATTGATATTAGCATTTTTAATATGCTTTTACTGCGCTTTTGATGCATTTTTTTGGATATTATTATTATTATACAGGGTTTATATAGCGCCAACAGTTTACGCAGCGCTTTACAACAGGGGGGCAGACAGTACAAATACAATACACTTTAATACTGTACGATTCAGAGGGTCCTGCATGTTACATCACTGACATTCCTGACTCCCAGCATACAATTGTAAATAATGTACATGTGAGCAAAAAAGCATCAAAACCGCAATGCGTTTTTTATTGATCTCTATGGAAGGTGCTTTTTTTTGCGTGCATTTTACACAGCACACAAAATAAGCTGCATGTAGGACTTTTCAAAGCGCAAAGCACACACAACACACAGATGAGAATAGGCAGATAGGATTTAAAGGGAAATACTTTTGATGCGCTGTTGTCATGCTGTAAAAATGCCTTCTAGCACAGCAAAAGTGCATAGGTGTGAAGGGGCTCTTATATTAGCCCTGTCAGCTTACCCTAAACTCACAGGAGAAACCCAATTTTCTACTCCTCTAACTTCTCTGTGCATATTATATAAGGCCAGGTCACACATTTTTGCTTTGCTTTGTGAGTTAGCATGCATTGAGTTAAGGTAGCAAATTAATTTTAACTGGACCACAGCATGGCCAAAACTGCACCCAACTGCCTTTTCCCCCATGAATCAGCACAGGGGTCGTGCCTTAGTGCAGTGGTCTCCAAACTGTGGCTGTTTGCTTGCATTTATCCGGACCTTGGGGTACTTTTCCTCCCACTGATACAAGACACTATTCCTCACACTGACACCAACAATGGGGCATAACTCCTGTTGGTGACATCAACAAAGGGACACTATTCCTCCCACTGATACCAATTATGGTACACTATTTCTCCTCCTGACACCAGTGATGGGACACTATTCCTTCCACTAATACCAATGATGGACACGATTCCTCCCACTGACACCAACGACGGGGCACTATTCCTCCCACTGACATCAACAATGGGGCACTATTTCTCCCACTGATACCAATTATGGTACACTATTTATCCTACTGTCCCCAGTGATTCCTCCCAGAGCTTTTCTTCAGCAGGAACGCGGGGGAACACTGTTCCGGTACCTCCAGCACTGACTGTATGTAATGGCAAGGGGTGCTGAGGGATTTATTTTTCTAGGGGGGAATTATTGTTGCTGAGAAGGTCGGTTGTTGCTGGTGGGAGACCTACTGTTGCTGGGGGTGGGTCTTATATTGCTGGGAGGTCAGTTATTGCTGGGAGAGATCTACTATTGAGGGAGGAAACCATTGTTGCTGGCTGACTGAGTCTATAGATGCTGGCTTTGGGGAGATCGGTTGTTGCTGCCAGGAGTCTATTGTTATGGGGGGGGGGGGGTATTGCGGGTGGTCCATTGTTGTTAGAGGATCTATTGTTGGTGGGGGTTGGGGTAGTGGGCTATATTGTTACTGGCAGGGGATCTATTTTATTGCCTTTGTTATCAAATTCCATACAAGTTACCTAGTGCCATAAAAATTATACTTTCTGTATTCCCTAAAAAGGCAGTACTGGAGGGGGTGTGGGGTGGAACCAAGGAATGGTCCTCGGAGGTTAGTAGGGTTGGAGAAAAAGGGCTACTCGGAAAGGGGGAACTCCTCGCCTATTCTCTGAGAAAAAAAAGTCCTGATTCCTCCTACTGACACCAGTGATGGGACACTATTGCTTTCACTGATACCAATGATGGACACTCTTCCACCCACTGACACCAATGATGGGGCACTATTCCTCCCACTAATACCAATGATGGACACTCTTCCTCCCACTGACACCAATGATAGGGCAATATTCCTCCCACTAATACCAATGATGGACACTCTTCCTCCCACTGACACCAATGATGGGGCACTATTCCTCCCACTGATACTAATGATGGACACTATTTTTCCCACTGACACCAATGACAGTGCGCTATTCCTCCCTCTAATACTAAAGATGCATTGTTTACTACCATTAACATCAGGACAATTTCCACTCCCACTGGCCACAGTCCGGCCCCCCTAAAGTCTGAAGGGCAGTAAACCGGCCCTTTGTTTAGAAAGTTAGGAGACCCTTGCCTTAGTGCATTGAGATGCCATTAAAAATGAATGACACCACAGTACACAATGCACATAATGTGCGTTACCGCACATTGCAGTAATATGGGCCTTAATCTACCTTAATTCCTCTCCTTTACCAGAAACCTGACCCAGCCCTCCAGCATTGTCCTCAGGCTTCCCTTTTTTTGCAAGACAGTTCAAGTATTTTCATAAGCGCAAAATGCAGTAACTATATTTTGATGTTTTTGTTACTGTTTCAAAAAAGTTGACATTATTAACATATTAACATTGCATAATACTAATATTGCTACTATCTGCTTTCCTTGTTTTTATGAAAGCATTTCACAGGACCACGTCACATCTTCTGCATGCAAGAAGAAATTCTCAGTATCAGTTCTTATACTGCCATACACTGGGATGCTACATGTAACCAATCACAGACCAGCATTCTTTTTCTTTAGCTCAGATACTCCTATACATTGGGATGCTACATGTAACCAATCACAGACCAGCATTCTTTTTCTTTAGCTCAGATACTCCTATACATTGGGATGCTGCATATAACCAATCACAGACCAGCATTCTTTTTTTTTTTTTTTTTTTCTTTAGCTCAGATACTGCCATACACTGCATATAACCAATCACAGACAGGCAGTCATCTTTTTTTTTAAGCCCAGAAAGTACCTCATTCAGTGCAATTGTGTATTAAAGCTGATATACAGTAGCATGTATGGGGAATATGTGTGCCATTTAATATCATGAATCTTGAAGCCACACCCACATGTTAGCCACGCCCAGAAGATGCTGTAGCAGGAGGCAGGATAAGAACCATCATGATGTTATCCTTGGGTTACATTCCTTGGATTCCTCCTCTGAGTCCTTCTGGGTGAGTTAAACTACCTGAAGATCTTGTTAAGTCAGCAAGCTATTATATATATATATATTTTTATCCATATTCTATTTTATTTACTTATTTCAGGTACTTATATAGCGCCATCAATTTACGCACCGCTTTACATATACATTGTACATTCACATCAGTCCCTACCCTCAAGCAGCTTACAATCTAAGGTCCCGAACTCATTCATACACATACTAGGGCCAATTTAGACAGGAGCCAATTAACCTACCAGCATGTCTTTGGGATGTGGGAGGAAACCGGAATACCCGGAGGAAACCCACACAGGCACAGGGAGAACATGCAAACTGCAAGCAGGTAGTGTCATGGTTGGGATTCGAACCAAAGACCCTTTTGCTGCTAGGCAAAAGTACTATCCACTACACCACTGTGCCGCCCCTATTCTTGTTATATAGTGTAACGTGCATAAAGCAACATAATGTATTAAAGTTAAACTCCAACCTTCCCTTAATTTTTGCACAGTTGTACAGGCTCCTCTTTAATAAATAGGTGCTTGATTTTTCTGCACACTGTAAGCTCACGGTGTGCATTAGGAGCTGCAGCAACTTAGAAAGAGCCCACTTCAGCTCTAGAATGGAGGACATCCAGCATCAACTCGGCCTTTCCTTCTGAGCTTGATCATCCTTGGCCCGCCCCTTTCATTCATTGGATTTCGGTATTTTCAATCAGGAAGGCTTTGCATCACATTTGGGCATTACTTAGGCAGTCTGTATGAAAAAAAGCCTGCCTAGGAACTCCTATAGATTGACATCCATCAAAATCCCACAACGCATCCGAAAAATCAGCCTGCTACCTGTATCAGGGCTGGGGAATTCTGAGAGCAGTACTGGGGCAGGGTGCTGTGATGTTTTTAGGAAGCTATGTACAGCACCCTGTAAGCCCCTCCCACTAGCCATGATCTGCCTGCACTGCATAGAGTAGCACAGTCCATAAAAAGGTATGCAATGAAAATAGGGAGGTTTTATTTAAAGGGGACCTTCAGTCACTTTTTCAACTTTCCATTTATTAAATCCTCTGCCCTTGTTGTTTTAACTTTGGATAGTAAAACATTTTTTATGCCAGTAAATACCTTATACGGCCCACTTCCTGTTTCTTGTCTGGTCATTAAGCTAGGCTTATGACATCTTGCACAGCTCTCTCTCTCTCTCACTCTCATGAGAGTTTTCCAGGAAGGGAGGGGGGATGAGTCATAAGAGGTCCAGTCAGAGCTGCAGGGCTGCAGAGCTGGAGGTGTGCCTCTGTGTGTCTGTGTAAATCCAGGAAGTGAACAGGCAGCAGCTTCAGCTGCCCACAGTTAAAGTGGATGCAGCCAAACATAGTGGAGGGAGATTTCTGCATCGTATTTGGTAAGTACAGAATCACAGTATATATAAAATAATATGCAATGTGGTGGGAGGGAAGTTTCAGAATGGCAAAGCTGTTTTTATTACAAATTATGTCAGCAGACTGCAGTTCCTCTTTTAAAAAAGGAAGGGAAGGCAAAATATAAACAAATTAAACTACATCTTTACTATTCTCCAGACTTTCCAAGAAACGAATAAAGACTTTATGGTTGTAGAAATAGTTGGAGGGTGCACCTTCATTTCCCTAGAGGCAGGCCACTAGGTGGCATTATGAGGCATCATAAATAGGGAAAAGCATAGCTAAACTGGAGTGGGTATCTCCTCATATGAGGTAAGAGCCTTGTCTCTGGAATTCCTATCCTTACTGATACATACAGAAGGGGACCCCTGCATCCCTTTAGATGTACATCCTCAGTGCGTTAGCGAGGGACCAGGATCACTAATCCCCATCATTCCCTGGGCAGCAAATCTTTACAGGATATTGGTGTGGCAACCCCCATAACCACACAACTCCCCATACATCATACCAATACCATAGAAAATAAATTAAAAAATATAATAAAGGGCTATAAAAGCAAAACGCAAACTTTTATTAAATTGCAGCTCACTATTTCTTATATGTGATGATTGCATTAGTTTTCTTTTTAGGTTTTCTTTCTTCTTTTTCAACCGGGAGATCTGGCTAGTAAGTCTGTTGTTTTTCAAAAGAACAAGCTCTGATGTATCAGTTACATCAGTTACAGAGATGAGACAAACCAGTGGCACCTGGTGGTAACTTTTTTGGGGGGGCGGCAAACAGTTCACCCACCACCCCCCCCCAGTCGGTCAGGCGCAGCCTGATCAGTGCCCATCAGCGCAGCCTCACCAGTGCCCATCAGTGCAGCCTCACCAGTGCCCAACAGCGCAGCCTCACCAGTGCCCATCAGCACAGCCTCACCAGTGCCCATCAATGCAGCCTCACCAGTGCCCATCAATGCAGCCTCAGCCTCACCAGTGCCTATCAGCCCAGCCTGATCAGTGCCCATCAGCGCAGCCTCACCCATGCCCGTCAATGGGGGGGCAGCAGGGGGGCCCTCAAATGTGTCATTCCAAATGCAGCATTGTTAGTTGCCCCCCAGCTTCTTCTACCTGGGTCCTGGGTGCACTGCTTATCTTGTCCTGCAGGCGGGTCCTGGTCCTTCCTCACCAGCTGGGAGCATGGGACTGCTGGTACATCCCTTCCTCCTGGGCACCTCAGCTGGGCAACTAGCCTGGGCTGGAGGAAACTGGGGGGGAGTGAGGTAGAGTGGGTGGGGACTCCCAATTCATGTCCACAAATATAGCAATCTCCTGTTGTACAGTTGTATGGATAAATCTCTTCTCCAAGTCCCCTGTGTTCGGTGGGGACCAGGAGACAGGCAGCGGACTATTTCTTCATTTTCGCGTTGCAGATTAATCAGACCAGTGTGCGCCGCTCTCTTCTATATGAATACACTGGAGCCGCCGGGAATGCCGCGGCTGATTAATCCGCGGCCCGAAAATGAACAAATAGTCCGCTGCCTGTCTCCTGGTCCCCGTGGAACACAGGGGACTTGGAGAAGAGATTTATCCATACAACTGTAAAACAGGAGATTGCTATATTTGTGGACATGAATTGGGAGACCTTCTGAGGATCCTACAACGATTCTCTAAGGATCAACAAGTAGTAGTGAGACTCAAACTTAGTCCCTTCCTCGAACGAGGACACTACCGTTTCCTAAAGAGGTCAGTCCGAAGTCCTCCATGGTTAACCGGATGTGGATACCGTTCCCGTAATAAGTAAAAACCAGTTTCGACGTGTCAAACAAAAACAGATTTCTACAGGGAATAAGCGTATCCGTCAAAAAACCATTTCCACTTGGTCACCGCATGATTGTGCCCCCGTCCCCCCCCCGCCAGACGGGGCCCACAGTGTGTAACCCCCCCCCCCCACAGTCGTCCCGACCCAAACTAGAGTCGTCCCCCCACCCCTGAGGGTTAAGTACAGGTGTTTATATCGTTAGAGGACAAAATGTCAACATACCTATTTAGAGAAG
>BLSH010552316.1:1038652-1053644 GCA_018402905.1 Glandirana rugosa | reverse complement strand
AACCTTATTGGTGGGACTTTTTAGGCACTGGAGTCACATAGTATGTCATAAACCAATTAGTAAAAAACAAATTTTATTATTACAGCACTGAATAAAAGAAACACTATACAGTGTATAACATGGTATGCATCAACTGTGTGTGATCATGAAAATGCAAAAAGATTTCCTCCACCCGACGCATTTCAGAGATTGATTATCTCCTTCCTCAGGGGTATGAGAGGTATCGTGTGTTTACAATATAAGTAAAATCTTTTTGCATCTTCATTATCACACACAGTTGATGCAACAGTAATTGTTGTGCATACCATGTTATACACTGTATAGTGTTTCTTTTGTTCAGTGCTGTAATAATAAAATGTGTTTTTTACTAATTGATGTATGACATACTATGTGACTCCAGTGCCTAAAAAGTCCCACCAATAGGGGTCTTTTTTATATGTTCTCATACTTCCATTAGGGATGTGGCACTTATCAGAAACATATCTTTGTTAATCTATATAATCTTTTCGGTAAAGGTTGTCATGTGACTTGAGCGTTCAAACTCACATGACAAGTCGCACTCCATTAACTGCAATGGAACCGTCCTAATCGGTGTGACTCAGGAAAAAGGTTCCTGCACTACTTTATGGCGACTTAATCAGAACTTGCATTGACTTCTGTTAACAAAGTCGCAAGCAAGCTGCAATGAAAGTGCTAAACCTAAAGTGTTACTAAACCCAGGACCCTGCATTCACTATATCTGGTCTCCTACAGTACACAGAACATGGAAATGCAATTATTTTAGTAAATATAAACTGCTAAATATCTTTTCTCATCAGCAGTATATAGCAGTCTTGTGACTTCTATGAGTGTCTGGTTAAAGCTTGTAGGAGGAGATTTCATTCCCCTACGATTGTCTTATGAGAATGCAGGACCCCTGACCCTTTGTCTGGACAGTGCTGATTGGTCCTGTGCTGATCACACACACACACTCTCTCAAGAAAAAATAAAAACTCTCTAGCAATACACACCAAACTAAGCATGTGCAGCCTGTCCCCTGGCTCTGTAAATATCAGGTTATTTTTTTAAGTCAGTGGAAGAAGGAAATGATCAAAGAAGACAGGATCAAACAACCTTTTACACAATGCAGATGATTAACACCTTAGGTTCCACAGTGAATATAACAAGCATGCTTTACTGCATATACAGAGATTTTACTGTTGTGGGTTTAGTAACACTATAAAGCGGAGTTCCACCCAAAAAAATGGAACTTCCATGGATCTGATTCCCCCCCTCCGGAGCCACATTTGGCCCCTTTCGGGGGAGAGGGGAGCAGATATCTGTCAAAACCAGGTATCCACTCCCACTTCTGGGGAAAGATCGCTGCAATCTTGTGAGGCGATCTATGCAATGTCCGCCCCCCCCCCCCACTACCTTCTGGGAACCAACACAGGTCCCAGAAGACCATTCAGAAGGCGCAGCGCGACTTGCGCTTGCGCAGTAGTAAAACAGGCTGTGAAGCTTCAAGGCTTCACTTCCTGTTCCCTTAATAAGGATGCTGGCGCCTGCACCCAGAGCCAATGGACGGATCGGCTTGGGGTGCCAACATCGTGGGCTCCCAGTACAGGTAAGTGTCCTTATATTAAAAGTCAGCAGCTAACTTTTAATTTTTATCTCCCAGGCTGGAACTCCTCTTTTAGACCCCTTTCACACAGAGGCAGTTTTCAGGTGTTTTAGCGCTAGAAATAGCCTCTGAAAAGTCCCTGAAAATTGCCTCCCATTCATTGCAGTGCGTGCTTTCACACTGGGGCGGTACGCTTGCGAGATGTTAGAAAAAGTCCTGCAAGCAGCATCTTTGAGGTAGGTTGGGAGCGCTGTAAATAGCACTCCCAAAATGCCCCTGCCCATTTCAATGAATGGGCAGCGCTTCCAAAGCACCTGAAAAGCGATTCGGAAGCACCACAAAATGGGTGTTTTTTGTGTTTTTTAACCACTTGCCTACCGGCCGTCGTCATTTGACAGCGGCAGGTCGGCTCTCCTGCGCGAATTGCCGTAGTTGTACGGCGGTGCTTTAAGAGACTGCAGGGGGTCTCTGGAGCTGATGCGCATACCCACAATCACTCCTCACAGAACCAGAACGGGGATCCGTTCATGTAAACAAACAGATCTCCGTTCTGACGGGAAAGTGGAGAGAGATCTGCTGTTCCCAGTGATCGGGAGCAGCTTTCTCTCTCAACCCCCTAGTCACTACACTCCACCCACAGTTAGAAACACCTCCCTAGGGACAACTTAACCCTTTGATCGCCCCTAGTGTTAACCCCTTCACTGCCAGTGACATTTATACAATGATCAGTGGCTATTTTTAGCACTGATCGCTGTATAAATGTCAGTGGTCCCAAAAAAGTGCCAAAAATGTCCAATCCGTCCGCCGCAATGTTGCAGTCCTGCTAAAAATCACAGATCACCACCATTACTAGTAAAAAAAATAATAATAATAAAAATGCCATAAATCTATTCCCATAGTTTGGAAACGCGATAACTTTTGCTCAACCCAATCAATATATGCCTATTGGGATTTATTTTTTCAAAATTGTCGCTCTTTGTTTATATCGCAAAAATAAAAACTGCAGAGGTGATCAAATACCACCAAAAGAAAGCTCTATTTGTGGGAAAAAAGGGAGTCAATTTTGTTTGGTACAGTGTCGCATGACCGCGCAATTGTCAGTTAACCACTTCAGCCCCAGAAGGATTTCCCACTGTAGGGCCAGAGCACTTTTTTCGATTCGGCACTGTGTCGCTTTAACTGACAATTGCGCGGTTGTGCGACGCTGTACCCAAACGAAATTGACGTCCTTTTTTCCCACAAATAGAGCTTTCTTTTGGTAGTATTTGATCACCTCTGCATCATTTCTGATCACCGCTATTAACAAAAAAAATGCAACAATTTTGAAAAAAAAAACGTATTTTTTACTTTTTGCTATTATACAAATCCAAAAAAAAAAACAAAAAAACGAATTTGTTCATCAGTTTTGGCTGATATATATTCATCCTCATATGTGTGGTAAAAAAAATTGCGATCAGCGTTTATTGATTGGTTTGCGCAAAAGTTGCCGCATTTACAAACCATGAGAATTCATTTATGGCATTTTTACTATTTTTTTTTTACTAGTAATGGCGGCGATCTGCGATTTTTATTGGGACTGTCATATTGCAGTGGACATGTTGGACATTTTTGACACTTTTTTGGGACAATGACATTTATATAGCGATCAGAATTTTAAATATCCACTGATTACTGTGTAAATGTCATTGGCCGTGAAGAGGTTAACCTGCAGGGGGCTATCTAGGGGTTAGCTGTGTTCCCTAGGCGTGTTCTAACTGTGAGAGGGCTGGGCTGCCAGGGGCATAAGAGATCTAACTGATCCCAGTGACAGGGATCAGTAGATCTCTTACATGCTGCCTGAAAGAGCAGGCAACCGTGTGTTTACATCGGTGGTTCCCTGTTTTTCTTCTGTGCCAGGCGATCACGGCTCGCTGGCGGAGATCGAGTCCGCTCGACCCGCGGTTATACTGCTGGAGAGTGTGGCGCACTTGCGAGCTGCTATTTATAGACAGCGATTTGTGCTATCCAGCCACTCTTCAGTAGTAAAAGTATGCGAGCCAGTCCAGAACCACTTAAAGCGACGCAGTGCCATATCACAAAAAGTGCACTGGTCAGGAAGGGGGTAAATCCTTCCGGGGCTGAAGTGGTTAAGATCATGTTGTCACCTGTCCTAAAAAACCTGGCCCGCTAGCACCTGAAAACCGCCGCTAAAACACCGTTAAAACATGGCAAAAACGACTGGCGCTTTAGCGCTGTTTTAGCGGCGCTCTAGTGTGAAAGGGGTCTAATGTGTACACAGAGAAGGTCTGAGAAGCTGCAGCTGTAAAAGGCAGTGGACCATGTTTATCAACAAGCTGCTCACAAAGATACAAAGTAAATTATTACATATTATGTATATATAACATGTTACATTTGTATCTTTCTGTTCATCTACAGATCAAAGGAATGCATTTTGATCTGCAGAAGATGTCACTTTATGTTCCCCCATTTAACCCCTTGTTAACACTTCCAATCAGCCCTAACTAACTCCTTATTCCCCGTATCCATTCCATTATTATTTCCCTGCTTTTTTTTTCTATTTATTAGCTATTAATATGTAAACTTTTCTTGTTTTTGTTCTCTAATATTTTTACACATTTAACATAGATATGCACGTTTCACAATTAACCACCTCAGTAAGGGGCCTGTTTTTTGGGTTCGTTGTTTACAAGTTAAAATCATTTTTTTTTTGCTATAAAATTACTTAGAACCCACAAACATTATATATATTTTTTTCTAAAACCCTAGAGAATAAAAGGGCAGTCATTGCAAAACTTTATGTCACACCGTATTTGCGCAGCGGTCTTCCAAGCGTGCTTTTTTTTAAAATAAATTCCGTTTTTTTCGTTAAAAAATAAGAAAACAGTAACGTTAGGCCAATTTTTTTTCCATATTGTGAAAGATAATGTTATGCCGAGTAAAATGATACCCAACATGTCATGCTTCAAAATTGCGTCTGCTCGCGGAATGGCAACAAACTTTGCAGCTTAAAAATCTCCATTGGCGACGTTTAAAAAATTCTACAGGTTAGCAGTTTTGAGCTACAGAGGAGGTCTAGTGATAGAATTGTTGCTCTCGCTCTAACGATCGCGGTGATACCTCACATGTGTGGTTTGAACACCGTTTTCATATGTGGGCGGGACTTACGTATGCGTTCGCTTCTGCACGCGAGCTCGCAAGGACAGGGCGCTTTAAATTTTTTTTTATTTTATTATTTATTTTACTTTTTACTTTTTATTTTTACACCGTTCTTTTTATAAAAAAAAAAAAATGATCACTTTTATTCCTATTACAAGAAATGTAAACATTCCTTGTAATAGAAAAAAGCATGACAGGTCCTCTTAAATATGAGATCTGGGGTCAAAAAGTCCTCAGATTTCATATTTACTGTAAAATGAAAAAATAAAAAAATCTGAAAAAAATGACAGCTCAAAAAAAAAAAAAAGGGCCCTTTAAGACCGTTGAGCGGACGTGACTTCTGACGTCATTTCCGCCCCGCCGCACTATGGAGCCGAGTGAGTCATTTTAACAGAAGCTTGCAAATTGGCCTTGAAAAAGGTTAAATAAAAAAGGTTAATAGGGCTTGGCACCACGTTAGAGTTTAGCAGTAGAGCGATAAGCACACGTTTGGTTAGAACTACCAGGAGGAAGCCATCACTCCTGGCCAATCAATTGCAGATTGCAGATGTCCTGCACTGCAGCTGCATGCACACAAAAGGGGCGGGGATGCTGGTGACATCACTGACCTAATATGGTCATGTTAGGTCAACGCTTTGGACAGTAGGGGGCGTTGGTGACAGCTTCCTTCCCGGTTTGATCGGAACCCATGTTAGGACTAAACCTGTGCTGAACCCTACTTACTGGGTTCACTGTACCTCCTGAGAACTGCTTTGCTCAGTTTTCCCATCTCTACTTATTATTACTCACGTGCATGGTGTTGGAAATCAGATTTCAGTAACATTATAATGATACTAAACACACACTGTTTAATTTACATTGTTCCTTCAATTTCTGTATGTGGATGATGGTACTGTAATTATTTTAATTAAAAGAAAAATCAAAATACCCTTTTTCCTAATCCATATACAGCTGTCACAGTAACCAGATCTTTCCCAGCCTGTCTACAGGGAAACATAAGCAGGGGGAGCTTCTAGTCCTCTGTTGCTGATCACGTGCCCACAATAATAAAAAAAAAAAAGCCTTTGGAGTAAAAATAAATAATTAAATCAAATCTTTATTCTTTTTTGACAATAACACGGTGTGAGCGGATTTCTGCCATAAGAAGGAGGTGAAACCACCATTAATCTACAGGTAATATCCTGACTCCATTGTGTTTAGCTGGTTAGTGGGCATGAAGGAGGAGGGATGGAGTGGGCTGCCATTTACCATTGTGTATACGCCCACATGTGCGACTCTATAGTCACGTGGACTGCTCAGTTGTGATAGGGAGGAAATGCTCAGCATAGAAACTCACTGAAAACCGAGCATGTGCAGAGTTGCCGCCACAGCTGCAAAATCCCTAGCTGAATTGGGGACATGGACAGAAGGTGGCGATAGAGAGCTGCAAGATAAACCAGGTTTTTTTGCAGAATACAGAAAATGAATCCCGTAGTGACTGAGTGAGTATAAACAGCATGTAATACAGCATTTATTGATAGCTTTTTATGATGTGGGTTTAGTGACACTTTAAATCAGTAGTAAAGCCTGCTTTGTTATTTTTACCTATAATAAAGCTTACCTGTAGGTATAATGAATATCTCCTAAACCTGCACCCAGGGCCGGCTCTACCACTAGGCGGAGTAGGCGGCCGCCTAGGGCGCCACTACCACCAGGGGCGCCCATCCGCTGTTGATCCATCACTGCTCGGCATCAATCACACATGTCACTGGAGAGCCGCGGCTGGCAGCACCCCAGGGCAGTAAAATGAGGCTGATCCAGGGGCACAGGTGCGGGCCTGTGGACCACGGCTAAAGAAATGGATAGAGAGGTTCTGCAAAAAATCTCTACCTCCGCCACCTCCATCATATAAATTGACAGGGCAAAGGGGCTGGAGTTGGGGGCAGAGCCAAAGGGGGGGCGGCAAAATGAGGTTTCGCCTAGGGTGTCAAAAATCCTTGCACCAGCCCTGCCTGCACCATTTAGGAGATATTCACCCTGCATGCAGAGGCTGACAGCAGCGGCACATTCACTCTGAAGGTATAGCGTGCCGGACCTTCAGAGCTTCTTGCCGGGAACCAAGGGCTGTTGCGCGCATGCACGGGAGTGACATCATTGCAGCTCTGGCCACTCACAGCGATGGAGCCCGGGAACCTGGAAGAAAGGCCGGGGATATTTGCAAGCCCTCTCAGTGGGGACTGGAGCGCCGTTAGAAAGGCTTCGTTCTAAGATAAGTATTACATAATGTGCTAGTATGTAATTCATACTATCGCATTATGCCATTGACTTGCAGATTTTTTTTTCAGCGGTTTACTACTGCTTTAAGTAGAACTAAAGGCAAGATTTTGTTTATAGTTTTGGAGTGGAGAGGAATTAGAAGACCTGGCAGTTTTCATTGTTGTCTGTGCCCCACGTCTGTGCCCTATTGGGTTGTCATCAGAACAGTAATAGAGGGGAATCTTCCAATGAGGACAGGGCAGAAATTTTGGGGCCACTTACACAGCTTTAGACCTGCCCCCCCCCCCCTTCTGACCACCAACCTTACCCAGGGCCTTCCCACTGGGCCATTCCACCACATCTGCCCACTGGCCAGGGGTGTACACATGTCGCAGCCCCAGTAGGAACAATACACCCTGTCGCACATACGAGATGTAGCCTGCCAAGCATGACCCAGTGAAGTGTGCAATGCATGCTGGTGTGAATTCCAAGGGCTTCAAAAAGCAGTGCACAGACAACACAGCCTCACTCAATGCTTGCAATAAGACCTTGTGCCAAAGCATAGGTGCTGCAGGTCCCAAACTTTAACCAGTTGTGGTCCAGGGGGCCCTCTCCATTTGACCCAAGTTTGGTATTTTTCTCGCCTAGGGTTCAGGAGAACGGCGTCCCCAAACTGGGTGTCCCCCTCCAATAGACTCCAATGTTAAAGACTGCTAAAGTATTTGTTGTAAGGGCCCCTTGAGACACTGGGGCCCCTTACAGCAGTACTGCCTGTACCCCCTGATGGCGGCCCTGAATAGGGACACTAGTTCTGGTGACCTTGGTTATTACCAGGGATTCCCTCACTCTGGAAGGATTTCTTCTCACTTCCAATGTGACAGGAAGTGAAGGGAAATCTCCCCAATAGGACACAGATGGCAAAACAGCTATCAGGGGTTATAATAACCCCTTCTTTAGTTTCACATATAAGTTAGATGTGATTGGGAAAAAGTGATAAGACCAAACAGTGGAAAGTTTACTCCCTTTATATAAATCGAGCTGCACAATAGCGTATTTCTTTTTAATGGAATCCATACAGACTGAGCATATCTCCAGCCTGGGCTCTGATGTGATGGCACGGTGTGGGCACACACAGCTCCACCCAGCGGCTGCCAGGACGCCGTGCACATCTATGGAGAAGCCGGGGATGCTTAACCCTGTGCTCGGTGACGTTCTGGGAGTGAGAGGAGTTTCCGGAGCTGGGGATGAGTGTGCCGGGCGGTGCCGGTATATCCACAGCATAGGACGGCTCTCCGGAGGAGGAGGGGGAGCTGCGTCATCCGGGGATGAAGGGGTGCACGGTGCGGGCTCCAGGAGGCAGGTATGGGGGAGTCATCACCTGTACACCCCATATCAGACACACAGGGTGCAGTGCAAGGATGGCATACAAGGGGCATCTACTACATATACAATGATCTGCCCATACAATGCATGGACTAGGTACATATACCATGATCTGCCCATACAATGCATGGACTAGGTACATATACCATGATCTGCCCATACAATGCATGGACTAGGTACATATACAATGATCTGCCCATACAATGCATGGACTAGGTACATATACAATGATCTGCCCATACAATGCATGGACTAGGTACATATACAATGATCTGCCCATGCAATGCATGGACTAGGTACATATACAATGATCTGCCCATGCAATGCATGGACTAGGTACATATACAATGATCTGCCCATATAATGCATGGACTAGGTACATATACAATGATCTGCCCATACAATGCATGGACTAGGTACATATACAATGATCTGCCCATACAACACATGGACTAGGTACATATACAATGATCTGCCCATACAATGCATGGACTAGGTACATATACAATGATCTGCCCATACAACGCATGGACTAGTTACATATACAATGATCTGCCGATACAACGCATGGACTAGGTACATATACAATGATCTGCCCATACAATGCATGGACTATGTACATATACAATGATCTGCCCATACAATGCATGGACTAGGTACATATACAATGATCTGCCCATACAATGCATGGACTAGGTACATATACAATGATCTGCCCATACAATGCATGGACTAGGTACATATACAATCATCTGCCCATACAATGCATGGACTAGGTACATATACAGTGATCTGCCCATACAATGTATGGACTAGGTACATATACAGTGATCTGCCCATACAATGCATGGACTAGGTACATATAGAGTGATCTGCCCATACAATGCATGGACTAGGTACATATACAATGATCTGCCCATACAACGCATGGACTAGGTACATATACAATGATCTGCCCATACAATGCATGGACTAGGTACATATACCATGATCTGCCCATACAATGCATGGACTAGGTACATATACCATGATCTGCCCATACAATGCATGGACTAGGTACATATACAATGATCTGCCCATACAATGCATGGACTAGGTACATATAGAATGATCTGCCCATACAATGCATGGACTAGGTACATATACCATGATCTGCCCATACAATGCATGGACTAGGTACATATACAATGATCTGCCCATACAATGCATGGACTAGGTACATATACAATGATCTGCCCATACAATGCATGGACTAGGTACATATACAATGATCTGCCCATACAATGCATGGACTATGTACATATAGAGTGATCTGCCCATACAATGCATGGACTATGTACATATAGAGTGATCTGCCCATACAATGCATGGACTATATGCATATAGAACGACCTCCCCTTACAATGCCTAGACTAGGTAAAAATACAATGATCTGCCTATACAATGCATGGGCTTGGTACATATACAGTAATCTGCCCATATAGTGCATGGGCTAGGTACATATAGAGTAATCTGCCCATACAGTGCATGGACTATATGCATATAGAGCGATCTGCCCATACAATGCCTAGACTAATGGAATATACAATGATCTGCCCATACAATGCATGGACTATGTACATATAGAGTGATCTACCCATACAGTGCATGGACTATAAGCATATAGAATGATCTGCCCATACAATGCCTAGACTAGGTAAATATACAATGATCTGCCCATACAATGCCTAGACTAGGTACATATAGAGTGATCTGCCCATACAGTGCATGGACTATATGCATATAGAAAGATCTGCCCATACACTGCCTAGACTAGGTAAATATACAATGATTTGCCCATACAATGCCTAGACTAGGTAAATATACAATGATCTGCCCATACAATGCCTAGACTAGGTACATATAGAGTGATCTGCCCATACAATGCCTAGACTAGGTACATATAGAGCAATCTGCCCGAATAATGTCTGCACTGGGTACCTATAGAGTGATCTGCTGATACAGTGCATGGACTATATGCATATAGAACGATCTGCCCATACACTGCCTAGACTAGGTAAATATACAATGATCTGCCCATACAATGCCTAGACTAGGTACATATAGAGTGATCTGCCCATACAATGCCTAGACTAGGTGCATATAGAGCAATCGGCCCAAACAGTGCCTGGGCTGGGTACATATAGGGCAATCTGCCTGAATAATGTCTGGACTGGGTACCTATAGAGTGATCTGCTCAAACAGTGCCTGGGCTGGGTACATATAGATTGATTGATCTGCCCAAACAATGCCTGGGCTGGGTATATATAGAGTGATCTGCCCAAACAGTGGCTGGGCTGGGTACATATAGATTGATTGATCTGCCCAAACAATGCCTGGGCTGGGTATATATAGAGTGATCTGCTCATACAGTGTCTGGACTGGGTACATATAGATTGATCTGCCCAAACAGTGCCTGGGCTGGGTATATATAGAGTGACCTACTCATACAGTGCCTGGGCTGGGTACATATAGATTGTTCTGCCCAAACAGTGCCTGGGCTGGGTACATATAGATTGTTCTGCCCAAACAGTGCCTGGGCTGGGTACATATAGATTGATCGGCCCAAACAGTGCCTGGGCTGGGTACATATAGAGTGATCTGCCCAAACAGTGGCTGGGCTGGGTACATATAGATTGATCGGCCCAAACAGTGCCTGGGCTGGGTACATATAGAGTGATCTGCCCAAACAGTGGCTGGACTGGGTACATATAGATTGATCTGCCCAAACAGTGCCTGAGTTGGGTATATATAGTGATCTACTCATGCAGTGCCTGGGCTGGGTACATATAGATTGTTCTGCCCAAACAGTGCCTGGGCTGGGTACATATAGATTGTTCTGCCCAAACAGTGCCTGGGCTGGGGACATATAGAGTGATCTGCCCAAACAGTGCCTGGGCTGGGTACATATAGAGCGATCTGCCCATACAAGTTCATGGACTACTGCTAAATCCAACCTAGACAGCGCCAATACCAGATGTGGAGCACTGGCAATGGGCTTTATATAGATGAAGGGATAAGGGCATTGCTAGGCTGTGCTGATGCTATAGAGGAATTATTAGCAGTCTGCCTGCTTGTGCAATTCACTGGGGGGGTGGGGTGCCCTTCAGTATATTCAAAATCACAGGAAGGAGTTCACCAAAAGGGAGCAGGGGTTGTGGCATTAATGTCCCTGAGTAGAAGGGCAGACCACTGTGTGACATCCTTGAAGCCGTTAACAGGTGGGGTCACACAGGCTCTGGGTGCACCATGCAATGCCTATGCAGTATGCTTGCAGAGAAAGCCTTTGTACTTGTCCATGTCATTTTTTATCCTGTTCTGCTGCTTTCACTAATATACTTCCAGACAGAAAATCCTAATCTGCTCTGACTCTGACTCTAAATCCCAATTAGTGCTGTGTTTGTCCAATTTTCTGTATGTTTGCTCTGCTGGTTTTGAAGAATTTCCTCCCTTTTTCTGATAACAACTCAGCCCTTTTTATTTTTGGCAGGCTTGCCAAGGGCTCTTGTGTCTGTGAGGGTGACCCCACTTTGTATGTTTTTGTTTTCTTGTGGACCAGTGCAATGGAAGGTCCTATGTTTCAGAATGGGTAGCATTTACTAAAGGTATGACAGATCTGAATATTGTCTGCTAATGGGATGATGGATCCAGAGTATCGGATTAGATGGAGAAAATTTTCAGCGAACTGAAACATCTATTGCGATCAGCACTTTCAGAATAGCCCTTTCATTGGCAATGTATTGATTCACTGGAATATAAATGCAGCGCCTAAATGTCAGAAAAGCATTTAAAATGGTGGGGTAATGAAAAAAAGTCCGTCTACTAAGGTGTTGATTCAAATCTCTTAAAATCATGTGACATGAGGTAAGCTTCAACAATCCGTGATGAATGGAAAAAATGGATGTGAGCTTACCAGATATTGGTAGAAAATGCGCGATGGTTGAAACCCAACCGGGTGGTTGTTCTTTGGGATGGTAAGCGGTGAAGGACCAGGAGTCTTCTCCTCATGCGGTGTATCCGGTGTATCCGTTTGGAGGGGTCCTCGGGTCCAGATGGGTTACTCCGTCCAGGGGTGGGTGCTGGTGGGGAAGGGGATGGTTCCTAGCCTTGGGTCTCCAATCCAGGGGATCATCCGATGTTTGTAGGTATATGGGTAAGATAAAAACGGCCACAATCGTGTGATATCGTTTTGAAACAGGATTTATTCAAATTAAGCGGATAAAAAATACTCACATAGTACAAGTAAAACAAGAGCTCTTAAAATAAGACAGGAGGGGAATGAGGAATCCGACGCGTTTCGGCTGACAAGTCGTCATCTGGGGTCATTATTTTAAGAGCTCTTGTTTTACTTGTACTATGTGAGTATCTTTTATCCGCTTAATTTGAATAAATCCTGTTTCAAAACGATATCACACGATTGTGGCCGTTTTTATCTTACCCATATACCTACAAACATCGGATGATCCCCTGGATTGGAGACCCAAGGCTAGGAACCATCCCCTTCCCCACCAGCACCCATCCCTGGACGGAGTAACCCATCTGGACCCGAGGACCCCTCCAAACGGATACACCGCATGAGGAGAAGACTCCTGGTCCTTCACCGCTTACCATCCCAAAGAACAACCACCCGGTTGGGTTTCAACCATCGCGCATGTTCTACCAATATCTGGTAAGCTCACATCCATTTTTTCCATTCATCACGGATTGTTGAAGATTACCTCATGTCACATGATTTTAAGAGATTTGAATCAACACCTTAGTAGACGGACTTTTTTTCATTACCCCACCATTTTAAATGCTTTTCTGACATTTAGGTGCTGCATTTATATTCCAGTGAACTTTTTAGACAATTCAGATCAATTGTTTTATGCGTGCTGCCGCTCTTAAACCACCTTATATACTTTTATCCTATTCATCTGATCTTTTTACCATTTATATTATCTATAACGTTTCATGCATATATATATTTACCCTATTTATTTGACTTTTTACCATTTATATTGTTCATACATTTTATGTACGAAGTGAGCGCGGGTTTTCCTTGCCTTTTTTACCAATGTATTGATTGCTGGAATTAGCGTTGGGACGCCTTCAACCGCCATTGTGCTGTGCTAGGCTTATGGGGTGCCCCTGCACCTATAAGAAGGAATGGGCTCCTTCAAGGCATATCTGCCCTTACTTTATCCATTGCTATATATGTTCTAACATGGAGACCCTCATAGACTAGAGTTAGGACCTTAATATACAGAGGGGCCTTGACAAGACAGTGCGGTTCCCACATAAATTTCAAAATGTTGTGCATCTAAAATCTCTGGATAGCTGATAAGTCTGCTGGGAAAAATGAGTTTTTCTTGTTTGATGCACTGCAGAGGGTGTCATGCAGGATAGGGACAACAGTCGAGGTAGGTACCACTTGTACTGTACAAGCGTTGGGTGAGGACTAGTGGTTCTTGTGGACATTTACAAGATCTTCCCACAATATTTAAAGGATGTACTACTCAAGTATGGGAATCCAATCTACCAATGTATCATCTCTTTGCAAAGTTCCTAATGTCATTTATAGGAAATGATTCAGACAAGGCGTATATAGTCATCCACGTATCATACAGCTTTATTCATTTCCTAAGATTACTGCCTAAGATATGTCTGTAAAATGTAGTAAGATTTCTTTATCCTGACACTGTGTTTGAAAAAAAAAAAAGTATATTATATATATATATATATATATATAACAGTATTTATTTTAACTATATTTAAACTTCATTCATTGCTGAGAGTGGCAATTTGTGTTCCGAAAAACAATGATCCGGCAAGACACAGATAGGCCTTTAATAGGAAAAATGTAATTTTGAGTACAATTTGACAGAAGAAAAAGGTGCCGCCATGAGGCATGTTAACCAGGTTTGTAATGGAGGATTGGGTGTTATCACAGTGTCACCGGTGTGTATGTAAATCAGTGTGCTCACTCTGCCTGTGACTAGAGTGCGGCTCATGTTGTGGGAGGACAGGAATCTTTGCTGCCTCAGGGGATGGATATTCTTGCTGGCAGCTTGCAGTTGCTTCATGTATTTTTTTTCTCCTGGAGAGCAAGTATAGACAGGGTGCTTGGCTTTGATGCAAACATTCATTAATCATTTCTCTCTTTTTTTTTTCTTTGTTTTTTTGTGTTCCATTCACTCCTAGGATTACAGAGAGGATGGCATGGATTTAGGAAGTGATGCTTGTAGCCGCTCGAGTTCAGAATCAAGCTCCAACAAAGTGACCCCCTAATGTCAGGCTCGTCCCCCAGTGAAACAACCTCGAACTAAGACTTGAGCTCGCCGATGTTCGTAGTGAAGGATTTAGGTACGGTAGGAGAGACATTAGGATCCTCACTTACCTTGTGTTTTTTTGTTTCTTTTTTTTTTCTCTCTTTACTAATTACTTACAAACGTAGTTTCGGTTCGTGGGACAGATATGAACGAGAGGTCCTCTTTTTTTTATGTACTTCGTTGACGTTCGACGGTCGTTCTTATAGGTAGGGGACTCCGTCGTTTCTAAGGACAGGAGGGTGTTGTACTCGGCGTGAGATCAGTG
>BLSH010552316.1:966943-992536 GCA_018402905.1 Glandirana rugosa | reverse complement strand
CTGCGACCGAAGATCGACAGTTTTTTTTTTTTATCAAGTCCCCTCCAACTTTATCGTAGGGCACATTTACCTCGGAATGTTCCAGACTTGAAAGATTTCTTATATATTTCGATTTCTGTCGTCTGTATGTACATTTTGAATACATCCCTCTATACAAAGTAGAGACACATAGTAGACTCCGATAAGTGAAGTGACCCATATACACTCATCACTCATACACTCCCAAATGTAGGTGGAATTACGTAATATACGTAATTGGTGAACTGTTGACCCGTGAATTTGGGGGAATTGTTGGTCTGGTTAAAAGTCGAAAGTCGCGAGTGTTGCATGACTGAGTAATTGTCATTCAAAGTGTGAGAGCGCTGAAAGCTGAAAATTGGTCTGGTTGTTAAGGGGGTTTAAGTGCCCAGTTGTCAAGTGGTTAATGCATATAATGCATTAAGGTGGATGTAAACCCTCACATACTCACTACTCACATATACCCAGTGAAGTGAATAGCCTCAGATGATACACAGAGATGAAACATATCTCCCTACATAAGTTTTACATGTATGTCTGCTGTCTTTAGCTTTATATATTCTTTAGAAAGTTCAGACCTTGTAAGGCTCCATTTACACGGGATGCTATTTCAACCTCCCCTGAACTATTTTTTTTTTTTGACAGCTAGAAGCCAGCGTCTAAAACTGCCGTTTTGCATGCCTCGTTTAGCCACCTTTTGCCACATTCACATCTAGGAGCGTTTTTTTTAAAATGGAATCGCCTGTAAACGAAATGGTCCTAGACATGAGTTACTGCGTTTATGCATGTTTAGCGGCATTTTACAAGCTGTTTGGTGTTTCAAATGCCTCTGAACTGGCGTCTGAACCCATTTTTTTGCGTCCAAAAAAAGCCTTAAGGCGTCATGCACACAGGACGTTTTTTGACTGTTTTACAGCAGCTGTTTTTAGTGGCAGATGTTTTTTCCTACAGTCAATAAACCCTCCATCATGTTATCCTATGTGTTCATGCACACATAGGCTGTTATCAGCTGTTTTTAGCAGTGATGTTTTTGAGCTGTAAAAAAACCCAAGAAGAGAGGGTTGGGTACAGACAGCTGTAAAAACGTTCAAATGCTCAAAAATGTCTATCTCCAACGTTTTTGGACGTTTTAGATCAATTGGAAAAAAAACCAAAACGCTGGCCCTTTAAAAATGCTAAAAATATAACGCTGGTAAAAGCTGCAAAAATCTCTGATAAGCTACTGACTTTTTTTTGGACGTTTTTTTAAAATCCTGTGTGCAGGAAGCCTTAAACTCAACTGCCTGGAAACGGTCTTAAACGACCCTGTGTAAATGTACTGATAAGATAACATAGAGGAAAGTTCAGGGGCAGCTGAAAAAAAAACACCCAAATACCTCTAAACGTTTGTTTATCAGCAGCAGTGTAAATGAGGCCTTAGGATCTTTTCTCTTCCTGGTTAGCACTGCAGTTGAGCCTGGGCACACAGCCAAGACAGCTGATTGGAGGAAAGGCAAACACCCCTCTCCTCATAGGTAGAGACTATCAGCTATGTTCGTTTAATCGTTCAGGGCTCTGCTAATCTATTTATAGCATCCTCCCCAACACAAAACTCTGACTGCTTTTATCATATATGACCAACAATTTATCAGGAGTTATCCGGCTGATAACAGAAGAACGGGCCGGAGACAGCTACGGGAAAGTGATAAGAAAACACTGCAGATAGATGTGCCCAGCTCAAATTTCATGAATGGGGTTTACATCAACTTTAAGGCTTCATGTACACAGGACTTTAACTGGTTCCCCACCGCGCGCCGTCTTTTCACGGCGGCAGTCGGGGAGCCCTGCGCGAATCGCCGTAAAAAAGCGGCGATTCGCATTTGGCCACCAGGGGGCGCGCGCGCCGGCGGTGCATGCGCACGCACCCGCCGCACTCCTGGGGAGTGTGCCCGCGGCTCGGGCGGACCCGATGTCCGCCGGCGTGCCGCGATGAGCGGCTACAGGGAAAAGAACGGGGAACCGCCGATGTAAACACGGCGGTTCCCCGCCCTGTCAGTGGGGCATGAGAGATCTACTGATCCCTGTCACTGGGATCAGTTAGATCTCTCATGCCCATGTTAGCCCAACCCCCCCACAGTAAGAACACACCCAGGGAACACAGTTAACCCCTAGCTCTCCCCCTGCAGGTTAACCCCCTTCACTGCCAATGACATTTATACAGTAATCAGTGGACATTTAAATTTCTGATCGCTGAATAAATGTCATTGGTCCCAAAAAAGTGTCAAAATGTTCCGACATGTCCCCCCCAATATCGCAGTACCGCTAAAAATCGCAGATCGCCGCCATTACTAGTAAAAAAAATAAATAAATAAAAACCCCAGAAATTAATTCTCACCATCCGTAAACGCGGCCACTTTTGCGCAAACCAATCAATAAATGCCGATTGCAATTTTTTTTATCGCAAATATGAGGAATTATATAAATGGGCCAAAAACGGTGAAAAAAAATGTTTTTTTTTTGGATTTGAATTTTAGCAAAAAGTAAGAAATTTGGGTTTTTTTGCAAAATGGTCGCTCTTCTTTTGTTTATAGCGGCGATCAGAAATGACGCAGAGGCGATCAAATACCACCAAAAGAAAGCTCTATTTGTGGGAAAAAAAGGACGCAAATTTTGTTTGGGTACAACGTCGCACGACCGCGCAATTGTCAGTTAAAGCGACGCAGCGCCGAATCGCAAAAAGTGCTCTGGTCCTAAAGTGCGAAATTCTTCCGGGGCTGAAGTGGTTAAAAAAACAGTCAATAGCTTATCAGGGATGTTTTCAGCTTTTACCAGCGTTATATTACCACCGTTTTTTTCATGGTTTTTAGCATTTTCAAAGGGCCAGCGTTTTTTTTTTTTGTTTTTTTTTTCCAATTGATCTAAAACGTCCAAAAATGTTGGATTGATGTTTTTGAGCGTTTTTGGGGTGTTTTTGAGTGTTTGAACCTTTTTACACCTGAAAAACGTCCAAAAGAACCCTCTGGCATTGATTTTTTTTTTACAGCTGAAAAGCGTCACTGCTAAAAACAGTTGGAGGGTTTATTGACTGTAGAAAAAAACATCTTCAGGTGAAAACAGCTGCTGTAAAACAGTCAAAAAATGTGCTGTGTGCATGAGGCCTAATGCATAGGATGTATTAAGATAAAAAAAAAAACATCTTCTGCCTTTACAACCCCTTGAAGCATTTCTCTAGAATTGCCAAACTCCTGAAGTAAAAATCTAATAATATGTTATTATTTATGGTATTAAAGTGTTTCTAAACCCAGGACCCTGCATTTACTATATCTGGTCTCCCACAGTACACAAAACATGGAAATGCAATTATTGTAGTGAATATAAACTGCTAAATAACTTTTCTCATCAGCATATATAGCAGTCTTATGACTTGTATCAGTGTCTGGTTAAAGCTTCCCTTTTATCAAGAAACTTAGGGACTTTTTGGAAGAATTGAAAAAACTGTATAGTTTGGTGATATATATAGGACCCCTTTCACACGATCGGCCCGCTCGGTTCCGTCTGTCCGTTTTTCAGGCGGATCTGAGCGCGCCACCCATTGACTTCTATGGGCAGGCGGATATCAGTGAAGATATGTCCGCTGAAACCCGCCTACCATCCGATCTGCCAAGATCCACTCAGAACAGACGGATGGCGATACGTTCGCCATCTGTCCAGCAGATTGGATCAGATGAAAATGGACATGCTGTCCGTTTTCATCCAATCTCCCCATAGAGAACAGCGGGGCTCTGACAGGTCTGTCTCTGGTCACGGACCTGTCATCCCCCTGCTCAGCGGGGATCAGCGGTTTGATTCCCCGCTGAGCTAGCAGGGTCCGTCCAGTGGATCCACCCCGTGTGAAAGGGGTCTTAAGGGGAGAGTCATATTGGGAGGAATGCTAACAATGCCTTTTGTATTAAAATATAAAGTCATTTTATACTATTGATTTGTAATATTTGTTTAATAATAAAACATTTTAGGGCATGTCTGGGTGACATTATTTTTGGTGTTTCTATGCATTTTTCTTTGGTAGTGTTGTAATTTTTGTACTGAATGTTGGGTTGTGTGATATTATCTGTCTCTTTTGTATATACCATATATACCATGCCATGTATATGCCATAAAGCTAGTACTGTACAGAGTCCAGAGACTGGCATCTTCCAAGCTTTTGCACCCAGAAATTGGATATATGCAAACATCAGTTTTGGGAGGACACACACCAGGACCCTGAAAAGATTGTATAGCCAAACAAACCTCCATGTGATTGAATGATGACAGTAAATCCCAAAGGTCGGAGGAGTGATGTCTGAAATTCCTTTCCATTTATTCATGTAGTGATAATTTGTTCACGTGGCTAATTTCAATGTACTTTGCTCTTCTACACCTTGGACAAAGGTTGGAGGAGATGTGCAGACACATGCTTATACTAATTTAGTTGGAATGATTGCATATAGGGGGCATTAGCCATACTTGGAAGTAGCACATAATGAGATTATACTTTTAAAACAAGTGGATGCAAAGTAGAATGATCAACAGAAATGCCATGAATGCTAATGCACTTCTTCAGGGTCGCTGGGTAAGTGGAAGATGCCAACCCCTACTTCTTGAGCTATGATGAATTATGTGGCTGACCTGTATGGTAAATGATTGTAGTGTGTGCACTTTACGTCATCATTTTTATTGTTATATTTAATGTACGGCTGTGATCAAATAGAGCTGTATATAATGTATATGACTAGGTTCACACTAGCAAATGCTTTGAAAATCCGCAGTGGATTGCTTTTCAGAGTCAGGCAAAGCAGCTACAGGTATGTGCTCAGGAGATGCTGCTGCCTTACTATTTTTTTTGTCTGTCGATAAGCAATATATAGAAAGACTAATGCACCGCAACCAAGAGCCAAGTGGTTTACTTGTGGTTGTGGCGTGGCCGCATTGACTTGAATAGCCGAGTTTGGCAGGCAGTGCTGCCTGTCAAGTCCATATACTACGTTACATTTTCCATGGCCACAACACAAAGCATTGAGGCTGTGGCATTAGAACAGCGTCCTCTGGCTGTATTTTCCACTGTAGGTAGGCAGCCGTCGGGCAGTAAAAGTGTGGCTGAGATGTCTGTTTTTAGGTGAAAAATCAGCTCTGCTGCCCTACCAGATGGGGCTTCTGTGTGGTAGGTCTGTGTAAAGAAATACAAATCCATTAGCACAAGGCTTGACAAATTTGCTTTGAATCTAGGAGCCAGATAAAAAAGTTAGGAGCCAGTATTTTTTAGCATAGTGTTGGGTTGTCAGCACCCCCCGGGGTAAGGCAAGCAATTTGTGCCCCCTAACCCTAACTTACTGACAGCAAAGCAGCCAGTCTCCATTACATCAGGGTTATAGGCTGGCCAGAAAGAGTGACACTAAAAACCTGTTATGGAGGAAACTATGCCGAATGCATTGTGACTGCAGCATGTAAAACGGTTGGTGGGTGGCAAAAACATGTCTCTACTGCACATTTTTACCACCCAACTGCACATCTAAATGAAGCCTTAGTGATACTTTAAATATTATACAAAAAAAGGTGAAAAAAGTATTCCAGTGCTGCTGATCTTCCGCTGCCTCTTTGCAGCCACTTCCTGCCTACATGTGTGTCCTCCACGGTGACACTTCATTGCTCTGGTGGGTTTCCGGTCACCATGAAATACTGGAGACCAGCTGCACATAAAGAGTGGTAATTGTTGATGGTACATGGGGCTTTATCACAATTTTGTTGCTTAGAATAAAGATCATGATTCTCGCGATGTAACCTCATCATAACCTCATCTTTCACATTATACAAAAAAAAGGGCTAACTTTACTGTTTAGTTTTTGTTATTATTCATTAAAGTGAATTTTTTCAAAAAAAATTGTGTTTGAAAGATCGCTGCACAAATACTGTGTGACATAAAATATTGCAACAACCACCATTTTATTCCCTAGGGTCTCTGCTAAATATATATATATATATATAATGTTTGGGGGTTCTAAGTAATTTTCTAACAGAAAATACTGGATTTTTACTTGTAAGCCACAAATGTCAGGAAAAACTACCCTCATTCAGATCGGAGTTCATTGCTTTGATGGAAAGGAAAAAAAGAAAAACAAAGTATCTCTATGTTCTTTTAAGTATAAACAAATATACCTGGGCAGCCTAACAAGTTTAACAGCTGTTAGCTTAAGCAGAGAATGGAGCTGAATCGGAGACGCTGTTTTCAGATAGTGAGGGGAGAGAAGGAACGGCTGCCATTCACCCGGATGCGATTTCTGGTTGCCGTGGCCTGACATTTGTCTTAGGGGTCACCCCCCATATGAATTAAAATCTGAAATGTCACTTATCCAATGTTTAAAGTGGATGTAAACCCATCACCTACCCAGTATAAACTAATGACACAGTATTAATGTATATACATGCAAGCCTCCTGCATCTATCCCTACCTTTCAAATGTCCTTCCTGTAAGCACTAGCAGCTCTGTAAAACTCTGAAATCAGAGGGTGCCTGTGTTTGCTGGAGATTGGTGGGTGGAGTTGTGATGTCACAAGCCTCCCCACCCACCTCTATACTGAGACATTGAGGAGGGAGGGAGTGGGGGTGTAAAACTTTCTCTGCTGTGTGAAGGAGATAAGCAAATTGCTTGTCACTCACAGAGCAAGGGGCGGATCGACTGTGTATTTCCCTGTTAGTCTGACTTTCTCTTCCTGAAAAAAGATAAGCTCATTACTCACAGTTGGATTAACTCTTTGTGGCAAGACTGGGCACAGATAACATGACATGCATTTCCCCCCCTTTTTTACAGATGACATGACATGCTATATTCTACCAGGCAGAATTATTAATTATATATTTTTTGGGGGGTTTACATCCACTTTAAGTTTTAACTTTGTAAAATATCACAAGGTGAGATGCAATAGTAGGGGCTGTCACTTGTGTCTCCTTGCTAAACCAAATAAGACTGAATTTCCACTTTAAGAATTAGGCAGCGTTTTACCGCTGTTTAAGTGGCACTTTTGCCCCGCTTTTCGGCCGCTAGCGGGGTGGGGCGCTTTTAACCCCAAAAAATGGGTTAAAAACTCCCATGTTGCGGTGCACTGCCCATTCACTGCAATGGGCAGGGGCATTTTGGGAACAATACATTGCTCCCAACCCGCCCCAAAGATGCTGCTTGCAGGACTTTTCCAAACGTCCCGCAGGTGCACCTCCCAAGTGTGAAAGCACCCATTGTAATGAATGGGAAGCAGTTTTCAGGTGCTTTATAGGTGCTATTTCTAGCACTAAAATGCCTGAAAACTGCCTCAGTGTGAAAGGGGTGTTAGTGCTGCAAAGGAATTGTCTAAATTTTCTAAATGTTGTTAGGTGGTCACACATGTACATTATACGACTGAATATTGTCGCTGTTGAAAAATCTTCAACCATTTGTTATGGCCCGTTTTTCTCTGTCTAGTGTAGAATGCCTTAATACTCAGCTTTTCATAGCATGCCTTGACAAATTGAGGCATTTTCTGTTAATGTCCGGTGGGAGATGGACAATGAAGCAAAGGAAATTGGTCAACTGCTGAGTCCATAAACCCTTAGGAGCCAGATCTATTTCATTTTAATGTAGTCACTTCACTGATGGATTAAGGGCTTGTTTACAGCGCAATCCCTGCGCTCAGTGTGAGTCCTGCATGTGCGTTTATTGTAAGGTTCAGGGGTGATAGCAGCTGTCATAGTGCTTCGGGATCACATGCAAAGTCGTTTCTCATAAATGTTAAAAGTCGTTATTTTTTTTCAATACAGACAAAAACTGTTCTTTCTGCAGCAAACATAAATAGCTTAACGCCAGCAACAAGAAAACAACAAAAAGTCCTCTTATCTTCAGCACAAATGAAACAAACAAGGTATGGACCACATGAGGGATTTACAGACCGGTAAGGATGGGCTCGGGCGTGTTCGCAAGTGTACGTGCTGGAGCCCGCCGGGAAGTGAACCCTGCACTGCGCTAATCATAGGCAGTGAGACATTTCCCCGATCGTTGCAGCCGCACACTGGGGAATGTCTCACTGCCTGTGATTGGCGCAATGCAAGGTTCACTTCCTGGTGGGCTCGGCACGTGCACTTGCGAACACACCCGAGCCCATCCTTACCCACCGGCAGGACAGTCCTGACTCAACCATTTTAGCAGCTTCTAGCCATTGTGCAGCACTCAGGTGTCTCCTCTCCAAACCCCTACTACTTCCCACCTACATAGGAGCTTCCTGTTTCCTGCAGGTCAGCTTAACACCCCTTGGGCCCAGGGTTCCCGTAATCAGGGGTGGAGGTTCTTTCCCACCTGAATATCTTTCTAAACTTTCAAATTCTGGGTCCCAAAAAGGAAAATATTATTGCAGAGAGAACTGTAAGTTGGACCTCTCCTTTAATATTGCACTGTCCCGGAACCTTTCACCCTGTGTGGGTGGGGACCCCTGAGTACACCAAAACCATCCCCCTTAATGGGACCATAACCCAAATATGGGCGACACATAACCCCTGTCCTGGACCCATCCTCAGCATTCTGTATATCACATGCATTTGTAATGTGTTTCGGCATGTTTGCAGTGCTTTTGCTGTGCATTGTTTAGACATTATTTATGGGGGTTTTCTGCATCTACATGCATTTGCACTGAATTCATGTGCATTCCATCATGTTACATACAAAGAAATGCAGCATGCTGTACTTTTTTTTTTTTTTTTGAACACACATAAAAGCAATAGTGTAATTCATTGAAACACATTTGTTTTTCTTGCATATGCATTCATACTGCGATTAAAAACAAATGAACCCTGCACTGTGTACATTGCTTTCTACCTTGTAATATTAAAGAGGTAGTAAACCCAAAAAACGAAATTGTAGTATATTGCAGCTTACCAGTACTTAAAGTGATATCAAACTCTGATTTAGTAAGCGGAGTTCCACCCTCAAAAATGTTTTTTAAAAGTCAGCAGCTACAAGCACTGTAGCTGCTGACTCTTAATAAGGACACTTACCTGTCCAAGGAGCCCGCGATGTCGGCCTCCCCAAGGCCGATTTGTCGATCGGATCGGGTGCAGGCATCGACATTGTAACTATGGGGAACTGGCAGTGGCTGGAGCCTTCAGCCTTCACAACCGGTTTCCTACTGCGCATGCGCAAGTCGCGCATCACTTTCTGAATGGTCCCGTCATCTTCTGGGACACACACAGGTCCCAGAAGGCAGCGGGGGGAAGGAAGAGGGGCAGAGCCAGAAGAAGAATTGACGTACCTCCCCGTGGCGAGGCTGGGATAGAAGTTCACCTGTTTACTACTAAGGTAAGTAGAAAAAAATGTATATCCAAAAACGAGGGGTGGAGGGGTGGTCTTTCCTTTAAGACCAAAGACAAAAGTTGGGTGGAACTCCACCTTTAGTATGTGTTCTGACCAAAAAAATGACCTTTTATTTCTCGCAATCTCCTGCAAGTCTCCAAGTGCCTTTTTTGCTTCTGTAACCCAACGTCCTATTAGTGGGTTGCTATGTCGGTCCTCCATGGTCCTATTGTATGTAGGAATATAGCCAACCTCTTTTGCTTGCTTCCAAAGATGGTATATGGACTATGGGATTTGTAGTGTACATACAACCAAATGGAAGTGAGGAGGATACGTAGAGGTTCAGGAGCTCACAAATGTTACGAGAGCAGAAAAACACAGTAAGATACAATTCCATGAAAAAATAGATTACAGGACCATTAAAGTGATTGTAGTCTCGTTTTTTTTCTATAAAATTAACAAACATGTAATATTTGCCTGCTCTGTGCACAGAGCAGCCCAGATCCTCCTCTTCTCAGGTGCCTCTTCTGTGCTCCCTTCCTCCTGTCGAGTGCCCCCAAGGCAAGCGGCTTGCTATGGGGGCACCCGAGCCGAGCTGCAGTTCTGTGTGTCCATTCAGACACGGAGCCCCAGTTCGGCCCACCCTTCTCTCTCTCTCTTGATTGGCTAATTGATTTTGATTGACAGCAGCAGGAATCAATGGCGCCGCTGCTGTGTCTCAGCCAATCAGGAGGGAGAGTCCCAGACGGCTGAGGCACTCGTGGATATCGCTGGTTAGAATTGGGGCTCAGGTAAGTATTAAGGGGGCTGCTGCAAACAGCATTAATGCATTAAGATTAAAAACCTTCTGACTTTACAACCCCTTTAAGTAGTAGAGGAGTATGGAATATATTTGGAGAAGGCCTCTTTCATATGGGCTGTCCAGTCAGATCCTCCTGTCAGTTTTTCAGGCGGACCTGATCGGTGACATGTCTGCTGACACCTGCCGCTATCTGATCCGATCCCGCCTGCAAAATCCAGACGGATGGAGGTCCTATTTTCCATCGGATCGGATAGGATTGGATGGAAATGGACTAGCGGTCTGTTTTCACCAGATTTCCACATAGAGGAAAGAGGAACTGTGTCCAGTGTGCACAGCAGTGGAGGCTCATCCATAAGGGCGGCGCCCCACCAAAAAAATAAGTAAGAAATAAAAATAAACATGAACTATAATTATTAACCAACAGCAGCACAGCTAGATAGAAACTCCAAAGAAAAAAAAAATCTTTGAAATTTCTCTCTAGCTGTGCTTCTGTTGCTAATTGCTAGAATAGACAGATTAGATAAGAAAGAGAAGTGTAATCTACCTAGTAACAGGGCAAACATCCCAAATCTCATTTAAAAAACCCTATCTAGAACACAGTAAAATGAATTCTCCACCCTCATTGGCTGCTTTCCAACATTCCATTCTGAGAATATGAGCTTTTTAGGACATCTGAATCTGCAGACCTTAAACTGCCTAGTCCATTTGGTCTCTGCCTGGGGGGGAGCCAAGATTTTCTCTGCCTGCAGTTACACATTCTAGCCTGCTGCCTAGCCAGGTCCCCCCCCCCCTCCACAAGTCGCACTCCGACACTTAGTCTCTACCTCCAGCAGTGTTTCCTCTCTCCACAGGGACCCTTCCCCCACCCACCATCCTGTACAGAGCAGAGGGAGAGGACCTCAGGAATCCAGGGATCCAAGCACAGCAATGTCTACAAGTTCAGATCTCTGTCCATACAGGACAAGGAGCTCCCAGCAATACACAGGCAGTGATTAGTCTGCATAGATAACAGATAAGGCTGACACAGGTCCCTTCCAAAGCTCAGCAGTAGGATAAGAACTCTGAGCCAGCATGTAAGTCACAGGGAGTTCTCAGGGATACACAGGCAGTAATTGATCTGCAATTAGTCTGCTGACATTGGGGAACCACAGAGCTCAGCAGCACCGCACACCCTCTTCATACTTTACTGTTTAACAGGCATTTCATCCCTGCATTCAGTGCATTGTAAGCAATGATTCGTGACTTCCAATGCAGGGACCAACAAGTCCCCAGCAGTGTAGTTGCTGTGTTGGTTGAAGCTGCCTGTGCTCAGCCTCTGTGTATCTCAGCATCAAACATCAGAACAAGAGGAATGTATAGCCATGACAATTCCTCTACAATAACTGCTTTCCAATGAATGCCATCTTAAAGCACCTGATTTTATAATTACATTTTGAACTTTTTTTTGACAGATAATGAAGTTTTATGTTAGTGAAGCTGCTCAGTTCCAAAAACCAGGGACATTTCTATGGCTCACCATGTGTCAGGGGTTAGTGGAGGATTTCCAGCGTTCTTATTATAAAATAAGGAATTAGGATGGAGCTTGATGGGATATGAAACCCCCACATAATACCAGTCTGTGCTGGGTTCCTGTGCAGACCTCACAGCTAATGTAGTTCTTTACCTTTGGGATTGAATGGATGAATGAGCCAGCAATATTTTATTGAGAATTAAGACTGACAGCTGAGTTATACTGTACATTGTGTATAGAGTGGGTGGAGCCTATAAGGGGTGTGGCTTCTAAGAAGTGGGATGGGGCAAAAAGGAAGGGCAGGGTCTGGCGCCCCACCATCTTAAAACTTCACCAGCCGCCACTGGTGCACAGTGAGCGAAGACGGACTTGTCATGTGTCTGCTCAGCAGGGATCAGAAGAATGAAAGGTGTGAAAGGGGCCTTAGGCTTTTTCTCCTATATTTCCCCCTGGTGATCTGTCTCAGGGTGTCTCTACTCCACTGTAGGAGCAATGGAGACACCTTTGAAGAGCAGCATTGTCAATTTAGGGGGAGGGTAGTGTTATGGTGGCCATACATGTTTCATGTTTTTTTTTTATCCAGTTGAGCTGTAATTGGGTCAAAATGATCGAATCTGCAAACAATCAAATATCCATAAATTCCCATCTGATTGATTAAAGCCTCGGTACACACAATGCAAATTTCGGACGGGAATTTTCGTACGACGACTGATCGTCTAAAATTCTTAGTTCCTAAAATTCCTCTGACAGCCGATTTTGTTTTTTTTGGACGACAAAGGCTGGATGTGCAGACTAGAAATTTTTTTTTGTACATCAAGTCAACTTCCGATTTTCGTATCATTAGTGCGGTTTTCGTTTGGAAAAAAATCGTACGATCACGACTATGCATGCTCAGAAACGAAAAAATACATACAAAACTATTCAACATATTACATCACTTCTGATGTTGAATTCGGTCGTATGAGAATTTTCGTATGACAAGTAACCTCTTCACTTTCGACATGAGACAAGTATCCAACAAAAAAAACAACGTTCTGTCGTCCGAAAATCTAAGCATGTGTACGAGGCTTTAGACTCAATTTTGATCAGATTTGATCAAACTGATTTGATGATTGACCGTTTTTTTGCATCAGCAGCACCAAGATGCTTTGTTCTTGAATACGATCGTATTTTGACTGATCAACTTATGAGATTATTTGGTTGGAAATAGAAATGCAATCGTGACTTATGATCACGTCTTGAGTATCGATCAAAATCCATGTCCCTGTGTGTGGCATATTTATCCAATGGGTTATCTGCTATAGATCGATTATTTTGGTCAGAAAAGTTAGATTGGAAAATAAATCAATCATTTATTGAACAGTATATAGTCACCATTAGATGTATTAGCAGACTAGACTGATAGATTGACTTGATTAACAAATCCAAGCTGAACTCCAGCTCTCACTTTATAATCTGTAAGGCTCCATTTTACACGGGACGCTATTTCAACCTCCCCTGAACTATTTTTTTTGACACCTAGAAGCTGGCGCCTAAAACGGACGTTTTGCCGCATTTTGCATGCCGCGTTTAGCAGCGTTTTGCCGCATTCGCCTCTAGGAGCGTTTTTAAAAAAACGCTTTAGCACCGCAGCTCCTGAAAAAGGTTTTGGTGTGAAAATAGCCTTACGGTGATCGTTTTTTCTTTCTTTTGCTTCGCTTTTTTTTTTTTGCTGTATTAGGGTCCTTTCACAAGGGCTTTCCGATCAGGGCCGTCTGTCAGTTTTTCAGAAGGACCTGATTGGATGCTCCATTCAGCTCTATGGAGTGGCGGATGTCAGCGGTCATCTGATCCGATCCTGTCTGTGAAATCCAGACGGAGGGAAACCCTATTTTTCATCCGTCTGGAGATTCGGATCAGATGAAAACAGACAGGTGGATCCTTTTGCATCCGATTTCCATAGAGGAGAGCGGGGCTTTGACAGGTCCATCTCAGCACAGTAAGCAGAGATGGACCTGTCATCCACCTGCTCAGTGGGGATCAACGGATTGATCCCTGCTGAGCAAAGCGGAGTCCGTAGACGGACAAGCCCGTGTGAAAGGACCCTTACGTGTTCACTCCTTATTTTCATGATGTCATATACTGTATTATGGGGTCCTTCTTTGCCCCTTTGGTATAGACAGCATCCGGAAATACCAAGGCAGGGTTGTGTTTGTTCCCTATTGTCTGAAGAGAAATAGTGCCTCACAAGTTTGAGCTTGTAGCTGAACAGCAGCATGATACTCTATTTGTAGTACTATGAATGTCCCACCACACCGTGCTTTTCTGTCCAAACCTGTACCCTTCCCACCTACCTGCTCTAATGTAACCTGCCTTGTTCATGCTGGGAACTCATTTATAACCTTCAACAAAGGCACTTCAATAGCTCACAGCTTTACAAAGTAACAATAGACCTCTTCTTTGCTTTCTTTTGGTCTGTTAAATCCCAAATACAGACAAAAATGAAATTTAAGGAAGTAGAGCCAAAGCTCTTATGGTCTTCTCCTATAGATCACAGGAGTGCAGTTGGTTCTGCATTCCAGTGACCCGTTTTCAGCAGACAGTGAGCCCACTGTCGGCTGGCATCACTCAGCTGGTCCAGGCCCAGGAAAGATCCCGACTTTACAGGGGCACTGGTCCCCTCACCGCCCCCCACACACACACACGTAAGTTCTCCTTACTTTGGAACCTATGGTGGAGGTCCCTACCCCTGGAAGAGGCACGTTCAATAGGAGGTGTCCACATTATGCAGGCAATGACTTGGATAGCTGAAGAAGGGCCCCAGGAAGTAAACAGAAGATGAGAGAAGGATCCTCAAGTGACCGTGGTTTCAGGTAAGTAAAATGAGCATTTGAATAGTTTTGTATTCTTTTTTATGAGAGGTTAGTTTAAGGGGAAGGGAGGGGGTTGTTAAAAGAGAAGTGTAAGATATGAAAAAAACAAATAAACATACTAACCTAGTTGGATGCAGCAATAGTCACCCACCGCCTCTAAGACCGGAAACTGAGTAATCATAGACCGCTGATCTCTCAGTGATGATCTGTTACCACTCTCTGCTTTGCCCCTCCAGTGCTCACTGAAGTGCTGGGCTGGGGAGGAATCGGGATCAGTTAAGAGTCTGGACCAGCTGAACCTCCCTCCCATGTTCTTAGGAGGGAGAGGTGTTCTGTAGTCCTAACACACTTTCTGTCCTAGGGTGACAGTGCTGTTGCAACACAAATACAGTGGATTGTCACCTTAGGACAGGACGTGTGTTACTGGCAGAATCACCAGTTGAAAATAAAGTTGGAAATAAAGATAATAAAGTCTGAAAAAAGACCAACCTGCAGTATATTATATTTTATCTTGGGTTTAGATACATTTGTAGGTGAAATGTGTCCTAGTTTTAGTTCTCCATTAACAACCTATATGTAGTTATAAGATAAATAACAGAGCTATGGGATCTGCTGTGTGCAGATAGTACATTCCAGGTTTTTTAGTGTATAACACAGGAAAACTCCTCGATAGCTGAGGTCTGTGTAGTGTCATCTGTTATGAGATTGTACAGATCAGGCATTTAAATCGGGATGATTTATTGGATTGCATCGCTCAATAACAGATCTATTGCACTACTACTAAGGCCTCATGCGCGCTGGATGTTTTTGGATGCTTTTACAGCAGCTGTTTTGGGCTTCAGACGTTTTTTCCTACAGTCTATAAACTAAAAAAAAAAAATGCTAACGCTGAAAAATGCTCAAAAACGCTAGTGCAATAACGCTGAAAAACGCTGGAAAACTCACTACAAAGCTACTGATGTTTTTAGAATGTTTTTTTAACGCCCTGAGGCCTTAAAGTGGACCTTCACCAAAACTCTAATGTTGTGCTAACATGCAATCCCCCCCTTACCAATGGACATTATTTTATTTTTTTAAGTACTTTATGCATTTCTCGCCTAGGCAAGACCTGCCTGTGTGTGAGCAGATGTGTTGCAGGGCTCAGGTCTTGAGAGAGAGAGAGCTCTGCAGCAGTGGCGGCTGGTGTTTTTTTTTTTGGGGGGGGCAGCGAGCAACCACCCCCCCGGGCAGCCAGCGGCGCGGCACTACCACCCTCCCGGGCGGCCGATGATGCGGCACTACCACCCCCCAACCCCCCAGTCTGCCAGTCGGTCATCAAGGTGGCGGGTGATGGGCGGTGGGCAGCGGCTCCTCTGCTCCTCGGCTTCTGCTCTGTCCTCTCCTCCATCGTGGCAGCTTTCGTGCGTCTCCTCCTCCTAGTCGCTAGGCTTCCAATAGGATCATCTGTCCTTTCAGCCAATCAGGTGACAGGTCTCAAACCCACTTCCTGATTGGCTGGGAGGAGGATCAGTGTTAGAATAGCGAACATCGATTCACTATTGTAACACACCCGGGTGGGTTGTGAGCGCACTCTCTGCACCCCGAGCCCACCCTATTTTGAAGCCTATTTGAGCCTCTGGCTCTAATCAGTGCTTCAAAAAAACACCCCTGACGTTGTAATTCATGCGCCAGGCGTCCTGAAAGGGGCCTGATGTATGGATGGGGGGGGGGGAGCGGCATGGATAGGGGAGGCGGCGCCCGTGCACCCTCAATGGACGGGCCGCCATTGCTCTGCAGCACATCTGTGCATGCATCGGGTTCCACCATCATCTGCGCATGTGTTTTTCACACACAAGATTAGATCGCTACCAGAGAAGTCTGCACATACATGGAAAATCCCTTGCACATGCCCAGATGTGCCGGCTGTCTCTGCCAGGACCTGGAAACAAGGCAGAGCTTGCAGGCACATCTGCAGATGCGCCACAATGGTGGTGTCTGAGGGGGGCAGAGCCACCTGGGAAGATGACTGAAGCTGTGCTTTACAGGAAACTTATACTGAAAGAATATGAAGGCTACCACCTCTTCTGGAAAATGTAGTTGCCTGGCTGTCATGCTGATCCGATGTATTCAGTAATTTGCGGGACAGACCTGAATCGTGTCTGCTAGAGCTGCACGATTAATTGTTAAAAAATTGCGATTCAACCCCCCTCACAATCTTAACCCAGCATTTCCATGATTCATTCATGTAAGTGCAGAGCTGTTCTCTGCTCACTCAGCTGTCAAAAAAAAAAAAAGCCAGCATATGTTTATCAACATTGCTCAGCACTGAGAGATAACTATAAACAATGTATCATTTGGTTCTTTTAGATCAAAGGAATGAACTTTGATCTGTAAGTGAGGTCAGTTTAATCACTTAAAGCGGAGGTCCGGGCTAAAAAAAAAAATTAAAAGTCAGCAGCTACACATACAGTAGCTGCTGACTTTTAATATTAGGACACTTACCTGTCCTGGACTCCAGCGATGTCGGCACCCGCCGCCGATCTTCGGATCGGGGGACGGGTGCAGCCGCCTCCATCGCGGGTAAGGGAACCCGGACGTGTAAGCAGTACAGCTTCACGCCGGGCACCTTACCGCGCATGCGCGAGCTCTGCCGCGCTCTGCTACTGGCCAGGCGGCCAGTAGCAGAGCGAGCAGGGAGGAGGGAGCCGGGCTTCTGACGTCAGCGGCCGCGTCCGCTGGCCAGAGCTCCCGGAAGTGTGGAAAAGGACACCTGTCTAAAGACAGGTGTCCTCTTCCCCCTCCCCCCCGAAAGGTGCCAAATGTGACACCTGAGGGGGGGAGGAATCCAACCAGCGGAAGTTCCACTTTAGGGTGGAACTCCGCTTTAATGACTAAATCTTTTTCTGACACTTGTTGCTTACAAGTTACAATCAGTATTTTTCGCTAGAAAATTACTTAGAACCCCCAAACATTATATATTTTTTTTTTAGCAGAGACCCTAGAGAATAAAAGGGCGGTGGTTGCAATATTTTGTGTCACACTGTATTTGCGCAGCGGTCTTTCAAACACAATTTTTTTGGGGGAAAAAATACATTTTAATGAATTTAAAAAAAAACTAAACAGTAAAGTTAGCCCAATTTTTTTGTATAATGTGAAAGATGATGTTACGCTGCGAGAATCGTGATCTGTATTCTATGCCAAAAAAATAGTGATTCTCATTTTATCCAGAATCGTACAGCTCTAATGTCTGCAGAAATGAAGAATTCTGGTTTCCTTCTGACTTTTTTCATGTGCATGCTTAATTCAGGGCAGTATTGTGAAAAGTATTGAAGTCTGAGACAGCCAGACAGAAGTATTTTCAGAAGGAGGTGTCCATATACAGTATCTCTCTTTTCTGTTCATGAATATGTGGCTGAAATCACAAATGAAGGGCATGTCATACAGTTTAGAGAGCATTACCTGCAAGGACAGGAATGTGATGACATGGAACCGAAGATTTCCTACTCATTATAACTATATGAATAGGGCCATTCATGAAATAGGTCGACTCTAGATGGACGTGCCCCCCATGATTTATTTCCTTCTCTTTCTTACTGTCATGCACATTATATTCTTTGCAGTGAAGCTGTATTGCTCTGAAACCACCCATCATTTCCATTACTCAGAGTGATGACTTGAGAAATATGGCATTTCGTGACGTGTAGAGGAAGCCAGCTATTCAGCAGCTCTGTGTACAAGCTGACCAGCAGATGGTACTGAAGTTCCATATTCCTGGGGAAGTCATTATCCACCGCTCTTGTAAAATCGTGTATTCAAGAGTTGTCACCAAATGTTAGGGGGATATAAAAGAAGAGGTATACGTGTGTATATATATATATATACTGTATATACGCACACACACATTATGCACACACTGTAGAAGATGATCTCCACACAGTAATTAATACTATACCTTTGTGCTGGCTGAGGTCAAGAAGCTAATAAGCAGAAGTAGCTGTAGGGCACTCACAGAAGAAATTTATGTATGAGATTGGCATTTAGGTGGCGTGCAACCCACCTTTCTCAAGGCAACAGACAGTGTCAAACTACACAAAAATAAATAAATATATTAATTAATTAATTAATTATTAATATATATTAATTATACTTACAATTCACACCCTCAGCTGTGATGTCATCACTAGCAAATAGCAGTCTGTATAGGTGTGTGTTTTAGTGGGTGCCCAGCACCAGCAGGGAAAGGTAATAATAATAATATAGTAATCTATGCACACATATACAGTAGTATGGTAATCTATGCACACATATACAGTAGTATGGTAATCTATGCACACATATACAGTAATATGGTAATCTATGCACACATATACAGTAGTATGGTAATCTATGCACACATATACAGTAGTATGGTAATCTATGCACATATATACAGTAATATGGTAATCTATGCACACATATACAGTAATATGGTAATCTATGCACACATATACAGTAGTATGGTAATCTATGCACACATATACAGTAATATGGTAATCTATGCACACATATACAGTAATATGGTAATCTATGCACATATATACAGTAGTGTGGTAATCTATGCACACATATACAGTAATATGGTAATCTATGCACACATATACAGTAGTATGGTAATCTGTGCACACATATACAGTAATATGGTAATCTATGCACACATATACAGTAATATGGTAATCTATGCACACATATACAGTAATATGGTGATCTATGCACACATATACAGTAATATGGTGATCTATGCACACATATACAGTAATATGGTGATCTATGCACACATATACAGTAATATGGTAATCTATGCACACATATACAGTAGTATGGTAATCTATGCACATATATACAGTAGTGTCGTAATCTATGCACACATATACAGTAATATGGTAATCTATGCACACATATACAGTAGTATGGTAATCTGTGCACACATATACAGTAATATGTTAATCTATGCACACATATACAGTAGTATGGTAATCTGTGCACACATATACAGTAATATGGTAATCTATGCACGCATATACAGTAATATGGTAATCTATGCACACATATACAGTAGTATGGTAATCTATGCACATATATACAGTAATATGGTAATCTATGCACACATATACAGTAATATGGTAATCTATGCACACATATACAGTAGTATGGTAATCTATGCACACATATACAGTAGTATGGTAGTCTATGCACACTTATACAGTAGTATGGTAATCTATGCACACATATACAGTAGTATGGTAATCTATGCACACATATACAGTAATATGGTAATCTATGCACACATATACAGTAGTATGGTAATCTGTGCACACATATACAGTAATATGGTAATCTGTGCACACATATACAGTAGTATGGTAATCTGTGCACACATATACAGTAGTATGGTAATCTGTGCACACATATACAGTAGTATGGTAATCTATGCACACATATACAGTAATATGGTAATCTATGCACATATATACAGTAGTATGGTAATCTATGCACACATATACAGTAATATAGTAATCTATGCACACATATACAGTAGTATGGTAATCTATGCACATATATACAGTAGTGTCGTAATCTATGCACACATATACAGTAATATGGTAATCTATGCACACATATACAGTAGTATGGTAATCTGTGCACACATATACAGTAATATGTTAATCAATGCACACATATACAGTAGTATGGTAATCTGTGCACACATATACAGTAATATGGTAATCTATGCACACATATACAGTAGTATGGTAATCTGTGCACACATATACAGTAATATGGTAATCTGTGCACACATATACAGTAGTATGGTAATCTGTGCACACATATACAGTAGTATGGTAATCTGTGCACACATATACAGTAGTATGGTAATCTGTGCACACATATACAGTAGTATGGTAATCTATGCACACATATACAGTAATATGGTAATCTATGCACACATATACAGTAGTATGGTAATCTATGCACACATATACAGTAATATGGTAATCTATGCACACATATACAGTAGTATGGTAATCTATGCACACATATACAGTAGTGTGGTAATCTATGCACACATATACAGTAATATGGTAATCTATGCACACATATACAGTAGTATGGTAATCTATGCACACATATACAGTAGTATGGTAATCTGTGCACACATATACAGTAATATGGTAATCTATGCACACATATACAGTAATATGGTAACCTATGCACACATATACAGTAATATGGTATTCTATGCACACATATACAGTACTATGGTAATCTATGCACACATATACAGTACTGTGGTAATCTATGCACACATATACAGTAGTATGGTAATCTATGCACACATATACAGTAATATGGTAATCTATGCACACATATACAGTAGTATGGTAATCTATGCACACATATACAGTAATATGGTAATCTATGCACACATATACAGTAGTATGGTAATTTATGCACACATATACAGTAATATGGTAATCTGTGCACACATATACAGTAATATGGTAATCTATGCACACATATACAGTAGTATGGTAATCTGTGCACACATATACAGTAGTATGGTAATCTATGCACACATATACAGTAATGTGGTAATCTGTGCACACATACAGTAATATGGTAATCTATGCACACATATACAGTAGTATGGTAATCTGTGCACACATATACAGTAATATGGTAATCTATGCACACATATACAGTAGTATGGTAATCTATGCACACATATACAGTAGTATGGTAATCTATGCACACATATACAGTAATATGGTAATCTATGCACACATATACAGTAATATGGTAATCTATGCACACATATACAGTGGTATGGTAATCTATGCACACATATACAGTAATATGGTAATCTATGCACACATATACAGTAGTGTGGTAATCTGTGCACACATATACAGTAATATGGTAATCTATGCACACATATACAGTAGTGTGGTAATCTATGCACACATATACAGTAGTATGGTAATCTATGCACACATATACAGTAATATGGTAATCTATGCACACATATACAGTAATATGGTAATCTGTGCACACATATACAGTAATATGGTAATCTATGCACACATATACAGTAGTATGGTAATCTGTGCACACGTATACAGTAATATGGTAATCTATGCACACATATACAGTAGTATGGTAATCTATGCACACATATACAGTAATATGGTAATCTATGCACACATATACAGTAACATGGTAATCTATGCACACATATACAGTAGTGTGGTAATCTGTGCACACATATACAGTAATATGGTAATCTATGCACACATATACAGTAGTATGGTAATCTGTGCACACATATACAGTAATATGGTAATCTATGCACACATATACAGTAGTATGGTAATCTATGCACACATATACAGTAGTATGGTAGTCTATGCACACATATACAGTAGTATGGTAATCTATGCACACATATACAGTAGTATGGTAATCTATGCACTCATATACAGTAGTATGGTAATCTGTGCACACATATACAGTAATATGGTAATCTATGCACACATATACAGTAATATGGTAATCTATGCACACATATACAGTAGTATGGTAATCTATGCACACATATACAGTAGTATGGTAGTCTATGCACACATATACAGTAGTATGGTAATCTATGCACACATATACAGTAGTATGGTAATCTATGCACACATATACAGTAATATGGTAATCTATGCACACATATACAGTAGTATGGTAATCTATGCACAAATATACAGTAATATGGTAATCTATGCACACATATACAGTAATATGGTAATCTATGCACACATATACAGTAGTATGGTAATCTATGCACACATATACAGTAGTATGGTAGTCTATGCACACATATACAGTAGTATGGTAATCTATGCACACATATACAGTAGTATGGTAATCTATGCACACATATACAGTAATATGGTAATCTATGCACACATATACAGTAGTATGGTAATCTATGCACACATATACAGTAGTATGGTAGTCTATGCACACTTATACAGTAGTATGGTAATCTATGCACACATATACAGTAGTATGGTAGTCTATGCACACAACCAGGTGTGTCCCCAAAATAAACAAACTACATAAAATACAAGGGGGTTACAGCACAGAAAGCATCATCTATTAAGGCCTCTTGCACACTGCAGCTTAAAAATGCTCAGAACAGCTTATATTTCTACTGAGCTAAAGTACAGCCCATTAATTGTAATGTGCCTATGCACAAAGGTGCGTAAACAATTGCTGTGTATTCTTCAGTAAAAAAAAAAAAAAGAAAAAATCAGCATTTTTGATCAGTAATTTATGGCTCATGCGTGCATATGCTTGCAAATACACGCATATGCGCGTGTTTGCCCATAACATATTGCGAATGTGAGAATAAATTTGAGTGCATTTGCGCACAAATACGCGCAAACGCATATGCACGAGAATACATAAAAAAAGTCTGAAAAAAGCAGATGCTCAAACAGGAGTATGGTGTGCAAGAGGCCTTAAAGAACAATCCAGCAACATTAGGCACCCCTGTCCTTTTAATTGCTTCACGTATCCCTTTTAATCATTGACCTGCACTATGCAATAGAAATGGAAATATGTCTGTGCTCAGGCCCTAGATGACTTCCATGTATACAGCACATGAGATACTAAAGAGGTATAACCACATGTTAACCCTTACATATTCATAGCAAACCTTTGCTGAAAAAACAGGGATTCTTGATTCACATACATTGCAACACGTGTAAGCTGGCCAACTGCATCAAAGTGATCCCTCTCTGATCAGTCCCTACTCTTCCATGCAGAATGCCAAACTCTTACTTGCTGGAGTAGCATACTCTTATGAACATGAGCATGGACATATAATGCCAATATGGGGTAAACAGGCATAGCTGGTGGTGAGCTACAGGCCAAAAAATCCAGCGATGCATGTCCACAATGGGAGAAAACACAACATTTTAGAGGGTGAACAGCACCACAAGTAAATATAGTAATCTATCAACATTATTAGATGTATCCCCAAAAACCTTAAAGTGGATATAAATGCTCCCCTATACTCAGTGAAGTGAACAGCCTCAGATGATACACAGAGATGAAACAAATCTCCATACATAAAATTATTTACATATCTGCTGTCTTCAGCTCTATATACTGTTTAGAAAGTGCATGTCCTGTTAGAATTTTCTCTCCCTGATTCACCTGTGGGTGTGGATGCTTGCTGTACATTGTGAGACAACTGATTGGAGGAAAGGCGCACACCCCCACTCCACATTGGCAGAGACTTGCATAGCTGTGCTGTGAATAGACCAGCTCTCTGCTAGTCTATTTATAGAACCCACCCTGACACAAAGTTCAGGCTGGTTTTATCACAGTTAATGGAGAATTTGTCAAAAGTTATGAAGAAGATAAGAAAACACTTCAGATATACATTATCTCACAAAAGTGAGTACACCCCTCACATTTTTGTAGATATTTTATTCTGTCTTTTCATGTGACAACACTGAAGAAATTACACTTTGCTACAATGTATAGTGAGTGTACAGCTTGTATAACAGTGTAAATTTGCTGCCCCCTCAAAATAACTCAACACACAGCCATTAATGTCTAAACCGCTGGCAACAAAAGTGAGTACACCCCTAGGTGAAAATGTCCAAATTGGGCCCAAAGTGTCAATATTTTGTGTGGCCACCATTTATTTCCAGCTTTAACCCTCTTGGGCATGGAGTTCACCAGAGCTTCACAGGTTGCTACTGGACTCCTCTTTCACTCCTCCATGATGACATCACGGAGCTGGTGGATGTTAGAGACCTTGCGCTCCTCCACCTTCCATTTGAGGATGCCCCACAGATGCTCAATAGGGTTTAGGTCTGGAGACATGTTTGGCCAGCCCATCACCCTTACTGTACTGTACTGATACTGTATGTGCCCAGCTCAAATTTCATGAATTGGGTTTACATCCACTCTAACTCATTGCAGACATACCGGTAACTCGATATCTAAGCAGGTTAGTGATTAAAATTGGAAATACATATATACAATATAGAGAACAAGAGAAATATGCTCTCATCTGGGAACCTATAATGCCACCATCAACAATTAGCAGTGTTCTGATCTTTCAAAGTTGCACCCAGGCCCAGCTTGCTTTTTTCTCGCGCCTTCTCTGCCTATATATATATATATTGTAATAACTACATTACTCCATGCATATAACTATTTTATAGTTGCCAAATTTCAGAATGATTGTACAAAACAGTATTATTAATATTGGGTAGTATTGTTCCTCTTGCCTAATGTAGAGTAGTTCTACCGTGTTTCCCCGAAAATAAGACCTACCCCGATTTTTGGGAATGGCTGCAATATAAGCCCTACCCCTAAAATAAGCCCTAGTGTAAAGTGCTGGAAGAGTGCTGAAATCCACTCTGTTGCAGTAGTGTATAGTATGCTGTAGCCTGTGTGTGTTTGTGTGACCTAATTATGCCAAGCACCTTCGGACAATAGCGCCGCTCAGCTGATCTCTCACTCCTCTCCTCCCAGCTGTCAGCGGGGGATTTCGCCCCCCCTGTGCAGTGACCATAGCGGGGAGGAGAGGTGCGGCGGGCTAAGGGAGCGGCACTCATCTTATTCTGACTCCTAACTGTTGTAATGGCAACTTATCCCTTGTTGAGACCTCTATGCCTGGCCTGTATAAGCAGATATGATCACCGCAGACAGTTCTCATCAGATAGTGACTCACCAATTACCGATTTCTTCCATGAGCGTTTATTCATTGGAATAGCAGGTACAGCATACAACAAATGTGACAGATGGTCGAAAGATGGTAACTGCAGGTCAAAACATAGTAATGTGTCCTAGGATGCGAGTAGATTGAGAGAGGCCTTCTAGCATGTAGCCATATTCTTTACCTCATGAGAGAGAGGACACAGGAAGAGGAACTAGAATAGCAGAGTGCACCCGGAACAGGAAGTTACAGAGAAGAGTGAACTAGGAAGAGGAAATAGCTCACAGAGGATGGGAGGTACACACTAAGAAAATACAATAGAAAGGTGTAATATCCAAAAGA
>BLSH010552316.1:911135-931474 GCA_018402905.1 Glandirana rugosa | reverse complement strand
ACAGTGGACACTAGTGGCATTTTCACAGTGCCCACTGCGATCGATCTATCTATCAAAAAAAAAGTTAGTCTTATGGGCGGCATAAATGGAAAATATCCAAAATTGGGGGCTAGCGGGCCGCCACTGGGGTCAATAAAAAATCACACGCAATCCCAGTCGCATTTGCAGTCCGTCCCAGTCAATCGCTCCATGAGACTGTGCGTGCGTGCGTGTAACCCCATCCACGACCTATAATAACACTATAGACTAGTCTAGTTATAGACGCTAGACTAGTCTATATATAATCGCAGGGGGAACTGCGAAGGCTGCAGATATGTGTGCTGTGTTTTGTAAGTGACAGCGATCTATTGATCCTGCACTTGGGTGGGCTGGGATGGGCGGAGGGGCTAAACGCAGGTGCTAGCGATCTGGGCTGATCCCGCTAACACTGCGTTTTTTAGAACCCTAATCTAAGGGGGACGCTAATATATATCTGATCAGATCGCAGATATTGATCTGATCAGATATCACAATAATATCCAGCACCTACCCCAATGTGCGTGCGTGCGTGTCAGAGTACCTCGCTAACTGACCCTGCCTGACGTTTACGCTGACCCTAACGCACACTAAAAAATAACTGGGGTCACCGCCGGGCGATCGGGGGTTAAAACCTATAAAAGGTAAATACGGCGGGTATTCTGATTGAAAAAAAAACTATCTATCTAGCTAGCGTCACCCGTGACACTTTTACGGTGATCACAGGTGACAGGGGGCAATCAAGGGGTTAAAACCTTTATTGGGGGGGCAGGAGGGGTATTTTCACCTAACTAGGCCTAGTACTAGCCTAACCTAATACTGATTTAGCGTCACAAGGGTGACATGTACAGCGATCGCTAAAAATCAGATCGCTGCACTATGTGATTCTGTGACAGGGGGTGACAGGTAGTGAAAGGGTTAACTAGGGGGCGATCAGGGGGCGATCAAGGGGTTAAATGTGCCTATGTGGCCTGGTGTTAGTGTAGTGTTGGTGCACTCACATTTCTAGATGCTTCTTCTTCCTCTCTGATGTCGAAAAGGACTTCAGAGAGGAAGAGGAGTGAACTTCCCCTGCCTCTGTTTACATTTACAGAGGCAGGGGAATAATGTCATTGGCAGGGCGATCTACAGGGCCAGGCCAAAAATCATTGGCCTGGCGCTGTAGATTGAAAGGCCCTCTGCCGAATGCTGTTGCAGCACCCGCGCCTAGGGGGCGAGAGCGCGCACACGGCGCGAGTTCGCACCCGCCGTCGTATGACGGCGTTTTGCGTTACAGAGCCACTTTGTCACCGTCAAATGCCGATCAGCGGTCGGCAAGTGGTTAAAATATATAAAGTTATAGTTTATTTTATGTAAAAGCTAGTTATGCAAATTAGCAGTTTAAAATTGAAAGACTTGACGTTATACATTTAAAGGGTAACTCCACTTTCATGGGGGAAAAAAATAAATGAAAAAAAAAAATAATAGAACATATACAATTGCGAGAGGGGCGGCCAGGAGGACACTAATGAATGGGGAGAGTGGGGGTGGGAGTGGTGTATAGCCAGGGAGCGAGTGTATGGGAGTGAGAGGCTGCGGTCTCCTCAACTGTGTTTGGAGGACTGGTGGCAGCCCGCTCTGCTGGGACTTGTAGGGCCCTCTATGGGTGCTGAAACATGGCAGCCTCCTATGCTAGGACTTGTAGTGCCCTCTGTGGGGGCACTACAAGTCCCAGCATAGTGGGCTGCCATTTTTCAGCCCCCACAGAGGGCACCACAAGTCCCAGCATAGTGGGCTGCCATTCTTCAGCCCCCTGTAATCTGTGACAGTGTTTCTAAACCCGTGGTCCCCATACCCCTGGGGGTACCAAGGGCAGGGGGTATACCACCCAGAGCTGGCGCCACCAGCAGTGTGGGGGGGGGCTGACTACCCAGGTGTTCTGTCAAGATAATAGGTGTTCTAACACCGACATGACCCATTGACATAGAAGTCCCGCCTGCAGTGGCCTGCGGCATGTCCATCATAGAAGACGCCAGTCCAAGAGGCGGGACTAAGTGGACACTGCAGCGGAAGATCCCCGCTTTGTGTAAACCGGTGGGCGGCGGCTCTCCTCTCCCCATGGCGGCGCTGATGGACACTGCCGAGGCTGTGCTGATGGGCACTGGCAAGGCGGCGCTGATGGGCACTGGTGACTGGTGAGGCTGTGCTGATGGGCACTGGAAAGGCTGTGCTCATAGGCACTGGTGACTTGCAAGGCTGCGCTGATGGGCACATGTAAAGCTGCACTGATGGGCGCTGATCAGGCTGCGCTGATGAGCACAGGTAAAGCTGCCTTGATGGGCACTAATCAGGCTGCATTGATGGGCATTGGTAAGGTTGAGCTGATGGGGACTGATCAGGCTGTGCTGGTGGGCACAGGTAATGCTGCACTGATAGGCACCGATCAAGCTGCACTGATGGGCACTGATCAGGTTGTATTGATGGGCACTGGTAAGACTGATCTGACGGGCACTGATCAGGCTGCATTGATGGGCATTGGTGAGGTTAAGCTGATGGGCACTGATCAGGCTGTGCTGATGGGTACAGGTAATGCTGCAGTGATAGGCACTGATCAGGCTACACTGATCAGGTTGTATTGATGGGCACTGGTAAGGCTGAGCTGATGGGCACTGATCAGGCTGCATTGATGAGGCTAAGCTGATGGGCACTGATCAGGCTGCATTGATGGGCACTGGTGAGGCTGATCTGATGGGCACTGGTGAGGCTGATCTGATGGGCACTGATCAGGCTGCATTGATGGGCATTGGTGAGGCGTTGATCAGGCTCCATTGGTGGGCGCTGAACTGGTGGGCACTGAACAGGCTGCATTGGTGGGCACTGAACTGGCTGCATTGGTGGGCACTGAACAGGCTGTGTTGGTGAGCACTTAACAGGCTGTGCTGGTGGGCACTGAACAGGCTGAGCTGATGAGCACAGAACAGGCTGCATTGATGGGCACTGGTGAAGCTGAGCTGATGGGCATTGGTAAGGCTGCATTGATGGGCACTGGTGAGGCTGCATTGGATGGGCACTGGTGAGGCTGCATTGATGGACACTGGTGAGGCTGCATTGATGGACACTGGTGAGGCTACATTGATGGGCACTGATGAGGCTACATTGATGGGCACTGGTGAGGCTGCATTAGATGGACACTGGTGAGGCTGCATTTATGGGCACTGGTGAGGCTGCATTGATGGACACTGGTGAGGCTGCATTGATGGGCACTGATCAGGCCGCATTGATAGGGACTGGTGAGGCTGCATTGATGGACACTGGTGAGGCTGCATTTATGGGCACTGGTGAGGCTGCATTGATGGACACTGGTGAGGCTGCATTGATGGGCACTGATCAGGCCGCATTGATAGGGACTGGTGAGGCTGCATTGATGGGCATTGGTAAGGCTGCACTGACGAGGCAGAGCTGATGAGCACTGATGAGGCTGCATTGATGGGCACTGATGAGGCTGAGCTGATGGGCACTGATGAGCATAATACACTCTTCAAATGTGCTTTAAAATGCATGGTTTTCCCTTTTACGATCAAGAAAATAATGACGTTATGTGGTTGGGCTGGTATAATAATGCTATGGGGCTGGTATGAAATGATTTCCAGAAATAACGTATATATTATACAATCATTCCATAAAACACATACCACATACACTGCATATATCATTGGAGGAAATTATGCTTATAAAATAGTTTGCCAATAATAATGTCCCCGGATTTCATTTTAAAAATCTGGTCACCTTATAGTTAACATTACCACATTCTGAACTATGTAAGTAATCTCAGACTCTAACCACACCCCTTTAAGCCACGCCCGATATTTAGCGCACCTTAAACCACGCCCACTTTTTGCCGCAGCGCTCTAATGTACAAGGGTGGCCAGGATGTAAACTATAAACAGAGGCCATGGCCATTGGATCTAATATAGTATGAATCTGGGAGGGGGGAACATGCACAAAAAGGATAAGTGCACTTAAATCCCAGTAACTTTGCAGTAGCATTTTATTGCTTGCTGTATGGGGATGATTTGAGGACATTTTGACCGTCTTAGATATTTGTGAGCTTGCATTGATTGACAGGCCTGCACGGTGCAGAATACATTGCTCCTTTTTCTCTTATCAGTCAGAGCTGTAGACACCACCCGTTCTCTATTTTTTCTCCCTCTGTGTTCTCAGAACGCTGACAATGGTTACATCAGAACCAATGAGATGGGAAAACGGCCATGCCCATGCAAAGGCCGAGGCCTGAGCACACTGCTATTGAAGGGATTGTTTAGTCGTTGTCATTCACACTTTATAGGAATGTGTTCCGCTCTTGGGGCCAGGACTGCCTGTGAATTTCTAATGAAATCTCGCTGTATGTGTTGTGAAGTGTGACAGCGGACTGTAATTGGCAGCCCCACAATATGCTGGCACTGATATAATAGTAGAAATTCTTGGAGATTTTCTCTTTTCTGTTTATTTCTTTGTATTTTTAGGGCTGCAGAGTGCGATGTGATACTGTTCCTGCCAAAGGGGAAAGGAGCAGCAACTTTTCAGAAATAATTAAAGCGGGGCCATGTGAATGGTGGCACAGTGGAGTGGAATAGACGCCGGATGCCAGCTTACATAACATAGCTAGTGGCTGTATAGCTGTACATGCTCTCATTTATTTGTGCCGCATGTAAATTCCCTCTCAGCATTCTCGGACAGTTTTGCTTCGACATTAACGTTCCCCAGCCAGCCCTAATTGAACTGTGCAGGATAAGCAGAGAAAGCAGCGAGCATGAGATGCTTAATAATTCATGTGAAAGCTAATGCTTCTATCTGTATGTATGATTCCCACAGACTACAGGCGTGGTCCATCCTGGAGCTGTGTACCATTTATCAGGTTGCTAGGTTACGCCTTGTGACAACAGTAGCTGTAGGAGTCAGACCTCTGCACGATGAAGAGCTTACCATTCATTATACAATTCCAGCCCAAGAATACCTGACATACTATCATTAAAAATCTAATCTCATTAAAGGCTGATTAATTAAACCCAAGGAAATGGAAAAACTGGATTGTTGTGTATTGCAAATAATTACATAGAGTTTTTTCTTTTTAATAAATCAGCCCTTATTAGATTTTTTTTAACTAATTTTAAATATGTAAAAATCTTCAAATAAGCTGCTGCTATTAGATCTTCCTAGTCTAGAGGTGACCACACATGTTACTCTGTAATGTTAGGGCTCTTAGATCGGATATAAATTGAATGGGTTGTTCTTAGCTAGATCTCATGCTGCATTGCTGTTGGTAAATCTAAAGAGGATTGTGCAAAGATTGTAGTGTGTGTGGCCAGATTTTAGAATGTAAGTAAGTCCTGACTCCCCCATGCTCCTACATTTGTGTACATTATGATTGTTCTAGTCTACATGTCATTACTTTGTACAGCACCATAGACCATGTTGGCACTGAATAATTCAGTTATAATAGCAACTGTTTGCAACGTATGCAAATACCTGAACCTAGACGTAAAAGTTAGAAAACCCGTCCAATAAAAATTCCCTATCCTGGTTGCATTTATTTGGCTATTTTTCATCTTGGGGTTTCATATGTTTATTTTTAACAAATATATACGGTATATATATATATATATATATATATATATTTTTTTTTTTAAGATCAAATAGAAGGCTTGTCAGACTTATGTCCTTCTATTGTACAAAATATATAAATGTGTAGGGTACAGTGCACCATAGATATCTTCTTTATTGATGACCTAACTCTTGTGAACTGAAATCCGATTGGTTGATGTGTGTGCTGCATTTCACTATAACACAATGCCATTTACTGCTTTTTCTTTATTCTTATGCCAAGTGAGATCAGAGGGCTTATTCATTAAAATTTTGCAAGGTGTAGTAACCAAAGTAGCTAATCAACTAATCCGAGTCCATTGTGAAGTGATCTGGCTTCTGATTTTTTTCCTAGTGATTTCTACCCTCTGTCCAATCCAGGGTGGATAAAAATCAATGATTATTTTTTAAAATTTAAATTGGATTTTATTGATTTTAAATCAAATTCATTAATCAAATTCATTTTGAAATGCTTTTGGAGTAAAAATCTAAAGATAGTTTAAAATACATTAATAATTTAGTTTTTTCAGCATGAAATGAAGCTTAGTTATGTAGCATGAGGCTGTATATTCTGCAATAGTTACATTCTTGGTAAACTCATTCAGTGAATCCAAACTCTGCAAGCTGAGATAGGATGCACTGCATTGATGCATTCACACAATTTCACAGTAACCATGAGATAAAACAAAGTTCAGGAATATTCCTTTATTCCTATTGTTTTGCAAATCTATGTACACTACAAACTGTATGATTGAATCAGTTCTGATATTGCTGTTTTACTAACCTGACAGCTTTTTATTCTAAATAGGAAACCTTCATTATGTTTGCAGCTATTAAAGACTAACTACCAGCAAGAATAAGTCCTTACATTTAAAGAGCACCTGTCATTTCAGATCCATCATGGCAGGGCCTGTTAGCCGGCATCCACTCACCTGCTGCTGCCACGTCCCTCACCTTGTGTCACTGACGCATCACCAGACGTTCCATTAAAGTGAATGGGACTGTCGGTGAGTCAATAGCGGGTCAGAGGAGGAGCCGCTGCAGGCAGAGATGACAGGTGCTCTTTAAAAATGATGATTTCAATCAATCCTTTTTACTAGTGATTTAAATCAACTTGATTTAAACCAAATCCACCCTGGTCCAATCTCCTTTTTTTTTCTGGATTTGAAATTAATAATGATATTCTCTGCAATCCCCAACATTAGATTTTCACTTAATCTCAACAATTAAAGTTTTTTGCGGCGGTGGAAAAATCGCCAGCAGCAATTGCTCTTTAATCACCTCTATGGCTTGGTAGCAGTGCACAGACCAATGCTGTTGCACTAGTTTCAACGACTTTAGCAATGAAATCGCTAGCTATTTTCTGTCATTAGCAATTTTTTGCAGTGCTGCTCCAAAATTGTCCAACTGACACCTGCCCTAAAGCTGTGCACCTTGTGTTTTTTTTTTCTTTTTTATTAGCACTATTTACTAATTTTAATTTATTTTTTTCAAAATCCCAAAACTTCATCAATCGGCTTATCTGACTACTTAGGCATGCAAATAATGTGACGCTGCAGCAAGAACAGTGAATTGTTATCGCACCTAAATAAACAAGTCGCTCGGCAAAGCAATCTGCATTTAATGTTTCCCCCCATATATTTTCTTTATTTTGGACTTTTTCTGTTTTTAATGAGCTGAAATTTTCCACATCAGTTAGCAAGCCTTCATAAGCCCCAGAAGGTCACACCAGCCTCAGCCTTTTCTTTTGTATCCCTGGTATAATTGGCCAATTGTGTTGGTGATGAGCTAGCCCTCCCCCCCTTCTCCGTCCCAACTACATGTTGTTATTAAGCCTCATCGCCCGCTCCCCGAGGAGACCAGCTCTGCTCGCTGTCTGTGGAGAGAGCAGTGCTACTGCGCAGGTTGGAGCAGCACAAGCAGCATCCATTTTAATCTGCAGAAAGCCGCTCGCCCTGTAGGGCGTTTTTACAGCCCCCTTCTCCTTTACGTGCCGTAATCGTCTTTTTTTTTTTTGCGTTCCCTTCTGTCTCGCCCTTGATCTGGTTCATGCTCTCTCCTTTGTGTATGATGCTCTGAGATGGTACACCAGGAGAATTGTGCGTATCAGGTAAGGATGCTGCTGCTGCTGCTTGTATCCATGGAGAGGCAAGGCCTGTGTGCTGTGATTGCTGCTGCATGTGTAGTAATGTTCCCTCTGCTCCAGAACATGGATTCTTCTACTCCGTCCTCGCCTTCTAGGCACCGCTTTCCCTTCTCCTTTCATCTCACATCCATCTGATTCTCTTTATTTCAGCTGATTGTCAAATCCATCATTAATATATAGTCATGTTTATTACTCTACTATGCTCTTAGAGGCGCGCAGGGTGATGGTTTTGTTGCCAAGTACCCAAAACTTTTAATAGTAAGTTATTTGACAGCGTTATGAATATTTTGCAGTGTATTCATATTTTATATTGTCATAAATACCTAGACTTTGTTTTTGTATTCTATTACCATTCCTTATTTGTGATTTTATATGATTATCTATTATTGATGCCAGTCGGATATACTGACACTATGCTATATATATTAATATGTAGTGCTACTTGATTATGTAACTGTTGCTTCCATGGTGATAGCTGGAACTGAAGGCATTCAGTCGTCAGCAGAAAGTGAAAATCTGTTCTTTAATCCCTTATAACAGAGAAGGAAAACGTATGATAAAATGGATTGGTGTTCACATCAAGGCGAGGTTTGCCATGTCAGTTGTTTACATATAAATATATTGTTGGCGCATAAAATAAGCAGATGTGTTCATTTACATCTCTGTATATTATAAATGTGTTTGTATGTGATATATATATATATATATAATAGGTATTGACCAGCTCTTGGTTGATGGTCATGTAAGCAAATACGTATTGATTTGTGACTGGCTCTGCCCTATGGTATAGAAGACACATGGTAGCCATGCTGCACATGTCAGATTTCTCCTGCTGTTATCCAGAAAGAAAACACTCCAATTAAAATGCATATTAAGGGGATCATATTCATAGATTCTGGCCATTTCAATATTCAGGCTTATAGCCAGGGCTGGATTTATAAGGGGGCAAAAGGGGCAATTGCCCTGGGCCCCCCTATACAAAAATGATATATAACAATATATATATATACTGAGCAAAGGGTCTGAATACTTAGGACCATGTGATATTTAAGTTTTTCTTTTTTAATAAATCTGCAAAAATGTCAACAATTCTGTGTTTTTCTGTCAATATGGGGTGCTGTGTGTACATTAATGAGGGGAAAAAATGAACTTAAATGATTTTAGCAAATGACTGCAACATAAGAAAGAGTGAAAAATTTAAGGGGGTCTGAATACTTTCCGTACCCACTGTATATATATATAAAATAATAAAAAATAAATAATAATAAAACGTATAATAAGAACGTACTTCCTTTTATTAAATGTGTTTTGGGAAGTAATAATTTGCCGGAAATCATCTAGACTGGTATATTGTATCGTTTTTCAAAAAAAAATTTTGGCAGCTCAAGTAAATCACACATGACTGCAAGTGTGTGTGTGTGGGCATGTGTGACCTCAGAATGACTTGTCATGCATTTTAAAAATGTGCGACTGTCATTGAGAATGTATAAGGGGCTCCCTGAGCCAGAGGTGCCCGGCTCCCCCCCAAGGTCTAAATCTGGCTCTGCTTATTGCAGTTCTGGACAGTTTGTTAGATTTTATTTTTATTTCTTTGGGAGGCATATGTCAGCATGCATTTCCTTTTGTGTGTTGACATGCATTGGTGCTTATTTTCAATGCAGTTTTGAATGTATGTAGCTAGGGTTAACAACCATTGAACAAGGCTTTTTAATACCTGTTGCCAACACATGTTATATACATTTTAATAGCTGGTATTGACTTTATGGATCACCGGCTAGTGCACTGAAACTCAGAAAAAATGGACATATATTTTTTGGAATGCACTGCACTGCAGAGCTGAGATGGGAACATACTATTTTTGTCATGGGAAAGTCGGGTACAAGCGTTTTAGCATATCGCAACACATAAAAAATGCCAGAGTAAATGGGTCCTCATTACTTTTTTACACCTTTCTCAAAAAAAGGGACACATTTATTCAAAGCGGAGACTGTGCCAGCATTGATGCCAGATAATGCATACAGCAGAATGCTGCCAGTATGCATACAATAGTGTAACCTCATATGCATCAACACCCAAAAAGTGGAGTGGGAAAAAAATGTTTTTTGTAGTTCTATATAGAATGCAGAAGGATTAAAAAAATGTTGCATCCTAATTCCTGTATGTGCCCCTGTTTGGGAAATTTCCTCTTACTTCCTGTATGTTTGACAGGTGATACAAACAGGAATTGAGGGTAAAAAATTCTTTAGTATAAGGGCTCTTTCACACATACGGACCGTTTGGGTCCGCCTGTCAGTTTTTCAGGTGGACCCAAATGGACACTCCATGTACTTCTATGGAGCGGCGGATGTCAGCGGTGACATGTCCGCTGACACCCGATCCGCTTCGATCCGCCAGAAACAGACGGATGGAAGCCCAATTTTCCATCCGCCTGGTGGATCGGATCGGATGAGCACGGACAGACGGTCCGTGCTCATCCGATTCTCCATAGAGGAGAATGGAGCTCTGACAGGTCAGTCTCTGCACGTCGGCTCAGCGGGGATCAACGGATGGATCCGTCAAAACGGGCTCCCCATGTGTGAAAAAGCCCTAACAAGGAACATTTAATGTTTCAGACAGATATTTATTACGGTATTTTTTGACAGCCAGTACATTAGATAACTAGAATAATCCAATATTCACAAGCTTTTTTTTTATTACTTTTTTAAATTAGGACGAGTGCCTGGCCTTTTGGGCTCCTAGGTTATTAGATATTACTATACAGGATTTATATAGCGCTAACTATTTGTGCAGCACTTTACAACATGAAGGCAGACATTACAGTTACAATGCAATATGGTACAAGAGGAATAAAGGGCCCTGCTCGTTGGAGCTTCCAATCTGAGAGGGTTAGGTCAAGTGATACAAAAGGTAATAGCTGTGAGAGAGATGGCCTGATGGATAAAGTAAAAACACAGTGCTAGAAGCAGGGTAGGCTTCTTTAAGGCCTGACTTCACACTATTTCTGGCCGCAGCTTGCAGCAGGAGATCTGGTACTTCCCCGCTCATTGTTTCTGGTCTGAATTAGGTCAGAATTTTTGCCTGAATTTGGACCTGAAATGGAGCCAAAGATGCACATGACCCTTCTGCAGTGCTCTCTGTGGCCACCCTAGAGGTGTGTAAACCGGCTCCATAGAGAGCCGCTCACACTCTCCTTCATGCGAATTGGATGCGCGGCTCCATAGAGAGCCGCTCACACTCTCCTTCATGCTAATTGGATGCGCGGCTCCATAGAGAGCCGCTCACACTCTCCTTTATGCGAATTGGATGCGCGGCTCCATAGAGAGCCGCTCACACTCTCCTTCATGCGAATTGGATGCAGAAAAACCCACAGCCTAAAGCGAAGGGTTTTCAGGGATCATCTAAAGAGGTATAGATTAGGAGATAGTCGGACGGATTGGGGTAAGGAGAAGTCCTGGAGGTGAGCATGGGAGGAGGTGACAAGGGAGATTTTTATTACTGTCCCTGCAGGGGAGACTTCTTCTCACTTCCTGTCCATGTGACAGGTGTTAGTCTAAACATAAAGTGAGGGGATATCACCTCATATAAATAGTAACAGTAGTAACCTAATAGAAGTTTGTAACTCTTCCCCTATCTACCCAAAACTGGAAAAAAAACATTTTGTCTGGAGGTGGACACTAACACGTGCATGGAATCCAGGTCAAAATATACTTAAATATGATTGACTGACTAGGTTTGTAGGTCCGTTACTGCTATTAGCATTTGTTTCCAAAATGTAGAAATGTTATCTTGATTGGTTGGTGTGAGCTATAGCTGGCCATGCACAGAACAAATTTCGGAAGGTTCCTGATAAACCAGATAGTGAATGGCTCTGTCTGCACTCTCCTCTTTGACTGAAAAATTGAAGGATTAGGCCGAAAAATTGTTGGCCAAGCAGAATATGAATCCAATATGATTCGCCCATCCACATTGTTTAGCTTGGACGGAGGAATCTGATTTTTTTTTCATTCAAACCATTTAGTATGGCCACCTTGTGTGTACATGTTTCTGGCATTAGATGTTCTGGCTCACACAAAAAACACCCTGTGGGACTTAGATGGCAAATAAGCGATTTTTCAAGAGAAATCTAAGCGTTTATGGCTAGCCTAAGGTATGTAACATGCTTTGTCAGAAGAGTGCTGGGATGGTTCAGCACACTTTAAATTGGACATAGACTACAGTAACTATGTTTGGTGCTGCCATCCTAGATTATTCAGCCCCCTCCAGGCAGGCCTCTTACACTAATACCAGGATTTTCACAAGGTGCTGGGTGAGCTCCTGACACCTAAGTGCACAAAGTCATTTGTACTTGTTGAGGAGTCTGAAAGAACCAGTGAAGTGTGTTCTGATTAGTGGGTGGAAAATAGATATACAGTACATTGAGATTTCCTTCTTTACCTTAGATCCATTTGCTGAATGTGATTTGCAGTTCCTCTAAAATAACAGGATACAGTATCTCACAAAAGTGAGTACACCCCTCACATTTTTGTAAATATTTTATTATATCTTTTCATGTGACGACGCTGAAGAAATGACACTTTGCTATGTAAAGTAGTGAGTGTACAGCTTGTAGAACAGTGTAAATTTGCTGTCCCATCAAAATAACTCAACACACAGCCATTAATATCTAAACCGCTAGTGAGTACACCCCTAAGTGAAAATGTCCAAATTGGGCCCAAAGTGTCAATATTTTGTGTGGCCACCATTATTTTCCAGCACCAGAGCTTCGCAGGTTGCTTCTTCCACTCCTCCATGACAACATCATGGAGCTGGTGGATGTTCAAGACCTTGCACTCCTCCACCTTCCGTTTGAGGATGCTCCGCAGATGCTCAATAGGGTTTAGGTCTGGAGAAATGCTTGGCCAGTCCATCACCTTTACCCTCAGCTTCTTTAGCAAGGCAGTGGTGGTCTTGGAGGTGTGTTTGGGGTTGTTATCATGTTGGCATACTGCCCTGTGGCCCAGTCTCCGAAGGGAAGGGATCATGCTCTGCTTCTGGATGTCACAGTACATGTTGGCATTCATGGTTCCCTCAATGAATTGTAGCTCCCCAGTGCCGGCAGCAGTCATGCAGCCCCAGACCATGACACTCCCACCACTATGCTTGACTGTAGGCAAGACACACTTGTCTTTGTACTCCTCACCTGGTTGCTGGCACACATGCTGGACACCATCTGAACTAAAAAGGTTTATCTCATCAGCCAAGACCACAGGATATGGTTCCAGTAATCCATGTCCTTAGTCTGCTTGTCTTCAGCAAACTGTTTGTAGGCTTTCTTGTGCATTATCTTTAGAAGAGGCTTCCTTCTGGGAGTGCAGCCATGCAGACCAATTTGATGCAGTATGCAGCGTATGGTCTGCGCACTGATAGGCTGACCCCCCACCCCTTCAACCTCTGCAGCAATGTTGGCAGCACTCATACATGTATTTCCCAAAGACAACCTCTGGATATGATGCTGAGCATGTGCACTCAACTTCTTTGGTCGACCATGGCGAGGCCTGTTCTGAGTGGAACCTGTCCTGTTAAACTGCTGTATGGTCTTGGCCACCGTGCTGCAGTTCAGTTTCAGGGTCTTGGCAATCTTCTTATAGCCTCACAAAAATGTGAGGGGTGTACTCACTTTTGTGAGATACTGTATAGGTAAGCCTTATTACAGGCTTACCTATAGGTAAAACGAATGCATGGGAGTTTACTCCCACTTAAAAAAAAAAAAAACTGCGAAAATAGCTGTTCTAACATATTGGCATACCAGACTAATACATACAGAACATTCTCTGTTGCTGATGAATGTGGAAAATACACTAGAATTATGAGGCCTGAGGTGTATGTACTCTGTATTTGCCAATATGTTGGACCACTAATGGGTGCCATGCAAGGCTCAGGATTTATTGTCAGGCATTGTATGGGAAGGTGCTCTCTAAGGCTGGGTTCATACTTTTGCGAATTGGATGTGGGTTCACCGCATCCAATTCGCAATAGCAGGAGATTTTGACCGACTCTCTATGGAGCCAGTTCACATATCTCCGCTGCGGTGCAAATTTGCACAGGAGCCCTGTGCATCTTTTGGTCCGTTACAGGTCGGAATTCAGCCAAAAAATTGGGCTGCAATCAGACCTGAAACGGTGAACGGGGATGCACCGGACCCCTGCTGGGAGCCGCATGCGAAGATACCAGCCTTACACTTACAAGTAATGGTAGTCATTGTAGAAAGCACATTGCTTTTACCAGAACACTCAATTGGGCTGATTTACTAAAGGAGCAGAACGTTCACACAATATATTCACTTGAGCTATCCAACCTACATAAAAAGCAGATTTTTGTTCATTTTTAATATCCAATCATGTGCAGATGAAATACGTAAACTCATGATTGGATAACTGAAGTGATTATTCACACCTCCTTTAGTAAATCAGCCTCAATGTGTATGGTTTGATGGTACCTGGGCCATCTTGGAGAGGGCAGCGGACATTCATCATTTGAAGATAGTCCTTGGATAGTCACTGTATGTAGGAACCTTTGTGAAGGCAACATCAAGCCTTGATCAGCATTGTACAGTGACAAGCAGTGTTGTAGCTGTGTATGTGGTCAAGTACATATTGGTACAATGGTACAGATGGCACTTGTTGTTTTATGTTGTGAAGGTGAGACATAATTTTACTCTACAGACAGTCCTGACATCAAGATTTCTGAATTGTCTCATCAATCTGTCACATAAGAATGGCAATTTGGGACTGTCTGAGGGTGCTAGAAGGTTATAACAGGGGGATTATAAGGCTGATTGTGGAGCACCTTCACCCCCAACTTTGCAACCAGGTTCCTTTTTCCTGATCACTTCCCTTGGCTGTGAACACATTGTTCTGGGGGCCTTGGTGGAAGTGGGAAATGCACCACATTTGTTTTTGTTATTAACATGTCAAAGTATGTTAAAATACTAGGGTTGTTGGTTTGAATCCTAACCACAGCACTACCTGCCTGGAGTTTGCCTGTTCTCTCTGTGTATGGGTTTCCTCCGAGTACTCCGGTTTCCCTCCACACTCCAAAGACATGCTGGTAGTTTACTTGGCTCTTGTCTAAATCAGCCCTAATATGTGTTTGAATATGAGTTAGGGAACTTAGACTGTAAGCTCAATGAGGGGAGGGACTGATGTGAATATGTAAAAATAAAATAAACATAAATATATAATCAAAAAGTATAAAACCTAAAAAGAGATATGGAACCAAACATACTTACTACCACTCTATGAGCCAAATATATAACAAGTCAAAAAAGTTATTTTGACTCTTCATGTGAAGCAATTTAAACTGCTAAAGGGCTTATAGTGAGTGACAGAATTACATAATGGTAAGTAGGAGGTTTTTCAAGTGGTCTCAGAAGTAGGTCAGACTGACCTGAGCTAAGATGACTGCTTTCTAGTATCAAAGTGCCAGCCTCTTCACCCAGCATATGAAGATTTTCCTAAGCCTTGTTTCATTTGGAGACGTTTCTTGCTGTTTCGGCAGCATTTAAAGAGTAGGTTTTACTTATTGCTGTCATAAAAATGTAATGGGATGTAGTACTTTGCACAGCAGAATTGACTACTGCTAGTCATAGATGTGCAAATGGTTTTCTGAGATTGACAAGCAAGGAGACAGTTGCTCATCGTATAGCTTTGGGGCCATCTTCTCCTTCCATTTCTCTTGTGCAGTGCTTGCTTTAATGCAGGGGTGACCAAACTACGGCCCTCCAGCTGTTGCAGAACTACAAGTCCCATGAGGCATTGTAAAACTATAACATTCACAGACATAACCAAGCATGATGGGAATTGTAGTTCCAGAACAACTGGAGGGCCATAGTTTGGACACCCCTGCTTTAATGCTTTCCTTCTCTCTTACTGATCTCCTGGTGCCCAAAGTACTTATTGGGGTCTTTGGAGTACCCAGAAACAGCCCCATCCTAACCTAGGTGTCATATAAAATTTTTTGATGGCCTTTACATTTTACGGCCAGCCTAAAAACATGTGTCAGTTATGCAGGCCATACATGTGTCAAATTCCTAACTAATTTTCTTTCGAAAATCAGAAATGTTCTGTGTTTTGTATTCTGATGATGCCACACCATTGATTTCAATATTCAACCAACCAAGCCTTGAATTTCACCTTATGTTGCTACAGAAAAGAATTTCCATGGCCTGGAATCTTCTTTTCTTTCCAGATTACAGCTCATTTGCTTTTCTTTTTCGATTGCCACACGAAAATCAGCTCGTTGCTGCGGCCCACTAATGGTGCGAAATTTGAACAAAAATTCTTAGTAACAATTTTCGGAAGAAAATTCTTTTGGAATTCGACCCATGTATGGCCGGCTTTTGTGTGTAAATGTAGAACCCCAGGCAGATTTATAAATGCCCTTTTAGTCCAGGTGTGTATTTACTAAAAATGTGCTCTCCCCTTTGTACTAGCTCCAATGTACCATGGGAATGCTTCAATAGAAGTACACATAGCATGCAGTATTAATCTTCTCAACCAAAAATCTCATGGAATTACTTCCTAACAACATTCCAGTACTACCTACCAGGGTCCCATCAGTCAGCTAGCTGCAAGGTAGACACCCAGAATGTACTGTCCCAAATACCCTTACGCTACCCTGGTACCCATCACTTCTGGGGCATCCTCGGCCCCCCCGAGTATTATCCCAACACAAGATATAAAGACGTGCTAGATTGTTGTATAAAATGTGTGATGTTATGCTTCTACTTTGGGAAGACCTTATAAACATTGTTCAGCTACTATATAGTGGAAAATGTCGATGAACTCTATACGAACACCAAGGTGTTAATTCTTTCTGTTATAAATGTATCTGTCATTTTTTCTCTCCCAATAAAAACTTTATGGAACTAAATTATTTCCAAGTATTCCTAAGTGAAAACTATCTTTATATTAACCTTTCACAATGTCTTGCTCAGCAGGTAGCATTCTGAAAGCCATTCAACCTTCATTGCTTTGATTTCTAAACTCCCAGGCAGTACATGCTGGTGCTTACCAGTAGAGACCTCCCCAGCCAGCTGGTTTTCTCTCAGCTGGGGGTCTCTGCATGCCTCTCATTAGTGTAGTGTTAGGTCTCATGCACTCGGCCGTATTGATTTGTGCAGGATCTTACTGGAAGCAAAATCATCCTGTATATAAAGCTATCTGAACTCATACGGGCATACACCCACTTATGTTTATATGAGTTGAGTTGCATACATCTGCTCCTGAATGATTCAATCATGCAGAGCAGGCACAGCATGACTGAGGACCTTGGTCATACTGCGCCTGTGCTGCTGCTGCCATCACATAAAACGGGAAGATATAAAGATTAATATTGTGTAATCGGCGATGGTACAGACACAGAATGACTGAAGGCGAGGCCATTTTTTGCCTGCTACCTGCACATTGTTGTTTTTTTTTCATGTCGGCCCTAAATTCACTAGACAACTAGTAGGATCCATTCATGTTGTATGTATGTAAATGTTAGCACGTGCATACAGCATAAAATACAGTGAAGACTGGAGTTTAGTTTTGGTTTACGCAGCTTAACCTTATGGCTTTAGTTTGCTCATTGCGTTGAGTTTCATTTGATAGGGTTTCTTTGATAAGTAAGCATTAACTTAAATTGTCAGATTTTTATTGCTGTGCGTGACCTTGTTAGAGAGACTTTGTCTTGGTGGCCACTGTCTTCAGTAAGAGAAAATACAATTTTTTGATTGTTAATAGAATAGAGGAAAGATCTTCCAGCGAGGGCACCTGTCTAATGCCCTGTACACATAGGTGCGACGGTCGTACAACTGGACGTCCAAAATCGTATGTTGGCTGTTGTGTCTCGCATACTGAGTGATCGTACGACCAAGCCTAACGTAGTGACGTGCTACGAGCATATAACGAGGAAGTTCAGGTGCATGTGATTTGTGAATTAGGAACGTAGGTTTCCCAGAATGGACACTTACAGGCGTTCCTGACTTCTGAGCATGCGTGTTTTGCACATACAACTTTGTTGGACCAACTTCTCTGTACACACGGTACAACGGTCGTACAACCGCTTATTGTACAACCAAAGTTTTCTAGTCTGCTCATCCAACTTCAGTTGTACAATCATTGTATGACGGTTGTTGTAATCGCGCATACTAACGGTCGGATGATCTTACAACAAGCTGGTTGTATGACCGCTGTTGTACGACCGTTGTACCGTGTGTACGAGGCTTGAGAGAAGATTTCCCTCAATGTACAGGCATTTTCTCTCACTTGTTGGGGTTTTATTAGGGACAGGAAGTCATCAGAAATGTTTTCAATGGGACATAGATGGCAAAAAAGAAAACTGCGAAGGGTTCACCATTACCTACTTCAGTCTTTCTGGAGGCACTATTGAAATAACTTTTGGGTTTCTGGTTTCTACAAACTAAACACTGGTTGATTACCATAGTTACTAACAAGGATCTGTCAACCCAGCTCTCTTTGTTCAAACACATTTGTCACTGCACACCCCTTTGTCCCAAACTTATCTCAACACTTTACTCACATCTGTAAGTGGGAACATGACCTTAAAGGCACTAGAGATAGAGAAGATTGTATACAAATCTGGATGACAATAGCCTCCTGTTCCATCAAATACCATCTGCGCTTTAAATCCATCTTCAGATGGTATGTGGTCCCAACCCATTTAGTACACCTTTGCCCCAACTCTTCCAACACCTGCTTTCAAGGCTGTTCCCTCCCAGGGTACGTACTTAACACATGCTGGTCATGCTCTATACTTTCTAGATTTTGGCCAAAGGTCCTAAAACTGTTACAAACAATGTTAACCTGCCCCTTTCCCAGAGACCTTTGGTGTGTCCGTTTGCATATGAAACCTCCGGACCTCATAAGATCCCAATTTAAATTGGCCATCTATGTTCTACTAGCGGCAAAACACACTATTGCAAAAGCTTGTTTGCAGTTTGTTTCCTTCTCAGTAGTTCATCATTGCATGGCAATTTTTTTTTTTATCAATGAAAAGCTTACTAGCATTTTCCTAGACACACACAAGAAATTCCCTAAAAACCTGGGCCCCGTGGATACAATACACTCACCTCTCTATGTCCCCTGAAAGCTGCACACTGCTATAGGTATTTAATGCCCTGGGATGCTGGCTAAAGTGTCGCCATCATCCTCCTTCTGTTCCCCACTTCTTTCCATTCTGTTCTATTTCTCTCTCCCTTTCCTTTTCCTCTCTTGGCCCCCTGTTCTGGGAGGCCCTGGCTAGTTCGTCTCTTGACTATCCTCTGTGCAAGGCCCCACTCTCATACCTACTCCAAAAGTGGCCCCCCGGATTACAGTTATTACACGTTTGCCCCCCCCCCCCCAACTTCCCCTTTCCTACCTATCCTTGTAGCACATAATATGTGAGTTGTTACTATAAACCTAGCTTATATTATGCCATACTTATTGATCTTTATCATCATAACGCTTATTTTTTACTGTGACTCACAGCTGCACTCTGTGGCCCTTTTCACATCTATGCGACTTGTCCTGCGATTTGGGACTGCAAAGTCGCATGACAAGTCATTCCCCGTGATTTCCAATGAGTACCATTCATATCTGTATGACTTGTGTTGACTTTAAAGTAGTCCCTGCATTACTTTGGTCCAACTTTGATGCTACTTGAGGTCCATAGACTTCAATGTTAAACCCTCAAAATCGCATGCAAATCGCACCTGAATAATATAGATGCAATTTCTGTATGACTTTGTAATATGTTTTCAAGTTGGATCAAAGTCACACTGATCCGAAATCGCGGTAAAATCGATTGAGCGTTTGTACTGGTCATAATATGTATCTTTTAAAAAATAAATAAAGACCTATTGAAAGTGAAATAACTTTCAGGGCCTGGGGGATTCTCTGATAATAATTATGTTGCCTATAAATGATGGTATATTAGCATGAATGTGTGTTAGATATAAGAATGAATAAAGTAAAAAGGAATGTGGCTTGTAAGCAGGGCCCTCTGATTCCTCTTATTGTGATGTATAACTGTTCTGTCTGCCTTAATTTTGTAAAGAGCTGCGCAAACTGTCGGCGCTATATAAATCCTGTATAATAATAATGTGGCGTACTTGGGGGGGGGGGGGGGGGTATATTTATAAAGCAGTGAATGGGATATTTCCAACACATTTACTGCAGGCAAATTTTTCTGGTGCATGTAATTTAAATTACAGGCAATGATTAACCTGCAGTGAATATCAGATGCTTAAGAATATGCCCCTCTGTGTACGTGGAACCAAGTGCTGTTTTATATAATTATATACAATCTTTATAATTATAATAAAATGAATCAAATAATAATAGCCAGAAAAGAAATGCAGACAATGAAAAATCTAGTTTTCCTTTACATTGGTGGCCAGTGGAGAAATTCCATTTAAGTTGGTGGACTGTGAAAACGGGTCCCTTACATTGGTGGTCAGTAAAAACCCTTAGGGGGGGGGGGGGGGGGTTCATGCGGTGTAATAATAATATGTCCTAAATATATCGCGGCTGTC
>BLSH010552316.1:888587-911125 GCA_018402905.1 Glandirana rugosa | reverse complement strand
GTCTGCCATCATTTTGTAAAGCGCTGTGCAAACTGTCAGCGCTATATAAATCCTGTATAATAATAATAATGTGGTGTACTTGGGGGGGGGGGGGTATATTTATAAAGCAGTGAATGGGATATTTCCAACACATTTACTGCAGGCAAATTTTTCTGGTGCATGTAATTTAAATTACAGGCAATGATTAACCTGCAGTGAATATCAGATGCTTAAGAATATGCCCCTCTGTGTACGTGGAACCAAGTGCTGTTTTATATAATTATATACAATCTTTATAATTATAATAAAATGAATCAAATAATAATAGCCAGAAAAGAAATGCAGACAATGAAAAATCTAGTTTTCCTTTACATTGGTGGCCAGTGGAGAAATTCCATTTAAGTTGGTGGACTGTGAAAACGGGTCCCTTACATTGGTGGTCAGTAAAAACCCTTACACTGGTGGTCAGTGAATAGTCCCTTTCACTGGTGGTCAGTGAATAACCACCCCCATCTAATAGTAGTAATTGCAGTGCTCCTCACACTGGTGGTCACTACAGTCCCCTTTACACTAATGGTAAGTGGAGAAAGAACTCTGTTAAATTGGAGGCATATAAAAGAAGGGCCTTGTTTATACTAATGGTCAGTGGAAAGAATTCCTCTTCCATTAGCGGTCAGTTGGAGGCATGCCTTCCCCCTTTCCCTCTTACAAATACAGGACTACAACAATCAGAGTAAAGCCTCGTACACACGGTTTGACGATCATATACAACAGGTCGTACTAATGACCGTTGTATGCGATATCGATCGTTCGTATGCACGATTTGAACAGTCGAACATACGACGGTCGTACAAGGGAGTTGTATGAGCAGACTAGAAAACTTGGTCGTACCAACAAGCGGTCATACGACCGTTGTATCGTGTGTACAGAGCAGTTGGTACAACAAAGTTGTATCATGCAAAACATGCATGCTCAGAAGTCAGGAATGGCTGGATGCTAATTACATGCACCTGAACGTTCTTTCTGTGCTCGTACGATCGTGTAGTGCAGTCAGTATGCTGCATACAACAGCCAACATACGATTCGACACGATCGTACGTGCGATCATCGAACCGTGTGTATGGGGCTTAAAGCCCATAAGGCCCCTTTCACGTGGGCTGCCCGATCAGGTCCAACTGCCAGTTTTTCAGGTGGACCTGGCCGGACCCTCCAGTCTCTTCTATGGAGTGGCAGATGTCAGCGGACACATGTCTGCTGACTCTGGCGGCCATCCAATGTCTGCCAAAAACAGAGGGATGGTGGTCCTAATCCCCATCTGCCTGGTGGATTGGATGGAAACGGACAGGTGGTTCATTTCCATCTGATTGCCCCATAGAGAAGAGCGGGACTGTGTCCATGTCTGTTCTGCTTAGCAGACCTGTCATCCGCCTGCTCAGTGTGGATCCACGTGGAGATCCCCTGCTGAGCAAGCGGTGCCCATGTGAGAGGGGCTTAAGCCAATGACTTTATTTTCAGACTGTGGTAGAAAGCACAAAAAAAGAAAGATCCCACCGAACCTCAAACTCCATGGACTTTTTGTGCAGTGAAATATATGCTGGTGTAATATTCAGTCTGGTTTTCTTTCCATCCTGGGGAAATGTAAGTTGACTTTAACAGCAAAACATGGCTTCCTGAGGTTCAACATTAGCAGGGGGCCTCTGTCATCAGGTCAATGCAAATATTTGTTGTTGGCTTTAACAGATGCATGTTGGTGACATTTATAGGTATACACAGCTGGCAGTGTTAACAATTGTTTTATGGGGGTCTTCTAACCTTTCACCCAAGAGAGGCCCCAGCTCTGTGCCTGCAGGGAAGCCTTGTACTGTCCCTTAGCAACTGATGGGCTGTTTTGTGGTGATTTGCTATCTACAGACCTGCTCTGCATATCTAATTCTTCTTTATAAATCTTATAATGGATACCAGTCACTGATGCTGAGCTTAGTGTTTTCTTTTACCATATCACATTATTGCAGTGGAATATTATCCAGCTTAGTCTGCTGGATGTGTAATGTAATCAGATGACATAACTATTGTAGGGCTGGCAGGAAACCGAACCTTCTTGTTTACACGAACATGGATGGAAGGCAAACAGGGCAGCTGAACAAGCTTGATATCAGTGGTCCTAAACCTCCCAGATTAAACACAGCCGTCCACCATCCCCAACATCTGCTAAAAGGGTCTAATGTTTGACTGCTGCAGCACACTCAAATCGTCTACTTGTGCCAGTGCTTTCAGTAGCAACCTCATTTGTGAAAAAGAAAGGCTGCACAATTACATTTCATTGGGGTTTTATATGAGAGATGTTATCTTTGTCCAGGGACCAGACTCCTTTGTCTTGTATATACCTCTAATCACATCTTCGTAGTCACCTCTCGGGATGTGATATTAGAGGGTATTGATTATTGAGGTGGCTGGGCATTTTGAAATATGGTAATTATTTAAAACCGTGGCTTAAAAAAACCCCCAAAAAACAGGTATATATATATATATATATATATATATATATATATATATATATATATATATATATATACACAGTTGTGCTCATAAGTTTACATACCCTGGCAGAATTTATGATTTCTTGGCCATTCTTCAGAGAATATGAATGAGAACACAAAAACATTTCTTTCACTCATTATTAGTGTTTGGCTGAAGCCATTTATTATCAACCAACTGTGTTTACTCTTTTTAAATCATAATGACAACATAAACTACCCAAATGACCCTGATCAAAAGTTTACATACCCTGGTGATTTTTTTTATTAAAAGGTAACCATCCTTACCTGTGATCTGTTTGATTGTAATTAGTGTGTGTGTATAAAAGGTCAATGAGTTTCTGGGCTCCTGACAGACCCTTGTATCTTTCATCCAGTGCTGCACTGACGTTTCTGGATTCTGAGTCATGGGGAAAGCAAAAGAATTGTCAATGGATCTGCGGGAAAAGGTAGTTGAACTGTATAAAACAGGAAAGGCATATAAAAAGACATCCAAGGAATTGAGAATGCCAATCAGCAGTGTACAAACTCTAGTCAAGAAGTGGAATATAAGGGTTTCTGTTGAAACCAAACCACGATCAGGTAGACCAACTAAAATTTCAGCCACAACTGCTAGGAAAATTGTTTGGGATGCAAACAAAAACCCACAAATAACTTCAGGACTCTCTGAAAACATGTGGCGTGGCTGTTTCAAGATGCACAATAAGGAGGCACTTGAAGAAAGATGGGCTGCATGCAGGGCTGACCCAAGACATTCTGCTGCCTGGGTCAAAGAATGAAATGCTGCCCCCCCCCCCCAAGATAAAAATCACTCCCACCAAAAGGGCCCCACATCCATTATTTTATATCATGATAATTAAAACTAAAATGAAATTTATCAGGAAGTCAGATTTACATGCAACAACGACTTGTCTATATGAAAAATTATATGACATACCATTATGACATATATTGTGTTCAATTCCAAGGGGTGGGCTAGGGCAGTATAGGGGCAGGCTAGGGTATTATATGGACAGGCTAGGGTGGTATATAGACAGGCTAGGGCAGTATATAGACAGGCTAGGGTAGTATATGGACAGGCTAGGGCAGTATATGGACATGCTAGGGTAGTATATGGACAGGCTAGGGTAGTATATGGACAAGCTAGGGTAGTATATGGACAAGCTAGGGTAGTATATAGACAGGCTAGGGTAGTATAGGTAGGGACGGGCTAGGGTAGTATATGGATAGGCTAGGGTAGTATATGGACAGGCTGGGGTAGTATATAGACAGGCAAGGGCAGTATATGGACAGGATAGGGTAGTATATAGACAGGCTAGGGTAGTATATGGACAGACTAAGGCAGTATATGGGTAGCACCCGGGGGGCAGTTGTCATCATGGCACACAAAACTGCTGGGAAAAAAATCATGGTTGTCAATTTGCTGGGTAAATAGAAGAGAAAGAGAGGCAGCCATGGTTCAATTTGCTGCCCCCCTCTAAGTGCTGCAGGGGTCCAATGGACCCACTGGGACCCATGGTAGGGCCAGCCCTGGCTGCATGGTCGAGTCACCAGAAGAAATCCATTGTTATGCAAATGCCACAAAGTATCCCACTTACAATACGCCAAACAGCACAAAGACCAGCCTCAAACCTTCTGGCACAAAGTCATTTGGAGTGATGAGACCAAAATTGAGCTTTTTGGCCACAACCATAAACCCTACATTTGGAGAGGAGTAATGAAGGCCTGTGAAACACGGAGGTGGATCACTGATCTTTTGGGGATGTGTGAGCTACAAAGGCACAGGAAATTTGGTCAAAATTGATGGCAAGATGAATGCAGTATGTTATCAAAAAATACTGGAGGAACATTTGCATTCGTCAGCCAGGAAGCTGCGCATGGAACGTACTTGGACATTCCAACATGACAATGATCCAAAACACAAGGCCAAGCCGACCTGTCACTGGCTACAGCAGAATAAAGTGAAGGTTCTGGAGTGGACAAAAATATACTATATTCTAGTTAAATAAAGGCAAGCAAGAGAGCAAATGCTTTAAATTATAAAGGTACAGGAGACCTCCAATCAAAACCAACTAAACCAAATAGCATTGCCACTGCAATGCAGGCATCACAAGGTATTTGCTCCTATTTGTCTGCCTATCCAATCTGCCCCTGAAGTCCCTGTAAAGAAAACAACACCACATTTCTGCATGTTCTCCCCAGCTATGCACAAGCTGGTCACATAGGGAGAATATCTAGCCCTATGCAATTATTGACTTTCCAAAAGTAATAGGATTTTCAGGCACTGCAGCACCAAACTTCAGAGACGGTTGGTGCTGTTAAGGCACTACAGCAGTGGTCTCCAAACTGCAGCCCGGAGGCCGGATGTAGCTCATTGCTTGCTTTTATCCAGCCCTTGGAGTGCTATTTTATTCACTAACATTAATCAAGGGCACAATTCCTCCCAATGACATCAATGATGGGGCATAATTCCTACCAATTACATCAACGATGGGGCAAGGTTCCTCCCAATGATACGAACAATGAGGCCAAATGACACCAATAATGGAGCACAATTCCTACCATTGACACCAATGATGGGGAATTGTTTACTCCCTCTGATGCAGGGACATTTTGTACTCCCAATGGCCATAGTCTGGTCCCCTAAAGTCTGAAGAACAGTAAACAGGCCCTTTGTGTAGAAAGTTTGGACACCCCTGCTCTACAGGTTCTGCTGCATTGGACACTGTTGTGTGTCTAAAGCCCAGTACACATTATAGGAAAATCGGATGAATGGTCGTCCAGTTTTCCTCAATGTTTCACAGCAAGTTGAAACTCAGGATGATAATAATTGTACAAAAATTCTCGTACGGCAAAGGCTCTTTTTTTTGTTTACTGTTTTATTGTTACGATCACTGTCTTTCGCATCCGATTTTTCTCTTATGAAAACTGTACAAAAACAGTACACATTAAACAAAAATTGGATATCAAAAGTTGTGTATGCACTAGATGAAAATCGGACGATTTCTTCTGATTTTCTCATAGTGTGTACCCCACTTAACAGGAGGAGAGGAGAGAACCGTGATCGTAATGCGCTGCTGCTCCTTTATTATTCAAGCATAGGCTGTATTATTCAACTGCAGAGGTGGCAGGATCTGAACGTGTTGGTTGGCAGAGGTTTGCTAGGTTAGACAGCTAACATACTTGTTTTGAGCCATGAAATGAACTGTTTGCTTATTGTTCAGTTTTAATGGGGTGCAAATACTTCACTTGATGCTTTCACATCTTATAGGCATGCAGGAGCGGGTACACACCCCTGAATGCACATTCATTGTTCAGGGCCAGACCACAGCTCCTGCCTGTCAAATTTTGATATAAGCAGTCCGTGCAGCTGCTGCATCTGCATTCACTATCATAGGCTGCCTGCATGCAGCTCAGGGCAGATGTAGGCGCAAAACGACATGGTCATTCAGTACAGGTCCCATGTAAGGGCGCGTTCACACTGGACTTAATGTCTAACGCTATACAAACGCTCCTATAGCATTTGTATGCTGTTAGTAAGGGCGTCAGACAGGTGTCAATGAGCGTTAGTATGGGGCAGTGTACAAGCGTTACCGACGCTCTCTAAACGCCCTATGTGCAGTTTTGTAGCATTCGAAGAGTGTTAGGGAGTGTTAAAACTGCTCCACGATGGAAGTGACTCATTTTAACGTGCCGCAACCACAACAAAACCGCAACGAAAACGCCTGCCAGATCGGCAGAGAGGCGTTACCATAGACTTGAATGGGAGGTGTTGAAAGGCTTAAAAGCCTCCTAAATTCGACATGAGGCTTTAATTTTGACGTGATGCTAACGCTTAGTGTGAACAGCATTATGTGCTGTCTATTGTATCTTGTGCGTAGGTGTTTGAGGGGCATTTTTAAAGCCTCTCAAATACCTGTTCTTAATGTCAGTGTGAATGAGCACTTAAAGGGTAGGTTCACCTTTGATCACTTTTTTTTTATCTAAATTCCAGCTCCCCTATGTACCAATATAGCATTCAATACTTTTTTTGCAAAAATATCAACACTTTCCATTAAATCTACAGACACTTACCTTACTGTCCTCCATCCGTGTTTCTAGACATTTCCATTCATAATGCCTTACCTTCACACACACTATAGGTAATGACACAGGAAGGAGTTGAACCGCTGGCCTCATTAGCACACAGCCTGCATCATCCACCCTCCTACCTACTGCCCACTCCCAGCTGCACGTTTTTTAAATGAAATTAATCAGTGATCACCCTTCTCACTAAATTCCCAATATACAATTAGATTGTATAGTGTATGGTGAGCTTTATACACCTAAAATTACTAGTTGAGCTTTCAGTGCCATTAATTGGTAACGGCACACCAAACACAGAAGCAAACACACATTTTGCCATGTGAAAAAACGAGGGGTAAATGCTGCAAAATGCACAGTAAAAACACACAACCCACAAAACGCCAAAATGTCCCATTAACCACATGAAGGGCAGCCAATTGAAATCAACGGACTGCCCTATGCATGTTACAGGAAAAACGTGACATAGCGTTCGCTCCCACTATGCTAGATGTGAATGGGGCCTGAAAGCCAAGCTCCACTCTATAAAAAGTTCTGAAGCTTCTTTGGAGCGATTGCTGTGTAGGGCAGCCCATTTAGGTAGATGGACTGCCCTATATCTGATGAGTGAAAATGCTCAAACGCCCCCCCCTCCCCCACTAAAAAAGAAACAAAAAACGCATGTGGGGATGCAAGTTCCCGCTATGTAGAGATGTGAACATAGATTGCATACTGTATGGGCATCTTTATATAACTACATAGGAGGGAGTTGACAGAAACACTCAGCTGTCAAGCCCTGTTCACATCTCTGCATAGTGGGAACTCGCCTTGTTTTGTTTTGTTTTTTTAGTTTATCTAATTGTATATTGTGAGTTTAGTGAGAAGGGTGATCACTGATTGATTGCATCTCAAAAATGTTCAGCTGGGAGTGGGTGGTATGTAGGAAGGTGGATAATGCAGGGTGTGTGCTAATGAGGTCAGCTGTTCAACTCCTTCCTGTGTCATGACCTATAGTCTGTGTGAAGGTAAGACATTACGCATAGAAACGTCTGGAATCATGGGTGGAGGACAGTAAGGTAAGTGTCTGTAGGTTTAATGGAAAGCATTGATATTTTCTATACTGGTACATAGGGGAGCTGGAATTTAGAAAAAAAAAGTGACCAAAGGTGAACTTATCCTAATACACTGCATGGATATTCAATTGTTGTTTTACATGATTTCTGCGCAAGACATTTAAAATATATTTACAAATGAACGGGGTAAACCTAGACATCTTTTCAATTTGTAATTTTGCTCAAAACAATCCTTCTAGTAATTGCTTAGCATTATCCAATTGTTTACAAAAAAATAATGTTTTTTTCTAATATCCATTAGTGCTTACAAGGCCTTTGGGTTCAGCTAGAAAAAACACTTTTTTTTTCTTTGAGACAAAAAGATGTCCTAGAATTAACTGTACAATAAGATAGATGTGTTAAATTGCAGCACTTTAAGGGAGTGATGTCAGCCAGTTCTGCATCTATAAAACCACTTAGAGGGGTAATATGTTGAAATCATCAAATCGGGTGACACATTGTATATGAGTAATACCAGCAATGATGTAATTGTGTGACACCTGAGAGAATCATCAGTGGCAATGGAACCATCACAGCTATTAAAGTGCAATTTGTCGCTTTTTTTCTGCTCTGCAGTAACATAATCACACATAATATCCAATATCTATGAATCATATCATAGCCTCTGAAAACATTTGTGCTTAGATCATTGACTATGCAATCACGAATTTGCTACCTGAAATGCATGATCAGATAATGTCAATTATAGCAGTTTTTCTCAGTGCCACTGCATTTAATCAGAAGGGTTTGTGACACTGTATGCTAGATTGTTAAAAAGAAGCAACTATAGAACAGTCATTTTGCCAAGGACTAACTACGCGATTATTTTTTGTATCTTGAGCAAAATTAGAACATTACATTACAAAGATTTGTCTGAATTGGTTGCCAATTTTGTATGCCTACCCACACAGATGGTAAATGGAATATTATAATGCTCATGAAAAATCATAATTTTCAATCTTCTTATGTATGCATATGTGTTTTACCTTCTCTTATTGCTCAAGCATCCTCTGTATACATAGTTTAAAGCCGAAGTTTAGTTGAAGACAGCACAGGAGACAGTACTTATATTCAGAGAGAAGTGTCCCTTGTGCTTGTGGTTGGTCTCTTAGTTAAAATCCTCTGCATCAGTAATCTCCTGGTGCTGCGGGGTTAATGCAATCAGCTGAACCTATCATATGCACTCGTCAAAAGTGCTGTCTATACCCGCCCTTTTCGCCTCCTCCTCTATTCATTGAAGCTGTAATATATTTTATTTTATTTATTTCAGGTACTTACAGTACCTCACAAAAGTGAGTTCACCCCTCACATTTTTGTAAATATTTTATTCTATCTTTTCATGTGAAAACACTGAAGAAATGGCACTTTGCTACAATGTAAAGTAGTGAGTGTACAGCTTGTATAACAGTGTAAATTTACTGTCCCCTCAAAATAACTCAACACACAGCTATTAATGTCTACACCACTGGCAACAAAAGTGAGTACATCCCTAAGTGCAAATGTCCAAATTGGGCCCAAAGTGTCAATATTTTGTGTGGCCACCATTATTTTCCAGCACTGCCTTAACCCTCTTGGGTATGGAGTTCACCAGAGCTTCACAGGTTGCCACTGGAGTCCTCTTCCACTCCTCCATGATGACATCACAGAGCTGGTGCATGTTAGAGATCTTGCTCTCCTCCACCTTCCATTTGAGGATGCCCCACAGATGCTCAATAGGGTTTAGGTCTGGAGACATGCTTGGCCAGTCCATCCCCTTTACCCTCAGCTTCTTTAGCAAGGCAGTGGTCATCTTGGAGGTGTGTTTGGGGTAGTTATCATGTTGGAATACTGCCCTGTGGCCCAGTCTCCGAAGGGAGGGGATCATGCTCTGCTTCAGTATGTCACAGTACATGTTGGCATTCATGGTACCCTTAATGAACTGTAGCTCCCCAGTGCCGGCAGTACTCATGCAGGCCCAGACCATGACACTCCCACCATCATGCTTGACTGTATGCAAGACACACTTGCCTTTGAACTCCTCACCTGGTTGCCGCCACACACGCTTGACAACATCTGAACCAAATACGTTTATCTTGGTCTCATCAGACCACAGGACATCGTCCCAGTAATCCATGTGTTCTGCTGGCAGGGAATGCTCCCCATTGGTAGAACACAATAGCACTGCAGGAGTGATTCCTCCATCAAGACTGACTGAGTTGATGGGGGAATTGAGTGATTTTGTTTTATTAAACCCGTGGAAGGAAAGAAAATTGCATAATCTATGGCCTGTCTTATACATCTGATTTTAACTCTGGACCCCTTTTGGAGCTCTTATTGATAGCTTATTGATACACAATACTTGCGTAAAGGTACACTTAGATCAAAATAGGAAATGAATCCTTGTATAACAGACTAGACATCTATGTGCTGAATAGCACAGGTTTACTACAGTGCCCCAGGCCACTCCAGACACTTTTTGTTTTTCATGTGATTCTAGTACAGGCCTTTGAGTAAAGCTATATAGACTGTTTGTAGCTTGGCTGTGCTACAAAAAACAATAGTGGTTAATCATTACGAGAGAAAACCAATCACTATATAGATGGAATTAATGGATGTCTATGAAATACGCTACACAAGCAGCATATAGTAGCAATCACACATTTGAAACATTGTGAATTCAAGCTTCATTACTTCTGCATACTTCATATATTGCTTTCTGTATAGGGAAGCCATTTGTTCCTTCTGTTTAGTGATTGATGACTAATATTGGGGATTGTCTGCTAGTATTTTAGTTGTGAGTTTGAGCATGTGCCTGTGTAGCGCTAGCCAAAAGCGAATCTGTCACATATAAAGTAAAAACATAGGGGTGTACTTATAAAAAATATGCATAGCAATTCACACAAATTCACCCAGAGAAAGTGCATGTACATTTGTTATATGCAAATATGGCAAAAAATATATATTAATCAGGTATTCCATGTGCTGGTCCAATTTTTTTCATTGATTAAGAAAAAAATACCACATTTGACCACTAGATGGTGCCAAGTAAGAATTTCCAATAATATCTCTATCCAGTGTCCAAATGTGACATTTTCTGTTATAAAGCAATGAAAAAAAGACCAACACAGGAAATATCCAATGTTCTTTTTTTTGTTTTTTTTTAATAAATGCAAATAACAGTTTTATGTCTAGTTAGTAAAAATAAATAAATAAATACAAAAAAGAGTGTCCCCCCTTTGCAGATAATGTAGAGATAATGGTGCATGGGTGAATTGCCCTACATTGTAGCATTGATCTGGTCTTGTGAACTGCTGCATTTTCAAACATGCCTGGTAGCAGATTCCCTTTAACATTTATGTTTGCCTGTGTTTTCTTTTTCCGTGTAATGGTAAGATAGGTTCTTCCTAAAAAAAAGAGAAAGTATTATGCAGTTGTGTTTCCCACCTAGAACAAGGTAGCTGAAACAACAGCGGAGTTCATAGCTGTGAGACAAAGCTTTCATCATGTTTTCTGCTCTCAGTGTTCTGTAGCAGCCAGGTTGCAATGTTGGGAGTTAAAAGCTTATCTGAAGCTCAGAGAGGGACTGACAGGCTGGCAGTCTGCAGAAACAATCTGTCTACATTCCCAGTTTTCTCTGTAGAGGTGTAATTGACCTAAAGATTTGGGAGGCACTTCAGTTGTCTGCAGTGGAATTTGAAATATTTTTTTAAGGTGACTCAGCAGACTTTTTAATGCTAGGCTGGGGGTTCTGCTACCTTTACTTTTTACTGATGTTACCATTTTAAAAGCATTCTCCGCCTTTCATACCATGTTTAATGTTAGGATGGTAAAATTCTCTAGTTCCCTATCTCCAAATGCACCCCCTTTCCTTACCAGAATTGTGGGGTTCTTCTCCCTGCAGGTTTTGAACTTGGCACAGCCGTGCCTGGCACTGCCAACAGACCCACTTCACCCACTCATAGGAATCTATGAATGGAAGATAAGTCCTATCTGCCACTGTCCAAAGTGTAATACCCTTTATAATTAGGGGGTGGGGGGGCTTGGTGATACAGCATAAAAGTCTTGTATACGTTATTTCCTCTTTTATCAATGTGTGTGCAATTATTAATTTTTTGTTTAAAATTGGACTGTGCCTCTAAATACCTAAACCAAACATGAGCCTATGCTTTACACGTCACACCATCTCCATCTCTACCTAATGTCTATTGCCTTCCCTACAGCTCCATTCAACCACAAGGAGCAAAATAAAAGGGAGGTCTGTGTAAGTCATCAGTTGGAGCTTACACAGGACAAACAACCCTCTCCCCACCCCTATGTGCCAGTGTCAGGTGCCTGAGATACCAAGTACCAGTAGTGTCACATGCTTCCCATACATATAAGTACCAGGTATTTTCCTTTGCTCCTTACAGCCAAAACCAAACAGCTGGGAAGTGAACGGAAGATGGTCCATGGTAATAACAGTGCTGTTTGTATGGATAGTCAAGAGCAGCCTTTCTCAACCCCGAGGAACCCTTGACATTTTTCTCCGGTCTCAGGGAACCCCTGTTAAAAATCTACAACTCATGATACATTAGTGTGATGGTCAATGGGAAGAATGCTCCTTACACTTGTGGTCATTGGGAAGAATTACCCCCTTACAGATAACTAAAAAGACTAATGATGTCATTGGGAATTTATCTGCGAGGTAAAAATTGACCATTGCTCAAGGAGCCCCTTGCAACCTCTGGAGGAACCCCAGGGTTCCACAGAACCCTGGTTGAGAAACCCTGGTCAGGAGCAATACAGCACTGAAATGCCTACCTTTCCCAGAGGTACCTTTCTTTCTGCTGTTGCTGTAGAAAGATTGTCTACAGTGCTGGTGAAAAAGCCAAAGTTTTAGTCATGTGATTTCTGCTAAAGGGGAAAAAATGTACAACTCTTAATTTTGATCCTCTTCTTAACATTTAACATTTTGAGCATAGGTGCACTTAATCCATATGAGTTTTCAGAAGAAGTATTTTGAATGAGCAAAAACAGTAATTGTATACATTTGCTTCCTTTTCTGTTGAAAGCCCCCCATGGTATCACTGTCATCAGGATCCCTCAACTACCCATAGACGATTAGAAATTTGTCCAGTTCAGCAGACACTGAGCAAATTTTGATCCATTTATGGTCATTCCCGCGCGACAATCAATCTAACGATCAATTTCTGTCGAACAGGACTGTTGGAAAACTTTTTTTGATCAGCCGGCTGCAGCCAATATTCAGGCAGTGGAGAAGTCCCGCACAGCGGGGAAGATTCTTCCATTCACCTTGCTTTTGTGGATGGGGGAATCTATTTGGGTTTTTTCGATCATCCCTCTGGCCAACCTTCTGGTCTGCTTCTTGACATGGAAAAAAGGCTTGTTTTAGTTGTTTGTATCACTAGAGACCATCTATTTATTGAGCAAAGCAATACAGGAGCCCAGAGGAACACAGTGATCTAGTAACTACGAGTGGACATGGGTTATGACCTTTGTTCTCTTGCTAGACTTGACATGCAGTTAGTAAACTAGGGGCTTTAGATAATCAAAGACTGTCTGAGATTCAGTTGTGCTGGTCTTCATTGTCAGCCATTGTTTGCCTTTAACAAAAACTGAATGAAACTTTCAAGTTTCCACAGTTGACAAATGTTAATGAGAAAAGGTTGCACCAAAGTGCATGAACACTTAAGCCTCCTACACATAATGAGAATATCGGACGAATGATTGTCTTTTTTTTTTCACGCTAGTCTCAGTGGAAGTTACTCAAATTATGAAAATTTTTGTATGACCGAATACAACTTCGGAAGTGATGCTTTCTTTTCCGAGCATGCATGGTCTTGCTTCTCTCATTTTTTTTTTCGAATGAATACTGTACTAATTAAACGTAAATCATCCGATTTGGTATCGTACGAGAAAAATTTTCATGCTTGTCAAAAGCGGTATTTTTCATCGGATTTTCTGATCATGTGTATAGGCTTAAAACCGTAAAACCGTGACACATCATAGTTTGGAGTTGATGTCCCTGAACAGTCTTGCAGAAATGTACATCTTCATTAAGGGTATGTTCAGTCTGCCGTTTAGACAGTATTTATATTGTATATTCACATCTGGGGTGTGCTAGTCCAAATCAGTGGTTTTTAGAGTTACTACTTTGGACAATTTATTACAGGTGTTTATATAGCCCTGACAATGTACACAGACTGTACATATTGTACATTCACATCAGTCCCTGTCCTTAAATTATATGTAAATCTTGTAGATTGTAAGCTCCACGAGCAGGGCCCTCTCCTGTCCCTTCTGTATTGAACTGTATTGTAATTGTACTGTCCCCCAAACTGTTGGCATTATATAAATCCTGTATAATAATAATAATAATAATAATAATAAACCCTTAAGGCTGGTAGACACGGGCCGAATATCAACTGGTACAACAGAAACCAGCCAATATTCGGCTTGTGTGTATGTCTGTATAGCAGCCTGTCTGACTGAAGCTTTTATCAAACGGGCATGCTGGAAAACCCGCATCTGATTAACACTAGCAGCCAATGGCTGTGAGCGCTGATGAGTGTGTTCTGGCGCGGGGTCGGGGGTGCCCCTATTAGGACACAATATCTTAGCTGGGAGATCGCCGCACTGACATCGCTTAGCTAGTCATAGGGACCCCACATCTTAGCCAAAATGGAAGTTGTGCAAAAAAAAAAAATCTTATGACTGTTAGCATGAAGAATTGCATTGTTGCCAAGGCTGTTCAGATGCATTTTGAGGGATTGATGGGATATGGCTTCCTCCTCCTTATTTGTCCAGCTAATCATTTGTATTCTTTTCAATAGGCCTACTTTGGACAAAAATTACACTTTTTTTTTTTAAGTTTAACACACTTTATATGAACAATGAGATTTCTACTTAAAGTGCATTTTCATGCATTATGGGGAGCAAAACTATGTGAGTGGGCTTTTTGGATATTTTTAGTTTGTATCCCTTTATGTACTATTAATGAATTGCAATGGCTGTAAGCAGTTAAATTGTACATTTATTTTATAATGGACTGGGTAAACACTGGTGACAAAGTATTGGATGTACAGTAGTGGAGTGGAGATTTTAGCCAGAAACTGACAATACACATTCTGCTGTAGAATATTTCACTGTCTTCTTACCTTTGAAATCTAAATCTAATGGTGTCAAGGATCCAGATGCTGCATTTTGTCTTTATTAGGGAAAGGCAGAAGCCTATCAGTAGATAGAGGCTGCATTCCCGGTTGAAGTGTGGCAGGTGATAGTGGGAGTATGACAGGCTCTGGTGCTGTGTGCAAGGCTGAGATAGATCTGAATGGCACAGAGTAACAGATGTCTTCACTTGTATGTGAGAAGAACAAACACACAGTGGGCCTAAGTAAGGAGAAATGCACATAGTCTGTGTGTCTGAGCTGTCACACAGCATAGAATAGAAGGCTAATCAAAGTCTTTAGAGACAAGTATTCCAGGCAGCTGTTGTAGAGAGTGAAGCATGGGCAAACTTGTTATATCTTGGAAGGCTAGATCCTGCTAAAAATGAACTGCAGCAAGCAAAAGAAGGATATGACCTTGCATGAAATCTCTTCCCTTAATTTGGTGGAAACATCTGCAAAGGTAACGGCCCTTTTCATATCGAAGCAGTAGAGTTTTTTTGAGAATGTGCTTTGCTGTCTACAGAATGAAAATCACTAGGCTCTCTGTAATGAATTATAGTTATGGACACCTCAACATATGTACTGCTAAGAATTTCCATACAAATGTTCATGCCAAAGTGCGTTCCAAAATCTACTAGTGTATGGCCAGCCTTAAGCTTTGCACACACGGTGCGACGGTCGTATGAAAACGGCCGCTTGTTGTAGATCATCCGACCGTTAGTATGCGCGACTAGAACAGCCAACGCACGGCGGTCGTAACAACAGGAGTTGGATGAGCAAACTAGAAAACTTTGGTTGCACAACAAGCAGTCGTACGACCGCTTGTTGTACGATCATCCGACCATTAGTACGTGTGACTAGAACAGCCAATGTAGGCCGGTCATACAACAGAAGTTGGATGAGCAAACTAGAAAACTTTGGTTGCACAACAAGCAGTCGTACGACCGTTGTATCGTGTGTACAGTAAAGTCGGTCCAACAAGTTGTACGTGCAAAACACACATGCTCAGAAGTCAGGAACGATCCGTTCGTGTAAACCTACGTTCCTAATTCACAAATTACATGCGCCTGAACTTCCTCTTTATACGCTCGTAACACGACACCACGTTCGGCTTGGTCGTACGATCGCTTAGTGCATGTCAGTATGCGAGACACAACAGCCAGCATACGATTTGGGCCGTTCGGTCGTACGACCGTTGCACTGTGTGTACGAGGCTTTAGAGCCCTTTCACCTTGGCATGACTTGTGATGTGTTCTTCATGAGTTTGCTGTGAGGATGGTGATTTGAATGGAACCAGTTAGAGCAACATACAAAAAAAAATGCTTTAAGTGTCGTGGTAGTACCTATGGGTCCTACAGAAATCATTACATCATTCTGTCATATATTGGTACAGCTTTGGGTCAATTAATCAAGCTATATTTTCCATGCATGTAGGTATGGGGGTGTCAGAAATGTATAAACATTTTTGTCAGTAATTCAATAATAATCAATTATTCGATCATTACCTTAGATTGTAAGCTCCTTTTGAGGGTAGGGACTGATGTGAATGTACAATGTATATGTAAAGAGCTGTGTAAATTGACAGCGCTATATAAGTACCTGAAATAAATAAATAATAATGCGCAGTACCTCTCTTAATTGTGGCTAAAACAGTTCTTCAGTGATGGAACTAATAGAAAGAAAGACATTTCTGAATGAACGATGGCATTGCTATTTTTTTTTTTTTTTTTTGCTTAGATTTATTTGGTTGTCTGTCTTCCACCTTTTAATCTTACATTTTTGCTACATTGTATCCTTCCAGTTTGCAAATGTTACAAGCTGCATCAACATAGGGCTGACTGAGGGTACATGAAAAGCAGTTATTTTGCTCAGCATTATAAATAAACATTTATATTGTACTATAAATTACATTGTACTATATTATGTATACATAGGGGATTATTTACTAAAACTGGAGAGTGCAATATCTGGTGGAGCTGTGTAGGGTAGCCAATCAGCTTCTAACTTCAGCTTGGTTATTAAAATTATTAATACTAACACAGGAGAGTGCAAAATCTGGTGCAGCTGTACATGCTAGCCAATCAGCTTCTAACTTCAGCTTGTTCAATTAAGCTTTCATAACAAAACCTGGAAGCTGATTGGTTTCTATGCAGAGCTGCACCAGATGTTGCACTCTCCAGTTTTAGTAAATAACCTCCATAGTTCCATATTTGTTTTGTATTGCATATTCTTTTTGTATCGGCAGCCTGCCATCTTCTTTGACCGTATTTTTGAAGCAGACAGGGGAAGTGGCTGATCTATTAAAGTGGATTGTAGTGAGTTAAATAGGAGTACAAGCCATAGTGATTAGAAAGCCCAGCACAAGAGCTTTCACCTTACAGGGATTACATTATTACTGGGAAAGAGACCACGTGTAGTCACTTGAAAATGGCTAAGAAGCTTATTCTTTGCAGCACGCCTGTATGTTCAGTGATACATGTGGATGTTTCTATTTAATCAGGGCTTAATTTCTTTTATTAAAAATGTTTCACTTGCTGGCTTCATTCAAGGTGTTTTATTCTGGAGATTTGTTCCTTTGAGAAAACATGGCTGACAAGTTGTTACAGATTATGGTCCATGGGATGTAGTTAATCTTCTTACACCAGATTAGATCCCCCATCCCTTTAATTGCATGAAGTGACTTATTCTATGTATTTGTGTATGTTAACATGTGTAAAATTAAACGGAGTCAGACAAGGAGAATTCTAGGAATGCAGGAAAAGCTTGATTTCATTTTAGATCTATTGTTATAGACATCATAGGGTATATTCCATGGTTTAATATTTGATAGGTTTCCTAGTATCGTTACATTTTCAGGATTTCATTTTTTCCATATATTTACTCAAAGATTTTGAGTATTCGGTGCTAATCAAATGTCCTGCACAGGGATGTCATTTTTTTATATACATTATTGATGATATACAGTGCATTCATAAAGTATTCTGACCCCTTTCACTTTTTTCAATTTTGTTATGTTGCAGCCTGATACCACAGTTGTTTAAATGCATTTTTTCTAATTAATCTACATCACATTAACATATGTATTCAGGCCCTTTGCAGCAACATTTGAACTGTAGCTCAGGTGCCTCCCATTTCTCTCAATCTTTGCAGAGAAGTTTTTACACCTTCATTGGAGTCCACCTTTGGTAAATTACATAAATTGATTGGACATGATTTGGAAAGGCACACACCTCTCTATAAAAGTCCTCACAGTTGACAATGCATAATGTATCAGAGCAAAAGCCATGAGTTCAAAGGAACTGCCTGCAGAGCTCAGAGACAGGATTATTGAAAGGCACAGATCTGGGAAAGGCTGCAAAAATTTCTCCTCCACTGGAGATTCCTGAATGACCTCCACAATTCTCAGATGGTAGAAGTGTGGCATAACCTGGACTCTTCCAAGAGGTAGTTGCTCAGCCAACCTGACCTATCGGGGGAGAAGGGCTTAAGTAAGGGAGGTGACCAAGAACCTGATGGTCACTCTGACTGAGCTTCAGAGATCCTGAGTGGAGATGGGACAAAGTTCCAGAAGGACAACCATAACTGCAGCCCTCCACCGATCTGGACTTTATGGGAGAGTGGCTAAAAAAGCACTTGAAGAACTGTCAGACTGTGAGCAACAAAATTCCCTGGTCTGATGATTTTAAATGTAATGTCTAGAGGAAACCAGGCACCTCTCATCACCTGCCCAATACCATCCCAAATGTGAGGCATGGTGGTGACAGCATCATACTGTGTGGGTGCTTTTTAGCAGCAGTGACTGGGAGACTGGTCAGGGTTGAGGGAAAGCTGAATGGAGCAATGTACAGACATATCCTCAATGAAAACCTGTTCCACAACGCTCAGGGCCTCAGACTGAGCCAAAAAGTTCACCTACCAACATGACAATGATCCTAAGCATACAAGACAATACAGGAGTGGTTTGGGGACAACTCTGTCCTGGAGTGACCCAGCCAGAGCCCTGACTTGAACCCTATTGAACATCTCTGGAGAGACCTGAAAATGGCTGTCCACCAACTGTCCCCATCCAAACTGACGGAGCTTGAGAGGATTTGCAAAGAAGAATAAGGGGAATCCCCCCAATCCCGGTGTGCAAAGCTTGTCACATCATACCAAAAAAGACTCAAGCTGTAATTGCTGCCAAAGGTGCTTCAACAATGTACCCAGTAAAGGGTCTGAATACTTAAGTGCATGTAATATTTCAGGGTTTTTTTTTTTATATTTTATGCTCTTACACCCGTAGTCTGATGGAAACTTGACAGGTGCAAGGAACTTTACATTATATTCCAACCCCTGCAGAACATGTTAGATCTCATGTGTAAAATGTGCAGAGAAAGGTTAACTGAGTACACATGGATGTGGTGCACACAGGGATTTGGAAGCAGCAGTCGATTTCCTATGGTCAACACCTCTGCTTTTTCCTTTCTTATATTTTGTATTGTACATGTCAATGCAGCATTCTAAATGGCAGGGTGGTTCACAGCAGTTATGTATCAAGCAGAACGTCTTTGCATATTATTTTTAGATATAGTTATTATTAAGAATATAATATTACTGTGATGATCAATAAGTATCTATAGCTAAAGTTTTTTTTCTTTATTTGGATAGAGAAAGAATACAGTCTCTTTACTTCCCCCAGTTGCAACAGGAAGTTAGAGGAAATCTCCTAAAGTCAGAGGAATTCTCATTTTAAGCTGGCCAAACAATATTTAGTGGGTTTTTTTTCAGCCAGCGGACTGCAGAACAAAAAAAAGCTAACAGATTCTTCCAGCTGTCAGAATACATTGATCAGTAGCTGCAGCCTTTGATCTAGGAAAGTTTCCCAGCTTATCCCTTGGACAGAGGTCGATCAAAGGATTGACTTCCACTGAGCCAGGGGCAGCCACACATTGATTGAAATTCAGCCAGTCCCTGCTGAACCAGCTGAATTTCGATCAGTGTATGGCTAGCTTTGGACAGCTGTCCCCGAAACAGGTATTCCTCTTGGGAAATTATTCTTAAACTCTTGTTTTGAGGACCACAAATATGTGGATTTTAATCTCTATTTTTGGTGAGGCCACTAGAACAAGTAAGGTCCCAATGGGGACACATAGGGTTTGTGGAACCCTAGTTTCCCTCCAGAGATTGATTTCAGAGGCGTCTCTTCAGCAATTAGCAGTTTCTGCCTCTCAAGTAAGTTACCAGTGACACCACCAATGATCTGTAAGGGGGAATTCTTCCCACTGACCCCCACAATAAAGTAGCATGATCTGTATTCCCTGAGACCTGAAATTTATACTAAGGGTTTCTCCATGTTGAAAAGGTGGAAAAGTTTTTTTTAACACTTCCTCATTAATCAAAACAAAAAGAAACATTTTTTTTTCATTTTGGATCGAGCAATGGAGAATTATAACCCCTATATAAATATATATTATTATTTTTTTATTTTTTTTGCCATCTGTGTACCATTGTGGAGATTTCCTTTCACTTCCTGTCCCATAGACAAACAGGAAGTGAGAGAAAATCCCTGAAAATTAAGGGAATTCCTTGGGGACCCCCAGGCCACCAGAACTAGTGCCCCCATTGGATGATTTCCCCTCTATTTCTTTTCTGGGCACAACCCACCAGTTGGGATTTCCTTTTACTTTCACTTTCAATGATAAATAGGACAAATAGAGAGGGGGACTTAACAGGGGCACAACCAGCAATAAAAACTGACAAGCATTCTAATCTCTCTCCACACTGTCCAAAACTAAAAAAAAAAGTTGCCTTTAGTAATTCTTTAAATTTTATTCAGAGGAAAGCAAAACATTTCATCCTATGGATCTTCTGTCTGAATTATTGTTTCAGTGGTTTGGTTCAGTTCACAATATTACAGTCTCCACACTTATGGCAACCAAGCAGATATTTCTTTTTCTAAAGTGAGGTTTTTCATGCATGTATAGATTTGTGTACATTATGTTAAATATGTATAAATGTAATGCAAAATTGAAGTGTCTCTCACACACAAACAAGTACTCAGAAAAAAATACACAGGAAAATATACTCCGAGATTGGATTGTGACAACTCATATTTTTTTGATTTATATTTTAGGCTCAGAAGAATGAAAGAGAATCAATCAGGCAAAAACTGGCACTTGGGAGTTTTTTCGATGATGGCCCTGGCATCTACACTAGTTGTAGCAAAAGCGGGAAGCCAAGTCTGTCTTCCAGGTACGTGCTGTTGTCTCAATATTGTCATATTGTGGTTGCCCAGTGTGGACCAGAGTATACCTGTAAGGAGAGCATTGAAAACACAGGTTCAAGGAGTACCTGCACACTTACAATTATGAGCAGAGATTGACCAGTGAAATTGGTCATGTGTACATGGTGGGTGCACCAGCATGACAAAGTACCAGAAGAAACAATGCTGCTTCCCTTGCTAGGAGTGTAACTGCATGCCCACCTCATCACATGTGCCAGGAGTTGTGGGCCCTGGTCCTAGACATTGTGGTTTGGGAACATGATATGGGCCGTTTTAATGATAGTGGGTACTTTTAAGCACACAATAGGATTTCTACTGAAATGTGAATAGATCCGCTTCTGCTCTTTTTCAGAAGACATTAATAACACTTGTATCCTTCCTAATTGAATTAAAATGAAATCTCTGGGAATTCATAGGAGCTGTGAATTAAAGAGATATCATTTTGACTTTTAGCCCTTTGGGGATAATACTTATACTAGAGTGTATTTTCTAATGGAGTTCATAGTAGGATTTTTATTTCAATTTGATTAGTTTATGAGAGGTTACAAAGTGTTATTTCTGATAGATTGCTGTTATCCCACTTTACTACTCAGTATAAGTGGAAGCATGAAAGAAAACCACTAATTACCTGAGTGCTGATGATTATTATTATTAGATCTGTGATTACTGTTATTAATGGTTTATGTAGCACGTATATGCAAAGTAAAGAAGTGAAAATTATCTTTTAGTTTTCAGCTTCTATGAATTCGTAAATACAGATGGGGCTAAGTACATTTGTATAACAAAACCTGTGCAGCAATATCTCAGAATTGCCCCAGAACACTGCTATTGGTGGTTCCTGCAGACTGGATTCTTGCATCGCTATCTTTTTTTTTTTAACAGAAAATTGCATCGCTATTCTTAATAATGCATATTCCACATCTCATTGGAAATTGTCAGCCAATAAACAGTGAATAGTTTTGTACATAAAAGGGTATATCATTTTACACTTTGCAGCCAGTCCTGTACTGGCCATCGGGACTACCGGGAGATTCCCGGTGGGCCGATGGCTCAGTGGGCCAGTTCCAGGGACAGTGGACTACAGGTGTCCCCCCCCCCCCCCCCAGCGCTCACCTCCTCTCTCTCTGGGTAGCTGTGCATTGTGTGGGGCGGGCTGAATGCAGACATTTAATGATGTACCGAGAATATGATCCGGGAGACACAGGCAGCCACACGCTGTAACTTTCTCGTTCTCAAGCTCGTTCTCCTGCTCTTTCCTTCCCCCGCTCTCCATCCTGTCTGCTGCTGTGAGGAATCTAGATGGAGAGCGGGGGAAGGAAAGAGCAGGAGAACGAGCTTGAGAACGAGAAAGTTACAGCGTGTGGCTGCCTGTGTCTCCCGGATCATAATCCCGGTACATCATTGAATGTGAGTGTCGTCGTCTGTCCTACCTCTCGCCCCC
>BLSH010552316.1:875003-887585 GCA_018402905.1 Glandirana rugosa | reverse complement strand
CAGTCGTTCGGGTCTGGCGATAGATGGTTAGTGGACAGGTGCTAGATGTCCAACGACTAGGGGCTGGATGTCACACATACAAACCGTTATAGGAGGTCGTAATACTTGTCTAATCGTTTTCTCAAAACGTCTAATGTCTGTGTACCTCTACCAAATGTCTTACCTGCATTTAGACTTCCATTCGATACATTAGACATACGAATAGTTGGACATTAAAAAGCAAAACCTCCATGGAAATTTGTTTGTCGAAGTTGCTCTTTCGTATTGGATACAGGATAAAAGGTAAACGTCATGTACTTGGTTATGCTTTCTCGTTGAAGCTGTTTGTTTAAAGGTACCTCCAAAACGAAAAATTACAGGTTGATAAGCATACAGATTACATAGCTTACCTTCAGATTTACGTCCATTCTGTAAACCATCTCCATGTGTCTGTAATCTGCAAAACTCTTTTGCTAATCTGTTCATAATGCTGGAGGATATTGCCAAACATACACACTGTAGGTCGGGGATCAGCAACCTGTAGATCGTGGACAGGTGATTGGTAGATAGCGGTCTGGGCTTGCTGACCCTCCATCCCAGAGCATCAAACTGAGTGAAGTGCGGAGGGACTACTTGTAAAGTTGGAGCTGTAGTAGGTAGCTGAGGCCTCCTCTGTAGTGCTGACTCCTGCCCCATGTGGAGTGATACCAACTGCACTCCATCTCTTATCCCGGCTAGTGATCTCCAGAGTGGTGGAAAGCAGGAAAGAAGAGATCTTCAGGTCAGTGTGAAGCAATTCACTGGGCATAATAGTATAGGGCTGCTTTCACACTGATGTGCTGCAGTTTACCCACACCCCGGGTGTGTACCTGCAGCTTTCCTGTGGGTTTGCTGCTCTTAACCATAGACTTCTATTATATCCGGTGGGTTTGCTGCACTTAGCCATAGAACTCTATTATATTGTGCGGGTTTGGTGCACTTTCTGAGTGCAGGAGTTTTGGTGCGCTTTAAGAATTTGCACTACACCTGCAGTTATAATAGAAGTCTATGGCAAAGTGCAGCTAACCCAGGAAAGTTGCAGATACACTGTGCTGCACCAGCAGTGCAGGTAAACCGTAGCACATCAGTGTGAAAGAAGCCTGTCATGGCCCATTCAAGTGAATGAGGCCACTCTGCAAGTGCCATGCAACCTTGTGCAGTACAAAAACAAGGGGTTAAAGCAGGCAATGTTGTGTTGCTTTCTCACCACCTGCTTTAACCCCTTGGACCCCGCAGAAGCATGCAGTTGCGGGCCACTTGCAGAGTTGCCTCATTTACTTGCATTGGGACGTGATTGGCAGGCGGTAGAATCCACCAAAAGCAACAGGGGGCCTAATTTCTGCTGTGGCATGTGTACACCTTTGGCTGTTGCCTCAGCAGCTAAAGGGGGTAGAGATTGGAGGCAGTAAAATCGTGACTCAATCACAGAGTTTTACTACCCCCTACCTTTACCTGTGAGCAAGCCGCAAGAGTGCCGCTGCCCAATGCATTTACAAGTGCAGCGAGTTTTGCTGCTCCTCTGAAAAGCAATCCGAGTGTGTTTCACAGTTGGTGAGGATACAATATGTTGCTTTCTCACCACCTGATTTAAACCAACGATTGCCGTACAATGCACGCAATTCCCAAACGCTAGTGCGGCAATTAAAGGTTTAAATTGGGTGAGGTTAGGTGACACTGTACTCGGTGATCTTTGACTTCTCCCATGTTGTTCAGGTGGATCTTCACTACTGTAAAGTGGAGTTCCACTCGTTTTTTTGTTTATTAAAAGTCAGCAGCTACAAAAAGTGTAGCTGCTGACTTTTAATAAACAGTAACTTACCTGTCTCCCAGTCCAGCGATGGCAGCGGCCGAAGCCTCGCTCCTCTCCCCCCTCCTCCCGACAGCCCCGCCATTCCTAGTGTGGGCACCCGGCCCGGCTTCACGGCCAGGCACCCACTGCGCATGCGCGAGTCGTGCTGCGCATTCCTAGTGGCTAGGCAATCTTCTGGGACCTGTGACGTGTCCCAGAAGATTGCCAGGAGGGAGGGGCTGCCTAGGAGGAGAGGAGGAGTCGCCTAGGTGGCCCAGAGGCAGAAGGTGGAAGAGGGACAGAAAGTCCCTCTGAAACCTGGGGACACACTCCCCCCCCCCCCCAGAAAAAAAAACGACATGCCAAATGTGGCATGTAAGGGGGTGAGGAGTGCTTAAAGCGGAAGTTCCATTTTTGGGTGGAACTCCGCTTTAAGGTTGCCTACCCCTGCTGTAGGTAATTTCCAGTCTTTAAAGTGGTTGTAAACCTTTACATATACCCAGAGAAATGACTAGTCCTTGGTGATACACAGAGATGAAACAAATCCTTGTGAAGGGTGGATGCCTGTCTTAACAATGGTACTGTACAGAATCCAGTGATGAAGCAAAAACCCAGCTCATCAAGTAGATTCTGAAGCAGGATCTACTGCAGTCCTATATCAGCAAAGAAGTTACACCAACATTTTGGAACTTGGTGGCCTCCTTTTTTAAAGTGACAGACAGAGGGCTACCATGCTCTCAAAATGCTGGTGTAAATGTACTGCTGATATGGGACTTTGGTAAATTCTGCTTTACAATCTACTTGGCATGCTGGTTTTCCCTTCATCATTTAATATACAAAAGCTTGGGCTGGGCTGAGACATCTTTCTGGAAGGAGGCACAGACATAAAAATGTTTTGAGGTGTGGGAATCATTTATTGATACTTTACTAACTTTGACTAAGTAATCTTCGCTAACACTAGGGCACTTTCCAAAGATCCCCCAATCCAACTTTGACTTCCTCCTCAATTATCCTCTTAGTGACTTTTGCAGAAGCTTACGCTATTGACTTCTTGGGGGAAAAAAACATACAAAAGCCTGACATAACTGTGTATGAATGAAGAATTTTCTTGCAGCCGCCAATCACAATTAAACAACTAAAGGCAAACCTTTTGTTTTTTAGTGTTGGATAGAGGATTAGAAGACATGCCAGTTTGTATTGCTGTCAGTGCCCCCATTGGGGAGATTCCCCCTCTCTATTTGTCCTGTTTACCATTATTAGTGAAAGTAAAGGAAAAACCCACATTTTGGGTTGTTCCCAGAAAAGTAATAGAGGGGAAATCTTCCAATGGAGACACTAGTTCTGGTGAGCTGGGGGTCCCCAAGAAAATCCCTTAAAGTGTTTGTTAAGCCACTTTATAACAAGAAGTTGCCCTGTGACTGTGTGATAACATATATATACTTCTCTGAATAGATAACACACCTTCTTACTAGGATCAGTCGTTTTTGTGCTTTTCTCTCTCAGCTCAGAGTTCCTGAGGGTGGGGCTGAGCACTGCTGCTGATGTCAGCTGGAGAGAGAGCCGTGCTGCGTTATCTATATAGATAATATTTATTATATAACACTGGCACAGGGAACGTATTCTTCTGATACAGAGGAAATAGGAGCTCTTAGAGTTAATTATGAGAGCAGAGAGGAGAAGCTACAAGAGGGAGGGGGAGACCGGGGAGTTGAAGACAGGCACACAGGAGATAGGAGAGCTGAGAGTGACATGGCCTGCATAGACCACGGGGCTCTCAGGATAAGCTATATACAGGGGGACTCAGTACACAGGGGGGAGTCATGAGCTGGCATTATCAAACAGGTATTTTAGGGGATACAGAGGGATAATTTAAAAAGCAAAAGCACCATGCTGCTAATTGCAAATTAAAGAGACAAGAGCAGCATTTTTTTTGGGGGGGGGGGGGGTTAACAAACTCTTTAATTTGCAGGGATTACCTTTCACTTCCTGTTTGGCTGTGGGACAGGAAGTGAAGGTAAGTCTCTCCAATGGGACACAGATGGCAAAAGTAAACCTTACAAGGGTTATGACCCTCTCTTACTCTATCTATTGGTGATATGTTTGGAGGAGAAAATGAAAGTGTCAGAGCACAGGCTTCAGAAAGCAGTCCCACCAACCCCTATATGAGAAATTGTCCAGATTATGGTTGCTGTTGATTACATAGAACTCATAGTAATGCAGGTGTAATGGACTTGCTGGTTTTAGCAGAGCTGCTGTATTTTCTGGATAGAAAGTTCACAGATCAATTTCACTAATTGGGGTTATTTACTAAAACTGGAGAGTGCAAAATCTGGTGCAGCTCTGCATAGAAATCAATCAGCCTCCAGGCTTTATTGTCAAAGCTTAATTGAACAAGCTGAAGTTAGAAGCTGATTGGCTACCATGCACAACTGCACCAGATTCTGAGTGCTCCAGTTTTAGTAATGTGGGGTATACACTATAAGAAAATCAGAAGAAAAATTCCATACGAGACACGATTGTTTGATTTTCGTATAGTGCGTATACCACTTTCAACATCGACTTTCCAAACAAAACCTTTCAAAGGGACGAACTCCAAGATTTTTCTTGTACGTGTCCAGAACTAACAATTTCTGTTTAACCACTTTAAGACCGCCCCATGCAGATATACTGCAGCAGGACGCTCGTAGCGCCGACAACCTGCCTCCACTGTGATTGGACACATTGAGAGCCAATCAGCAGGTCCAGCGGACGCGATGTCTGCCGGGACCTGCCAATCGTTCTGAGGAGAGGCAGAACAGCGGCAGATCACCCTTCTGCCAGAGGAGAAAATGGAGATCTTGTGTTTTTGCTAAGCAGAAACACAGATCTCTGTTTTCCCCCGTCAAAGCACTCCCCCCACAGTTAGAAAGCACCCCCTAGGTACACACTTAACCCTTTGATCGCCAATGATGTTAACCCCTTCCCTGTCAGTGTCATTAGTACAGTGACGGTACATTTTTTTTAGCACTGATCACTGTTATAATATCACTGGTCCCCAAAAAGTGTCAAAAGTGTCAGGTGCCCGATTTGTTCGCCACAATGTTGCAGTCCCGCTAAAAGTTGTTGTTCGCCGCCATTACCAGTAAAAAATAAATAAATAAAAATTCCATCAAAATATCCTATAGTTTGTAGACGCAATATCTTTTGCGCAAACCAATCAATATAAACTTAAGGGGGATTTGGGGGATGTAGCAGAATACATATTGACCTAAATTGATGAAGAAATTTGATTGTTTACATATTTTTATTGGGTGAGTTTTATAGCATAAAGTAAAAACTATTGGCTTTTTTTTTTCAAAATGTTGGTCTTTTTTTGTTTATAGCGCAAAAAATAAAAACCGCAGAGGTGATCAAATACCACCAAAAGAAAGCTCTATTTGTGGGGAAAAAAGGCATCAATTTTAATTGGGTACAACGTTGCATGCAATTGTCACCTCTCCGGCGGTAATCCCGAGTGTGGCTCGGGGTGGAATTTGAGTACCATTAGCGGTAACCCTGAGCCACACTCAGGATTGCATTGCTGGATCCAGGCAGCGCTACTCACCTTGTCCCCTGGATCCAGCGATGTCCTCCCGCAGTGTCAGCGTGTCTGTCCCTCCACCCGATGCCTCTGTGTGCCGGGCTCCGTTCCCAGCGAGTGTCACGTCGCACGGGGGCGGAGCCCGGCGGCAAATTCAAAAAGTGAAACACACAGCACACATACAGTACACTGTAATCATATAGATTACATTACTGTATGAAAACATTTCACATCCCCTTTGTCCCTAGTGGTTTGTCCAGTGCTCTGCATGCACTTTTAGATTATATTTGTCCTTCTTTCTGCCTGGAAACTTGAGAATGTCCATGGCAACCAAAAAGCGTCCCTTTACATCAAAAGCGGGTTTTGAGCAGCTAGAAAACACCGATAGTAAATAAGAATCATTTGCAGAATTGAGTGATACTGATTTTTGGGGAAATTTATCATCAGACACTAAAAGTGACGACAGCGACAATTCTGCAACTGAGCAAATTTCTGCGTTTTTGGTTTGATTACATTATTGAATATATTTCATTACTATTATGTTATTATTTTTGATAATTATTTTTAGTTATTTATTATATTATAATTTATGATTTCATGTTTCAAACTTTTTCATACCCGGGATGTCTACTAGACTCTTGTTTGGACAGATTTAAGTGAGTTATTCCTAAGAATTACAGGCCTACAATATAAAACGCCAAATTTTCATGCAAAATAATCGTACCGCTTTCAGCACCAAAAATCTGACATAATCATACCGCCAGGGAGGTTAAAGTAAAGTTGTGCGGTATCGCAAAAAATGGTCTGATCAGGAAGGGGGGTGAACCTTCTGGGGCTGAAGTGGTTAATGTGTACTTTTTCGTATGCCAAAAATCAGACGCGAAAGACAGATCGGAAACAAAAAAGAGAAAAACTCTTTATATATAATTTCCATCCTCTGTTTTGAAGAAAATATAGTTGGCCAGATCTTCTTATAGTGTGTATCTGCCTTAAAAAAGTAAATCCCATACTGCTAGCAGTCCCTCTAAATCATGGTGTAGAAATGATGTGATTCACTATCTAGCTGTAGATTCCGGATTAAGTATTTTTTATGAACTGTATGTATATCAAAGGTACATTAAGTTCCTGCATTGCGTTTCTGAATTGGGTTCATAACTTCTTTATATTCCACCATTATTAACAGCAACAGCATAGTGCAGCTGCTGACGTATATGTCAAGTAGAATCAAAAAATGAGCTTGGCAGCTGTCCGGGTTACAAAAGCCCACACTGTATTGGCTAACAGCCAGAGACAGTCATTTACCATAGAAAGAGAGATTTGGAATATTTTCTAAGTATAATGTATTCTTCCTTAAATGTGTAATGTGTAGTTTGGTAAATGTAATTAGGAAGCATTCATTTTCTGGGAATTACTATTAATGTGTTGTGTATATTGTTAGTTGTATAACTGCCATACAAACCAGTGAACTGCCACTTTTGAAAATTACAAGTTTTATAGAAGGTGAAAAATCAAAGCCTAAAATTAGGATGCTGGCAAAAATATACAGAATCACATTTTGTGCACTTGTCAGTGAGCTTCAGAAGTCCATGCACTGAAGGTTAAGGGCTCATACAACACGGGCATATGAAAAAAAAATAAGCAAAACGCCAGGCCCGACGTCAGGGAAAAATCTGCCTTAATGAGCGTTAATGCGCATTAGTGAGCGTCGGTGCCAATAGGTGTTTTTTAAAAAAAAAAAACATTCCTCTGCTATTTTTTAACCTGAAAACACCTGCGGCAAAAACGCTGGTTAACGTCGGTACGGTGTTAGTGAGCGTTTTGCCCCGTCGGCATCAAAAACGCCAAAAAATTTCAGCCTGGCCATGGGTTCTACTTTCAGCTCACTAATGCCGACGCCCTCTATAGCTCAAAAACGTCTGCGTTTTTATGAGGCCATTGAATAACATGGAGAGCTGTAAAAAACGCCCGTGTGTATGAGGCCTAATAGTCACCTAAGCAGCTGTGTAGGTTTGTAAACAGCCCAATTCCTATATTCTAAAGCTAAGGGACTGATTCATAAATCATGGCCATTAGAGGTGCACCAAATGGAAATTTTGGTACCGAAAATTCAGGATGCACTTGGCCGAAACCGAAAATGACAGTTTTTAAAAAAAAATATACATATATTTTAAATATAATTGTATTGTATTCGACTTTTTAATTAATGTCATAGATTTAAATGAATATGATTTTTTTTCTCTGCCATTTTTGGCACCTTTACCACAAGAAAAGCTCAAAAAAAAGCATCCCTTTAAATTCCATTTTATGTCTGCACACTAGTCCGTTGCACTTCCGTTGTGGTGTTAAAAATCTTGCTTGCTGCATTTTTGGCTAGTTAAAAAAAACGCACCAAAAATGCACCTCCCGGTTGAAAAGCATTAGAAACGCAGCAAGAACGCATCAAGTTACGTTTTGATGCGTTTTTTGAGTCACATGACCTATGAAAATCACATTATAAGCACTGTAAAAGAGTGGCAGAATTGTGTTAGTTCTCTGAGCCATTATTGGCACATTTTACTCTATCGGCAAAATGCAGAAAACACCATCTTTGTCCGATATGTTTCGGCCGCTGAAATTTTGGTGCATCGCTAATGGCCATGCTACTGGTTTAAAGAAATACTCCTGTATGTCTATAAAGCACACTGTTGTGCTTTACAAATGTGACCTCCACTTTGCTTGCTTTGTGTTTGTGATACGAGCAATGCCCCATTTATTAAAAAAAAAAAATGTTGCGTGTACATTTTTCAGAGAACACTCTATAGCTTTTTTTTATATAGCTTTTTTTTTTCCCCAGGCTGATTGGGAGTTTTCTTGTGTGTCTTGAGCATCTTGTGTGTCGAGAAGATATACTTATTTATCACCTCAAAAGCAGTTAGGCACCATTCGCACTTTGCGCAGTGGGAAATCGCGATTTTGTGTGGGCAGCTTTCACATGGTTCCGTGTGTCACGCATTTAATTACTTGAATTAAATTATTTAATATAATTTAATAACACTTTCATAGGCTGCTCTATGCACGTTTGTTGCCAGAAAGCAGCTCCTGCTCCTTTTTGGGTGGCAAGCTTCACGTGATTTTTAAAGGCGTGTTTTGCTGCAATTGCAATGGGATTCTGTTGCATGACAATCGCAGCAACATTACACCACATTTGGGGTGGCATTTAGAACGAATGGCACCCAAACATGCATTGTGCATATTGCTTCAAATTCCACCCACTATTCCAAATCGCCAAGTGTGACTAGGGCCTAAGAGAAAAAACCTACCTCAAACACAGAATGGGTGCACTGATGGATTGTGATAAGTTGTTCTGGGTACTGCACTTTGGAATGGGCACTTTGTTCACTAAAGTATGTTTGAGCAGTATTAAAGTTGCAGATTTCCAATCAATAGATGTGATGGCTGCATTGGTTTTCTTTTTTCTAGGCTTTTTTCCTCTGTTTTTACCTGGTGATCTGGCCAGCAGCACACCTCCTGTATTAGAGTGCCCCCACTCTGGATAAAGGAGCAAAGGGGCACCATTGCACAGCAACATTGTCAGTCTGCGGGGAGGGGAGTGTTAGATGGACTAGCAAATTTAGATACACTAAAAAATTGACACCAAACTGCAGCTAACACTTTATAATCACAGCACAGCTACACAGGTACAGCATACTGTTTGTTTTTTTTTGAGGCTCCATCCACACTAGCATTTCCTAAGCTTCTAGAAGCTAAATACAGTAGTGTTATCTTATGTATCCATGCACACTACTTTAGGCTATTAGCATATTTTGAGCTTCAGTGTCTAGGAGCAGAAAAAAAAATTTTGTAGAATTTCCTGGAGCGTTTTTCCAGCAGAAACGCTCCTAAATGCTACTAATAGCGTTTTTTTGAGCTTTATTTTTTTTTCCTTTTATCGAAAAAATGGCAATAAACTGCTAATTCTCCTAAAACGCTACCACAAAAAGCTATTACCAGCGTTTTTTATCCAGTGATTTTTCCAGCATTTTTTTAGCTTAAAAAAAAAACGCTAGTGTGCATGGAGCTGAAAGGTTCTCTAAAAGCTGATCACTGTAAGCACCCCTGTCAGTGGTAAATAGTTTGTCTCTTCCCTGTAACTGATACATCTAGAAAAGAGCTTGTTCTTTTGAAAAAGAACGGACTTACTGGCTAGATCATTAGGTGAAAATAAAGGAAACAAAGTCCAAAAAAGAAAACAAATGCAGTCATCACATCTAAGAATTGGTACACTGCAATTTAATAAATGTTTGGCTTTGGGTTTCATACTGCTTTTACTATGTCCCAAAACTGCACATTCATTATCTGCCATTTTATGGATTTGCCACGTGCCCTGGAAAGAAATGTTCTGAATAATTGCAATTAATGTTTCGCGTTTTCTTTTTCAGGCTCCAAAGTGGGATGAATTTGCAGATCTGTTTTGTAAATGATAGTGGGAGTGACAAGGACAGTGATGCAGATGACAGCAAAACTGAAACAAGCCTAGACACCCCATTATCTCCAATGGTGAGTATATGTACACGATTTCCAGACATGTATCCATTCATTTTTGAGCTTTCAGTGATTGGCATAAAAGGGCAGCTTAAAAAAACCCAAAACATTGTTGACTACCTCAGTGGATCCCACACCGTCTAGTTGGCTGCTGTGATCACTACCATGATTCATCTGATCACACATAAAAAACATACAGTGAGTGTAAAACCACTAAGAGGATAGCACAGTTCATAGAAACATAGAAACATGACGGCAGAAAAAGACTGAGTAGTCCATCGAGTCTGCCCCTTTTTATTTATTTTTTTTATTTTTTTATATATATATTTTTTTTACATTAACCTTGTTGTTCGACTATGGATTTATGTTTATCCCAAGCATGTTTAAAGCCATTTACTGTTGACTGTCTCACAACCTCTGTTGGTAGTTTATTCCAATCATCAACCACCTTTCAGTAAAATAATACTTTCTAAGATTAGTTTTGAACTTCCCCCCAGTTAGTTTGAGGTCATGTCCCCGTGTTCTTGATTTTGGTTTCATATTGAAAAGACTGCCCTCCTGAACCTTATTCACCCCCTTGAGGTATTTAAAGGTTTCAATCATGTCTCCCCTCTCCCTTCTTTCCTCCAGACTGTACATATTAAGTTCCTGAAGTCGCTCTTGATATGTTTTATCCCCCAGACCTTTCACCATTTTTGTTACCCGTCTCTGAACTCGTTCTATTTTATCAATATCTTTTTGTAAGTGTGGTCTCCAGAACTGGACACAGTATTCTAAGTGAGGTCTCACTAAAGATCTATATAGAGGAATCAGAACCTCTTTCCTCCTGCTGGTGATCCCTCTACTGATACATCCCAGAATTCTATTTACTTTTCCCACTCATTGTATTGTTAAGGTGTAAGTCTGGCCATAGACATGCCTTTCTACAGCTTGACTTATGAACAGTTAAATATTTCCTTCCTCTTTCTAAATTTGAGATTTGCTAAGAAATAAAATCACTGTGTGGTAGAGACTATTGAATCGCCTAGGGAAGCCCTATGTATTATGCCATTGAATTGACACAAAATTGGGCATGGCATGTTTATAGGAAATAAAGGATTGTCATCAGAAAATAACATATACAAACATTTTTCTGAGAAGGACATTGAGGATATTACCAGGTAACCTGTACAGCATGGTGTTGTGCAAGTTTGGCCTTCTAGTTATGATAACTAGTCATAGATAAGTTCGGCCTTCTAGTTATGATAACTAGTCATAGATACTATGATTAGAAGAAAGACAATCCTAGTTGAAAGATTTAAGAAGTGAAGGTTAGAGGTTAACACCTCTGTGAAGGATGGAGGAGCAGATGGATGGTGCCATGCTAGACCTGTACCATGCCAACCAGTAAAGAAGGCATAATCCACATTAACCCCATAGCTTTACCCTCTCCCTCTAAACACATTGTCAAACACAGCAACCCAGAACCCCCCCAGACCACCTCCCTCCCAAACCTGACACTCCCCCCCCCCCCAAAAAGACCTGGGGAATCCACCAAACCCCTAGATAGTCCCTGTACCCCTTTTATATGCAGCACCTGCAGACCAGACTGGACTGAGTGGGAACCTAGGGCAACTGTGATCTAGATAGCCCTCCACCTTATAAACCTCAATGGGTAAATTGATGGGCACGTAACTAGGTCACTATGGAGGGGGGCAGTCTAGATCACAGTTGCCCTGGGTATCCCTCTCATTCCAATCTGGTCTGCAGATGCTCATAGATAGGGAGGTAGGGGGACTAGCTAGGGGTTGGGGGATTCTCCAGCTCATTTTGGGGGGATAACTTGAAGGGGGTCCTGGGTGGCTTAGGGGGTGTGGTGGCCATCATGGTGGGAGGAGGGGGGACTTGGGACTTGTGATTCTGTTTTAAAACTCTGTGTTGATTCACATTTAATAAGCTTTTTTGAGGAGGTAGCTTCTTGTGTGTACTGTATGTATCTTTAAATTTCATTGGTTTACGTTCTTTGGGTTAGTGTAGCTGCTTTGTTTTAAGCATAAAATTGAAAAAATCAAGGCAAGGAGTTATTTCTCCTTACGTTCACTGACAGACGCAGCTCTTCATTGACTTTATGGGGTTTTATGTTCGTCCAACTAGGAGTTAACTAGGCAGGGAAAAGAATCAGCTGGCCCCTCCCCTGGGGGCCGTCCTCTCTTCCTACATCAAACCCCCTCACAGTATAGCTCTTCAGTTTCAATGCCTAGTTTGCAAGGAGTTGACCTGGCTTCCCTATAGGGAACTGCGGTCCTGATTATGACCATTTTTTATTTTATTTTTTATTTTTTACTGCAATCAAGATGATCTGCTATCAAGAAGCCGGTCGGGGCATAGAGAGTCCTGGAGCTCTGTACTTTCCCCGACCTGGCCGACATGATGCGAAGCCAGTCCCGCTAAGGGGGACCCGCCGCATCTTACCCGTTCCGTGCGGGAGGCCCGGGGTGAAATCTCCCCTTGGTCCCCTTTACCGATGCGCTCGGCAGGGTGACTTGGGCCTGCAGCATACCGCCGTCAAGGGCGCAAAGTCTGCTTCTGGTGGCTACCGTGACGTCAGACCGGTAAGTGAGCGCCCTACCTTCCCCCCGTCACAGGGGGTGAAGAGGGCCCGACGTCCGCAAAACTCTTCGTCTGAAACGCGGGAACTGCCGCCATACGACGTCCG
>BLSH010552316.1:844091-871064 GCA_018402905.1 Glandirana rugosa | reverse complement strand
TTTACGTTTGTTGACATGGGTTGACTTGGAGACTCCTCCGCGGTCTGCGCGGATGTGACGGCGGACGTCTTGAAACGCCGGTTTTCGTCGTAGGCTTCTACGTTTGTGTAGTTGAAACATTTTGAATCACTTTCACACTTGGCTCCGGGTTCACCGGCGGAACGTGTGGACACTGTGGCTCCGGACCACAGACTTCCGGGTCCTTCATGATTGGCGGGCCCATCTTACTCGACACTGGCCTTTTCCCCCTTGGAACGGGGCTTGTCTTATGCGTACCCAGTGCCAAAAAGATTAGGTGACTCTTTAGCATCGGCTTCTCCGGCTCGGATGCTGCTTTTGGCCGCAAAGTTCTGCAGGCGGCAGTGTAGGCGCGTCTGGCGCCTCCTCAGAGGTTCAGTTGGGTACAGTTGTTTGCATTTACCCACCCCTCTTTTCTGACACAGCTTGGGGACGTCCCCATAAAGTCAATGAAGAGCTGCGTCTGTCAGTGAACGTAAGGAGAAAAAGCGATTTTATTAAAACTTACCGTAAAATCCTTTTCTCCAAGTTCACTGACAAACGCAGCACCCACCCCTCTGGGCTCTGTTTTGGTACGGCTTGTGTACGAACTGAAGAGCTATTCTGTGAGGGGGTTTGATGTAGGAAGAGAGGACGGCCCCCAGGGGAGGGGCCAGCTGATTCTTTTCCCTGCCTAGTTAACTCCTAGTTGGACGAACATAAAACCCCATAAAGTCAATGAAGAGCTGCGTCTGTCAGTGAACTCGGAGAAAAGGATTTTACGGTAAGTTTTAATAAAATCCCTTTTTTCCAGTGTATACTATTCAATAAAATGCCAGGATACATCTTACCTGAAAGTTCACTATGGAGAATCTACATGCAGTATGTATATGTGTGACATTGGCTCAAAAAGCTTCACTGGCAGATCTCTAAGGGAAATATATCAATAGCCAGTTCATTGTATTACTTCTTTGCCAAATTTCATGATGGCAAGCAATACTTGTTTTCTCATATAGAGCAAGCAGAGTTCTTCATACTCAGACCGGGACACTACTGAGGAGGAGTCTGAATCCTTTGAAGACATGGATTTTATCTCCAGGCAGAAGAAACTGCAAGCAGAAGCAAAGATGGCTCTGGCTATGGTGAAACCAATGGCTAAGATGCAGGTGGAGGTAGAGAAACAAAACAGAAAAAAGTCCCCTGTTGCGGATCTAGTAAGTGAGATCTAAATTTATCATTTATTTATTTATTACAGGTACTTACTGTATATAGCACTGTCCATGGGAGTAACAATAGATGTTGCAGGGCTTGTGATTGCAACCGGGCCCCATGTGCCTCCCTTGTACACCTGGATAAGAGGGATGGTGGGGGTGGCATTTAGAGGAACCAATCACCTCCATTTTCCTCCTTATGGAGGAGATTGATTCCTCTATATGCTGCCCCCGCCACCCCTCCTATCCAGTTTACTTGTCTTTTGCTGTTACCAGGGTCCCTATGCGCTTCCCTGGTCCCCCCCCACAGAGCTGCTGCCTTTCACCCTCCTCTCTCCTGCCAGCTGCTGTAGAAGATGTGTCATGATGGAGAGATAGGAATGGGTCGGTAAATTTGTCATTTACCGGCTCCTTCCTTTTCTGAATGGACAGAGTCAGTGATTGGTACCAATTGGTTCATTCATAACTGAAGCATAGTAAACTGTTTTTACTATACTTCCATTTCTGAATGAATGGGAGGCTCGGTACTCAACTATTCCTGTCCATTCATTCTGTGCAGCTGAGGTTACACAGATGGAGATTGAGGGCTGAGGTTTGTTTAGACCTCTGATATCTCATCAAAGCCCACCAACAGAGCTCCTAAAAAAAAATGTAAAAAATAATAAAAATAAAATTGTAAAAGAAATAAAATTAAAAATTAAAAACTACTGACACCAGTGAGGGAACTAGCAGGATTGCAAAGGTTGCAATTGCGACCGGGCCCTGGCATTTCACCACCATGGAGAGGCCCGAAGATGGCAGTAAGGGGGCCCGCTGCAGAACTTGTGAAAGGGTGCCGCTACGGGACAGTAATAAAGGGACCCGTGATGGGAGTAAAGGCACCCAGGATCAGCGAAAAGAGGGAAGGGCCCTGGCCAGGGGTCAGGGGGGCCCTTCATAATTTCTTGCACCGGGGCCCTGAAGGTTCTAGTAACGCCTCTGGCACTGTCAATTTTGCGCAGCGTTTAAAGTGATACTAAAGGTTTTTTGTTTTTTTTTAATAACAAACATGTCATACTTGCCTCCTCTGTGCAGTGGTTTTGCACATAGTGGCCCCGATCCTCCTCTTCTGGGGTCCTCCAGTGGCACTCCTGGCTTCTCCTCTTCTCGAGTGCCCCGTCAGGGAAGCGCTTTCCCTGGGGTCACTCGTGCGGGTGCGCTCCCGTGTTCTGCTGCGTCCATTGACATAGACAGCAGTACTCGGCCCCGCCCCCGGCTCCTGCATCACTGGACTTGATTGACAGCAGCAGGAGTTACTAGGCTCGTCCCCGGTTCGGGAACGATAGGGCTCAGGTAAGTAAAAGGGGGGCTCTGGGGGGGGCAGCTGCAACAGAAAAGGTTTTTCACCTTAATGCATTAAGGTGAAAAACCGTGAGGGTTTACAACCCCTTTAACATATATATACATTAGACATTCACATCAGTCCTTGCCCTAAAAGAGCTTACAATCTTAGGTCCCTTAACTCAAACTCAATATATACAACATACTAGGACCAATTTAGACAGGAGCCAATTAACCTACCAGCCATAGGCGTGTGCAGGGTGTGTGCCAGGTGTGCCTGGACACACCCTAATCACTCTGTGCCATGCCGATTCCTCCTACTGCCTGGGCTTCTCCCCCTTGTTGTGCCCCCTGCAGTGCTGCTGGCTTCCCTCCACACCTGTCCCCCCAGTTGTTGCGGGGGATGTATCAGGATGGAGAGCAAAGAAATAGGCTAGTTGCTATGTTATTTACCGACCCCTTCTTTTTCCAAATTAACACAGTGAACACACTCACTCACTGTGTTTATTAAAAACTGAAGCGTAGTAAACTGTGTTTACTATGCTCCAGTTTGTGAATGAACAGGAAGCCTCTCGGCACAGAGCACTTCCTCATCATTTGGTTAAACTGGATGGATTTGTGTATTTTTTCAACCAGATTAACTATGTAACTATGTGTAAGTGTTTCCAGTATGGAGCGCTAATATCACATATGATGGTCTCAAAACAGTCCAGATCAAACCATATGCAAGTAAATGTATTTTCTTGAAAACTTAAATAGGTGTAATGCCACAATCATCCACAGGGGGACACCAACACAGTCACTCTAGGACAGTGGTTCTCAACTCCAGTCCTCGGGACCCACTAACAGGCCAGGTTTGCAGGATAACTGAAATACATCACAGGTGATATAATTTGCTGCTCAGTGATTGCAGTATTCTAGTCTGTATCTCCCCAAGGTAATACTTAAAATCTGGCCTGTAGGTGAGTCCCGAGGACCGGAGTTGAGAACCACTGCTCTAGGAGATAAATCTAGCAAGTCTCCTTACCAGATTTCAAGTTAAAAATGGCATGTGGAATTGAATCTCCAGATACTACTTTCAGGGATGTTCACACGACTCACGACACACGACGAACCGCAAGCCATGCACCAGTTAAAGAAAAGTTAAAGAAAAGCACACAACACCCAAGCTAATTTTACTATTGGTTGCTGTAAGTGGATTTTTAATAAAATGTTTATGCTGTTTGATGGGCGTCACTATGGAGTTTTCATTTATCCTTTCTGGTGAGCGAGCCTCTGCAGCAAGATCGATTTTCATCCTTGTGAGCTGAAGCCCCCAGCTTGAAGAGTGACATCCTTGGTTTTGATGATATCTGGCCGGCCTCTGGTAATTAGAATCGCCTGGCACTTGGGTGTTGTGTGCTTTTCTTTAACTGGTGCATGGCTTGCAGTTCTCTGGTGATAGGCTAGTGTGAATTCAGATAGTACGGAGTTTCACTATGAGATTCTTCTTTTTTCTCTTCTTGTGCTAAATCATCTTCTGTGAGTGATAAGTGCTCCATTAAGCTGAGAGGAGTCGTGTGAACATCCCTGAAAGTAGTATCTGGAGATTCAATTCCACATGCGATTTTTAACTTGAAATCTGATAAGGAGACATGCTAGATTTATCTCCTAGATCAGCCTATCCCAACCTTTTCAACACCGAGGAACCCTGGAAATAATTCTCCGGTCTCGGGGAACCCCTTCTAAAAATGAAAAATTTACAACTCATGATACATTAGTGTGATGTTCATGGGAAGAATGCTCCTTACACTTGTGGTCACTGAGAAGAATTACCCCCTTACAGATCGATAATAAGATCAATGGTGCCATTGGGAATTTATCTGAGAGGTAGAAATTCACCATTGCTCAAGGAACCCCTAGCAACCTTTCGAGGAACCCTAGGGTTCCACGGAACCCTAGTTGGGAAACCCTGTCCTAGACTGTGCTGGTGTCCCCCTGTGGATGATTGTGGCATTACACCTATTTAAGTTTTTAAGAAAAGTAATTTACTTGCATATGGTTTGATCTGGACTGTTTTGAGACCATCATATGTGATATTAGCACCGCATACTGGAAACACTTATACATTTATTATTGTGGATCAAAACAATATATGTCAGCTGCTTTATTTATTCTATACATACATTTGACCTTTGGACTTAGCGCAGATTTCTTATTCCCTTATGTAACTATGTGGCTTCACAGAGCCTGGGGACCTGTCATTCACTGCCCAGTACAGCTAAGGCTGCAGAGAAAGCCACGTGTGTTTGAGCTTTGGGGTGCACACCCTAATACAATAGGCTGCGCCAGAGGCGTAACTAGAACCTTCAGGGCCCCGGTGCAAGAAATTATGAAGGGCCCCCTGACCCCTGGCCAGGGCCCTTTCCTCTTCCAACTGATCCTGGGGCCCTTTACGCCTATCGTGGGTCCCTTTATTATGGTACTGCAGTGGGGCCCTTTCACAAGTTCTGCAGCAGGCCCCAGGGGGACCAGGGAAGCACACAGGGGCCCTGGGAACAGCAGAAGACAAGTAAACTGGATAGAGGAAAACGGAGGATATTGGGTCCTCTAAATGCCACCCCCACCATCCCTCCTATTCAGGTGTACAAGGGAGGCACATGGGCCCCCTGGACCATGGGGCCCGGTTGCAATTGCAACCCCTGCAACCCCTATCGTTACGCCCCTGGGCTGCGCACACCTATGCTACCAGCATGTCTTTGGAGTGTGGAAGGAAACTACAGAACCTGGAGGAAGCTCACGCAGGCACAGGGAGAACATGCAAACTCCAGGCAGGTAGTGTCATAGTTGGGATTTGAACCAATGACCCCAGTGCTGCTAGGCGGAAGTGCTAACCACTTAAGCACTGCGCTGCCCTATATATAATTTCTACATCTAATGTAAAATGTAAACCTGCACCCTTCTTGTAGCCAGTGTTAAGCTGCACTAGTAGAATCTTGTTAGAAATTTTCCATTTTAAGAACATTCCTCCAATTTTCTAACAATTATTGGGGTCAAATCAATATTCACTTTCAACTGCAGTGATGAAAAAAATTTCAAAGAGCAGCATGATATATATATATATATATATATATATATATATATATATATATTTTTTTTTTAAATGAACACATTTCTAAGTGTATGTGGTTTTTGTTTGGGAAATTACCTTCCTACATTCATTCCAAAATCAAATGGTAAAAGCAAAGAAAATTTTAAAAGAACTTTCCAATTGACATTCATAGGTTCATTGAACGTAATGCAAATATTCCAAATATTCATACAAACGGTCATTTGAAAATCCAGTAATATATGGCCAGTTTAGTTTAGTCTTTAGCGGCTTGCTGTCATGAATCCTGCCAGGCTTCCTGCTGTGTTGGAAGCAGCACTGTGTCTGGGGCGAAGGATCTGTAATTAATGCAGCATCTGGCTGGACTGTCTGCATTGTCCATTTATGTGCCATGTTAGTTACACACCATTACCCTGTCCAGACGTGGCTGCAGTAAGGAGGGTGCTCTGCTCCTCTTCAGCAGAACAGCCGCTGCAAACAGGTTCCCAGCTACACAGGTCTGGTATGGTGAATGAAGTGGTATCCTTAATATGTAAAGATTACAGTATACAGGTGTCTAGATTACATATGTGACCCCCAGCTGTCAAAGTCTAGTGCATGTCAGGAAATGAGTACAAGCTTTTGATGAGCTGGAAGGTAAAGCATGCCTTTTTTTTCCTTTTAGGTTCAGGTTCACTCTATGTTGGCTTGATTTATTAAATATACACAATCAGAAAATCATACAAAAATACAGCTTTCAGCTCTGGTTCACACATGTGCGCTCTGCAATATCACATATGATTCGCACCGCACTGCATTGCAAAGCATATGCAAAGTCTGTGCGATGCGATTTCAGCCATCCAGATACAGATTGTATGGCTGATATCGCATCGCATTCAGACCAAACTTGCACAGGACCCTTTTTTTGGTCCGCACCAGAATCAGATCGCATGGGTGTTCACACCCATGCAATCCGATTCCTGTGTGAGTGTGCGAGCTGAAAAGGGGGTGTCGTTAACAATGTATTGACACCTCCCTTCAGGTCGCATATGGCAGTGTGAACTGCTGTGCGAGTTTGCTGCGATGCGGGAACCCGCAGTGGATTTGCAGGGTTCCCACATTGCACCTATGTGAACCGGGGCTCAAAGCGCAATCTGATCTTAAGTACATAGCTTTCACTTGAAATTTTCCAAAGGGACAAACGGGGAAATATTTCTCGTTTCATTTAGTCAGCACTGTTTTTATCCAAAAATACAATACAAATACATGACATCACTTCCAAATTTTTATTCTGTCGCATAAGACTTTTCATATTTTAGTAACCTATTTGTTTTCGATATGGAGACTAGAATGCAAAAAGAAAAAAAAAAAAAACAATCATTTGTCCGATAGTCTCATCGTGTGCACCAGGCCTTAAAGGAGCAAAGGGATAACTGGACATACAACAACCATTCTGGATTTTATTTTATTTTTTTTTTATTGTCCAGCAGAGGAAAAAACAAACATGCAAACTGATTGATGGTTGTTAGAATCACCCTCACATTACATGCATTCCACATTGATTATCCAGGTGTACTCCATGTATACTTATGCTGACACCACATGCAGTCCAGTGAATTCTTTTTTGCATCAAACACATATATAGTAGGTTATATAGTTTTTAATGGCATAGTTCACACCAGTGCAGTCAGTTCCAATGCGTTCCAGAAAAAAAAGTATATTTTGATAAACACGCTTATGTCTGCTGTTCGGCGGCCAGAGATGGTGGTCATGGTTGATGCATACTGCTCAGATTATGCAGACCTCTCTGTGATCTCCAGATATTTTGGGTGAATCATTCCTGCATCCTGGTCACTATATGGCACCTGTCATTATACTACAAATATATTACAACATTTTGGCACAATTTTGCCATATTAGCACCACTCACTTCATATGTCAGATCAGCATTACTTGTCTCAATACCTGATTCCATCTCTTCATTCACATCCTACTGCACTTATTGATTCACAATATCAGGGGTGCGTTGGGATTTGATGATTGGGAGTTGGTCAACTTGGGCCCCTCCATCCCTCCCCCCCCCCTCGTGGTGGAGTGTGTCGATCGGAGGGTGCTCTCCAACCCCTGTGGACTGTCCGAGCTTTGCCGCAGCAGCATTTGTCTCCTGTTTTTTAACCCTATAAGGAAGATGTTTTCACTACTGATACTTCTCAAATGATTATAACCATTTGATTACCACTTTTCCCCTGATGAAGAGGAACAACGCATGACCTTGAAACGCGTTGGGTAGCACTCTGTTCAATTTACACAGGAGTGTGTTGCAATAAGTGGTTTTTGTTTGGATATATGTATTTATGACACAACAAATGCATTATTGTACTATATGTCTATTGGGTCTATGTAATTCTTTGTCAATAAAATATGAGACTCTTTATGTAATTTTTTTGTGGAATTAGTGCCCTAGAAAGTACCAACTAGAGGGTTTTTTCTGTTCAGAAAAAAAGTAGAACATGCTGCATTTTTCCTGAATTGGACTATACTGGAACTCTGTAAAAAGCATCAAAAACGCACTGGAACACACATGTCCTTATTTAAGGTTAAGAAAAAAGAGTGGTAAAAAATGCACTAGACTGCATCAAAAATGCACAAAAAATGCACTGGAACGCATCAAAAATGCATCAAAAACGTTCATGCAGAAAAGCATCTGGAACGCATCTGGACTGTGTTTCTATGGTGTGAACTGGCCCTTAGGCCAGCCATACACAGTGCGAACCTCAGCCGGTTCAGCAGGAACCGCCCGAGATTCAAACTGTTAATGGGCAGGCTGAATGTACCAAGTTGATCAATCAACTTGGGTACAACCAACCTGCTGGATTCTCTTGTGATTATCGCCAGCAGCTGTATATGGCCTGCCTTATACTCCCATTAAGGGGTTGGCAGAAGGAGAGTGCAGAGTAGGCTGCTGCTTCTTCATTTTGCAATCAACAAACTGGAGGTCTATTCTTAGCCAAGCTGTACTGCTGCAGTGGAGGTTGTGGACTGCCTGTGCAGTCTTTCAGGGGTGCCTCATCACAGGAGTGACTGCCATGGTCCTTACTCCAGTGTGTCTAACAAGGGGACATTTATTTTGGATAGAATAGGGAATGCAAACAGAATCCCATCAGTTTTTTAGTTTACCATCTGTGTCCCATTGGGGAGATATCCTGCCACTTCCTGTCCTGTTGACACAACGGGATGTGAGAATAAATCTCTCAAAGAGAAGGAAGTCCCCTTTTGATTGTTATAAAAAAAAATATGTGTCTCTGTTTTAAAATCACCCCTCCATTTCTGTTCTGTTGACAACTGGAAATTTGGGATATTCCTTAATTTTCTGTCCTGGTAATAATTGTCACCAGGTCAAATAGAGTAAATGAATCTCTCCAGCAGGGACATTGACAGAAATAAAAACGTATTGAGTGCTAAACCCTCATCAAAAAAAGTCAGACTCTGCTGTATACACATTTGTTGACAGGAGAGTACAGAGTATGCTGCTGCTCCATCACTGTTTAATCAGCAAACTGGTGGTCTGTTCTTGGCCAAACTGTGCTGCTGCAGCGGAGGTCAAGTATCTGGCTGTGCAGTCTGGCAGGAGTGCCTCACCGCAAATGTGGCTGCCTATAAATCCTGCTTTAATGTGCAGTGACTTATAGCACATTGTCCAAATAAATACATGTCTGGCAAATGGAAGCTGCAATGCATTATTTAGCATGTGCAGGTCCCCCCTATATGTTGTGCAGCAGAGTCACACTCATGTAACCATGATGTATTTACTGTCTGCACGGTCTATTTCTGTGGGGTGAGATTGCAGCTACTTGAAATCCCCCGAGGTTGGTATTTCACATGGGATGTGAGAGATTTATTTAGTAGTTCAGTGTTAACACTGCTTCTGCTGCTTGGTCTCTGAAATCTACTACCATTTCCTTTTTTTCCAGGTTTAATTGAGTTTATTCTAGAGACCAATGTACTTTCTGCTGGAGGGGTTGTATCTCACTGCCAACTCTAGGTGAACATTCTGCTGTGGGTACGGTTATACATCTGAAATATTCCTCTTTTAGTGTCTGAAGTGGTAACGAAGAGCAGCTAGGATTGCAAATTCTTATGTGTCATAACCAACGTATGGGGTTGATTTAATAAAACTGCAAAATCTTGTGCAGCTGTGCATGGAAGCCGATCAGCTTCTAACTTCAGCTTGTTCAATTAAAGTGGTTCTAAAGGCAGAAGTTTTTTTTATCTTAATACATTCTCGGCATTAAGATAAAAAACCTTCTGTGTGTAGCAGCCCCCCAATACTTACCTGAGCTCCTTCTCTGTCCAGCGATGTCGCAAGAGAGACTCTGCTGTCCAGGACTCTCCCTCCTCATTGGCTGAGACAGCAGCGGAGTGCCATTGGCTCCCGCTGCTGTCAAAGTCAGTGAGCCAATGAGGAGAGAAGGGGGCAGAGCCTAGCCACGGCACCGTGTCTGAATGGACACAGGGAGCTGCGGCTCGGCTTGGGTGCCCCCTTAAGAAGCTGCTTGTTGTGGGGACACTCGACAGAAGGGCGGAGCCAGGAGCGCCAAAGAGGGAGGAGGATTTGGGCTGCTCTGTGCAAAATCATTACACAGAGCAGGTACGTCAATGACATGTATTATTTTTAAACACAAAAAAATAGACTTTAGTATCACTTTAAGCTATTACAAAAAAAAACTGGTTTCTATGCACAGCTGCATCAGATTTTGCACTCTCCAGTTTAAGTAAATCAACTCCTATGTGTCCGGTTCATTCACAAGTCTGTATGCACAGAGGCTTATTTAATCAGGCCAAGATCAGGACACACTAGTCTTATCCTTATCAGGCAGTCAACTTCTGCCCTCCTCTAAACTGGTAAAAGGTGAAAGCTGATTGCTATGACATCCAGCCTATCATTGTATTATAAAATATAATCTGAATGTGGTTAGAAATGAAGATGGCGTACTAAGCCTCTTGACTGTGAGGGCTTGTCCAGTGTTAGACCGTCTTACAGTGTGCACACCCTGGAATTATTTGCATGCATCATTGGAGCTGTCAAGTGCATGGCTTTGTTATGTGATTAAGTTAGCTGGTGGTTGTTTAGTGCCACCTGCTGGCCAATTGTAATATTATTTATATAGACGTCACTGTTTTGCCATTCGGAGAACCTGTTTTGGAAGACTATGAAACATTTACAACCTATGTTCATGCTTATAAGATAACATGTAATGCCCTGCACCTATTGGAAGGATGCAGCAAGCAACAGTAAACAAGACCAAAACAGATAAAACATGTTCAAAACTAATTACACAATCTGCTTTAGGTTTTGTTCAGTTGAGTTGCACAGATCAAAGCAGGCTCTGCATTAACGGCACATAGAAAACACTGCACTGACGTGAATTGCAGTGCGTTGCATAACAATGCAGTCCTTCTTCTATTTAGCATTACACTTCACTTCATGTCAGCACATCTTACCACACCGCAGATAGGAGAAATGTCATTTTGTGACATTTCAATAAAGATTTAAAAAAAAAAACAGTTAAGAGTGCACCAACACACAGCACTGCGCCTCACTGCCCATGCACAATGGACACTAACAAGCACGCCAGGAACCCCCATTTTAGCACATGGTCTGGTGTACCCTTATGGAGACCTCACATAGCATATCAGATTGTAATATACATGTTGTCACTTGCTGCAGATGACTAGATTAGGCACTGCAAAAGGTTAACTGCCCATTTAGGGGAGAGTAAAAGCACTTTAACTTACCTGATCCTCCACTACCCTGACAGATGGCACTTCTCCATGCTCCAGCACTGGACTGTCCCTCAATATCATCGTAGGCCCTGCATTGGTCTTGATGGCGGATGGACCTTAGACTGCTAGAGCATGGCGGAGAAGGTGCTTTGGGGACCAGTCAAGCAGCGTGGAGGATCAGGTAAGTAGATCTCCATTTCTATGTCCCTGAGACCTAAACAAGCCGTAACCCCTTGCAATGCATGTGCAGCCCTACTACAAGTGAGAATTTGTATGTTTCCCAGAGTTGGGCTTTACAGAATCACAAGGTGTAAAAAAGTTCTTGGGGGGAGGGATTGATTTGCAGCAAATTTAAATAGGAATTGTGGTATGTTCAGTTTTTTTTATAAAAAGCCATTATTTATTTTTTTCGCAACATTTGTTTAGTATTTCTGATGGCCAAGTCTTATCAAATGAGCCCCACTGCTTTTCCCTTGTTCTGTTGAACAAAGCATTCTAAACTGTTGGCAGATTGTGCACAAGATAGCCAATGTGAGGCCTCATATTGAATGTGCTTGCAAATGGACCTCCATTTATCCTGTTTAACTGCCATGAGAGAGCGCCCATTCAATTGATGCATAATCTTGCATTCCAACAGAAATAGCTGAATAATGAGCTTCTCTTCACATTCCACAGAAGCCGACTCTCAGCCTGGGAGATGCAGGCTTATTACAGATCTCACTGGCTGTTTAATAATTCATTCAACGGGAATGGTTTACAGTTTACCTTAAAAGAGAATGTCACTTAAGCGTGTTTTGGCAGCTTGTGTGTGTGTGAGCATGCTCATAACAGAAGCTTTTTCTATATTGCAGTTGCCCCATATGCCTCACATTAGTGAATGCCTAATGAAGAGAAGCCTAAAGCCTACTGATCTAAGAGATATGACGATTGGGCAGCTTCAGGTGATTGTGAACGACCTTCACTCTCAAATCGAAAGTAAGTCTTGTTTTATTCTTTGTAGGTATTGGCTTAATCAAAGTACTATTGTAGCTACAAGACAAGGTATCCATATTGCTAATATCTAATAATGGGTTTTTAAATCAGGGAGGTCATCAAAATCATTAAGAAGTTCTCTGACTTTTTAAAAAAAAATATTTCCCAAATAATAAGAAAACTGTAGAAGGCCTGAATTAAATACCCAAAATAAATGAACATCTTCATGCTGATAAGCGCTTTGGCCTGTGCAGCATAAAAACAGGCATATTTTGCCATCCAGGAGGCACAGGTGCATATAGCCTGATGCCAGTAGCCTGACAAAATTGTTGACAGGCTGAAATACATGGCCGCTGTATGCTTACCTGAGTGGCACCCGCATATAGGCCCAAATGCAAAAGTCCACTTGGGTCCCTGTATGCATGTAGCCCTGTACATACGTACTGCTTAGATGTGCACACAGCCAGCACATATCAGCCTGACCTTAATTTTGACAGACTGCTGGCGGTTGGCTGCACGTATCCCCTGTGCCTCCCCTGCACCACAATACTCCAGTTTTCTCTTTTGTTCGTCAACAGGCACAGCGATTCTTAGGACTAAGTGGGTCTTATCCTTCCACATCTATAAGGGCATTGTCCTTCCTTCATTGCCCGTGCCCATCTCACCTTAGGGAGGTTGCTTGGCACTCCCTGGACGTTTTTCGGGTCCTGCGGGTGTATCTGGCTACCACGGCCTCCTTCCAGAGGTCGTATGCTCTTTATCGTGGTGGATGGTCCATGCACAGGTTTGGCGGCCTCTTCGGCCACTATCTCACGTTGGATTAGACAGACAATGACCCGAGTCTATGCTGTTCGGGGTCTGGAGCCTCCTTTCCCAGTCACGGCTCACTCTACCAGAGCATTAAGCACTTCCTGGGCTTTTCGACATCAGGCGTCTGTGTCTCAAGTGTGCAAGGTGGCTACTTGGACCTCTGTGAACACCTTCTCAACGTTTTACAAGTTGATGTTTTAGCATCCTCGGATGCTGCGTTTGGCTGCAAGGTTTTGCAGGCGGGCCCGTGTGAGACACGTGCGTTTCCTTACTGAGGGTTCGGTTGCGTGTAGTTCTGTTGTTGTTCTGTTACCCACCCCTCATTTTTTGACACTGCTTTTGGACGTCCCACTTAGTCCTTAGAATCGCTGTGCCTGTCGACGAATTGCCGTAAAATCCCATTCTCTGAGTTCGTCGACAGGCACAGCACCCACCCCTCTAATGTTGCACTGCTTGTTACGAACTGAGATAGCAGAGCTGGGTGTGGGGTTATCTGCCAGTGGGGACTGCCCCCTGGGAGGGGCTGTGTCTGTTGCTGTTCTTTTTTTCTGTTAGAACTGCCTATTCTGCCTAGTAACTCCTAATAAGAGGCAGCATAACACCCACTACACTACACCCAACCGAACCCTCAGTGAGGAAACGCACGTGTCTCACACGGCCGCCTGCAAAACCTTGCGGCCAAACGCAGCATCCGAGGATGCTAAAACATCAACTTGTAAAACGTTGAGAAGGTGTGCACAGAGTACCAAGTAGCCACCTTGCATACTTGAGACACAGACGCCTGATGTTAAAAAACCCAGGAAGTGCTTAACGCCCTGGTAGAGTGAGCCGTGACCGGAAAAGGAGGCTCCAGACCTCGAACAGCATAGGCTCGTCTCACCGTTTGTCTAATCCAATGTGAGAGAGTGGCCGAAGAGGCCGCCAAACCTGTGCGTGGGCCATCCACCACGATCAAGAGAGCATCCGACCTCTGGAAGGAGGCCGTGGTAGCCAGATACACCCGCAGGACCCGAACAACATCCAGGGAGTGCCAAGCAACCTCCCTAAGGTGAGATGGGCACGGGCAATGAAGGAAGGACAGTGCCCTTATAGATGCGGAAGGATAACACCCACTTAGTCCTAAGAATCGCTGTGCCTGTCGACGAATTCAGAGAAAGGGATTTTACGGTAAGTCAAAAAAATCCAGTTTTTATGCTGTATGGGCCAAAGTATCCAGATGCTGCTGAGCTATTGCAAGACAAATAATTTAACCACTTCCAGCCCAAGGGCGTCCTGGATTTTGAGTGGGGATATCTGAATAATGGCTGCAGCTGCATCCAGATATCGTTTTGTTCAGCCGGTGATTCTGTGCACCGTAAGAACAACCACCCAGCCCCCCCTCCCGCTGCCCTGCGGTGCTTCTCTATGATTGACGAGCCAGAAAATAAATCCGTTGCCGCCGGATGTTGACCATAGAGATTTCTGGTGACCAGATGGTCCCCAGTCATCTCTATGATCCTCGCACGACGTTATGATGTCACATCCAGGCCAGCGGAAGTAAACAATGCCGGGGACGCGGCTGGAAAGACCGAGACTGTTTGTTTTTTTATCTCGGTCTTTCCAACCTGAAGGAGAGATGTGGGGTAATGTAGAGGACCTGACTAAACAAAAATCTCATTTCCACAGCACTAGTACAGTAACCCAGGCCAGGAACAGAGAAGAGGCTCCAAAGGGAACACACCGCAGCATGTGTAATTATCACACAATCTTTATTGAAAAATGTTACAATGTCAAAAAATGAAAGAACTTTAAACCTTACCACACCATAATAAAAAGACTTAAGACAACGTTGTCAAAAGCAATGTAAAAACAATTGCCTGGGCTCACAGTCACTCATCCACTTGCACAGATGGGTATAGCAGCAATAATTAATGATGAAAGAGTCCAGCATCAATTCAATTGATAGACCAAAATGGCAAAAATGTAGACCTAAACAGGGTGAGGAACCACAAGTCCCATGCAGGCTGTAAGGTAATAGACCTTGGTGATAGCAATTAGATGAATAGTTCATAAGCTGCTAGATATCCGATGAGGATGATAACTAAATAGAGGATCATCAGTGATAGTTAAATCTGCACAAGACAGGCAAGTAGCAAAGGAGTCCAGGGGAGCCTCTTCTCTGTTCCTGGCCTGGGTTATTGTACTAGTGCTGTGGAAACCAGATTTTTGTTTAGTCTATGCCTAAATTGGCTCTGGGAACCCAACCCCGGCAGTTGGGGTGAGCTGGCTTGTATTATCACCTGTTTAATCATTGGGTGAAGTATTCTTTGTTTTTAGTATTTTCTTACTCATTTTGTACTTATAGAGAACCTGTCACACACTATCCCTATTACAAGGGATGTTTACATTCCATGTAATAGGAATAAAAGCTACAGCCACTAGCAGTGATCACTGTGTTCTGCTGGCAGGGAAGGCTTCCAGCTGGCAGAACACAATAGTGCTGTGGGAGGGATTCTCCCATTAAAGTGGTTGTCAAGTCATGACAACCACTTTAAACTACAGGTAAGCCTATCATAAGGCTTATGTGAAAAATCAGTGTACAACCAATCTGGGCTACAGATCAATTAAAGAACTAACCAGAAATTATTATTAAACCAAAAATTTTTATCCACCAAAAGGGGATAATGACAAATTCACTTGGGGGGGCTGCTGCTGCTCATCGGCCCCTAAGGGCTTAGAGTAAATATGGAATACAATAAAAGCTGCGCCTACCCTCCTTATAATGTGTCCACAATAATCTGTAAGCTGTGATGTTGTGATCAAAAATAGACACAAATCATAATATAAAAACCAACATAGACTAAATAAGTCCTTATTGCAATGACAATTCAGCAATCTGATTAATAGTCCATATAGAGTGCAAAAAAGTGCAACATTTAGTGACAAGAGATTCAAAAATAAAGTGACTGAAGTGCTTGAAAGGTGACAACAGTGCTCCAACACGATCCACTTGTGCTTGGTGACAGCCCCCACATGTAGCCCCCCAACTGGGCCGTTTCTTCACTAAGTGTGCCGTAAACAATGGCTCCCGTGCATATGCCCGAATATGACGTCAGCGCGGCTCCGGCCAATCACATCGCTGGAGTCCGCGCTGTGTTTGGCTGGAGCCCGCCATCCTGGAAGAAGACGGACACAACATGACGCCGGTCACAGCGGTGCTTGGGGACCGCTACTACAGTGTCAATCTAAGGTAAGTATTTCATAATGAGCTAGTATGCGATGCATACTAGCTCATTATGCCTTTCTCTTGCAGGTGTTTTTTTTTTTACCTTGACAACCACTTTAAAGTGGCTGTAAATGTTCGATTTAAAGAAAAAACAAATAACAAACATGTCTATACTTACCTGCTCTGTGCAGTGGTTTTGCAAAAAACAGCCCCAATCCTCTTTTTCAGGGATCCTCCGCCAGTGCTCCAGGCCCCACCTCTTCATCGGGTGCCCCTATGGAAAGCCGCTTTCCATTTGGGCACGAGTGCAAGCTCGCAAGACTCAAACCCATGTCACAGCTTTTTGATAGACAGCAGCGGGAGTCAATGACTCCTGCTGCTATCAATCTGTCCAATGAGGAGACTGACAGCTGCGCTTGTGCACATCGCTGGATTGGATCGAGCTTCGGTAAGAAAAAGGGGAGGTCTGGGGGAAGCTGCAGCATAGAAGGTTTTTCACCTTAATGCATAGAGCCTATAATAAGGTATGGTTTAGGAGATATTCGCCCTGCATGCAGCCGCTGACGTCTGCGGCGCATGATCTCTAATGATGAGGCTGCCGGAAAATCATAGCTCGCTGCCGGAACAAAGAGCCACTCACATCGCCGGAGCCGCGTACCCAGAAGAAAGAGCAGAGACATCATGTCGGCTCCCTCAGCGCTGATCATGTCGGGCTGCGGGGGCCTCGTTCTAAAGTAAGTATTTCATAATCGGTATTGTGTAGCACCTTAATGATAAAAGTCCATATATCTTTATAAAGTGCAAGCAGCGCTAAATTGTGACTTCAAATAAAAAGTCCAAGAAATAATATCAACTAAAATGATCACCAAAGGCGAGTATAAATAACGCCTTAAGATCTCCAAACTGCAGCATCCGATCAAATCATATCCGATCAAATCCGATCTTAAGGTGTATGGGAGACAGCAGATGCAATATAGCTGGAATCACCCTAAGTTTTATGTGCTGCTATCTTTATGGCCCATCTCTGGTTTGTCTTAAGTGAAAAAAAGCTTTTTTTCACTTAAGACAAACCAGAGATGGGCCATATGATTTGATCGGATGCTGCAGTTTGGAGATTATCACTGAGACCTTAAGGCGTTATTTATACTTGCCTTTGGTGAATGTTTCCATATAGGGGGGTATATCCTCCCGTTTTTTGCTCACGTGGTGTGGTGGTGGACAATGTTGGAACAGGATCCTGCCCCTATCAATGATCATTTTAGTTGATATTATTTCTTGGACTTTTTATTTGAAGTCACAATTTAGCGCTGCTTGCACTTTATAAAGATATATGGATTTTTATTATTAAGGTGCTACACAATACCGATTGCTTGATTTTAGGTGGCTGCTAGTTTGTATTGAAAAATACGTATCTTATATTATTCATTTTAAAAATAGATTTTTTTGCATTAGATGAGTACTTCATCCTGAGCGCTGATTTGAGCATTTGTTTTCAAACCGTTGGGAATCCAATTGTTCTATTGGGTAAAGTATTTCATAATGTGTTAGTGTGATGCATACTAGCACATTATGCTATTGTCTTGCAGGTTTTTTTTTTTTTTTTGCGGGTTTACTACCGCTTTAAACTAGGCTGCTTTTAATGGCAATATGTCAGAAATTTGCTTTTTTCTTCTGGGAATTTTTTTTTGTGTTTTTTTTTTTTTCCATAACTTTGCTGGAAATTCTGTCATGATGTGGCCATCCTACACAAGATTGTGCTCTAAAGAAAATACATTTAGTTTGTTTTTCACTTCTAAAAAGTCTGTTATTCTGATTGCTTGAATCCCTTCTGTTTTGGAGCAGAAGTACATCAATGCTGTTTTTGTTTTGCTGGCATATCAAGTAAACCCATTGACTATGCATGCTGTGATTCATCAGGACCCCATCTCACATCTATACAATAGACTTTTTGTACAGATGGCAGAGCATCATTTGATTGTTATACAGATACTATAGATCATGGCCCACCATATAGAATAGGAATTGGTTGTTTATTAAAATACTTCCAGTAAAGTTAGAATAAATATCTTATTTTGTATGGTATGGCTGATTTGTCTTGGCCTTTTTAGTAGTGTGTAGAACTATAAAAGTGTTACTACAAGTATATGTGTATTTAAGTATATAAGTATTACTATAAAAGTAGAACTATTAAAGTAGAACTATAATTAAGTATATAAGTATTACTATAAAAGTAGAACTATAATTAAGTATATAAGTATTACTATAAAAGTAGAACTATTACAGTAGAACTATAATTAAGTATATAAGTATTACTATAAAAGTAGAACTATTACAGTAGAACTATAATTAAGTATATAAGTATTACTATAAAAGTAGAACCATCAAAGTAGAACTATAATTAAGTATATAAGTATTACTATAAAAGTAGAACTACAGTTAAGTATATAAGTATTACTATAAAAGTAGAACTATTAAAGTAGGACTATAATTAAGTATATAAGTATTACTATAAAAGTAGGACTATAACTAAGTATATAAGTATTACTATGAAAGTAGAACTATTAAAGTAGAACTATGAGCATAACTTTTTTTTTTCTTTCATTTTGGATAAAGTAAGTTTTTTGTCATCTGTGCTTCATTGGGGTGATTTACTTGTCCCATAGCCAAAACAGGAAGTGAATGGAAATCCCTGCAATCTCCAGTTCACCAGAATTATTGTCCTCATTGGAAGATTACTTTTCTGGGGACAACCCAAAATGTGTGATTTTCTTTTACTATCACTTTCCTTGACAATGGTAAACATGACAAATAGAGGTGTTTTAATCTATCTCCACCCTATTCAAAACTAAAAAAAAAAAAGGTTTGCCCTTATGTATACTTTAAGTCATTGTTTATGTGACTTGAACATTTTTTGCTTGCTCTTCCAAATTTTTGTTACTGTATTAACTATTTGCTGTCCTCTCCATAGCAGATTTACTGCTACAGAGTGGCTCTCCTGTGCAGGATCACATATCTATATATATATATATATATTTAATATATATATGTATATATACACGTAATTCTGCACTTCCGCCTGCAGGGGGGCGCACACGCCGCCGGCAGACTGCTTCTGCTGTGAGTATTCACAGCAGAAGCCGATCTGCGGGTGCCGGGCACTAGATTTCCTATGGCACCTGCTGATCGTGGGTGAAACACACAGGACAGAGATCTGCCTATTTAGGCAGATCTCCATTCTTACAGGGGGAGGGGATGGATTTTGTGTTCCTGCAAAGCAGGGAATAAAATCCATCTCTTCCCCTAGTTAAAGCACCTCAAACAGTACACAAAAACACTGGCTAGACACACGATTTGCCATTTGATCACCCCTATTGGATATGTTTTATAGCAGAAAGTAAAAAATATTGGGTTTATTTTTTTCAAAATGATGAGCCTTTTTTTGTTTATAGCGCAAAAAATGAAAAACACAGAGGTGATCAAATACCACCAAAAGAAAGCTCTATTTGTGAGAAAAATGACATAAATTTTATTTGGGTACAGTATCGCATGACCACGTAATTTTCAGTTCAAGTAACGCAGTGCCGTATCCCATAAAATGGCCTGGTAATGAAGGGGGGGGGGGGGGGGATCTGGCGTCATCCCGTGCTGGAGGTCAAGTGGTTAAAGTGGAACTAAAGAGTAATACTCCCCTCACACGGTTGTCGGCCATATGGATCGGCACATGCGCAGCTCAGTTTACATGCCAAAGATCCCTGTGAGCAGACAGGTAGGTGTGGTTTATTGCATGCCTCTTCTGCAATGAAAAGCCTGCCTGCTCACAGCAAATAACAGCAGAGCATTAGTTCTGGATTAGATAACTTAGATCACTACAGTAGAAGAAGCTCTCAATGGACCAAGTGAAATTCTGTCCTTGCTTAAAAAAAATGTGAACATACATGAATGTCATTAAACTTGTTAAAGTGCTGTGTTTCATTTTCACTTTCCCTAATAAAATACACATTTTCACTTTTTTCATTCTTTCTTGTATCTCAGTGCTAGTGATCTCCTGCCCCTTCGCACCACTTCCTGTCTATATGCATGCACCTTAACATGCAGGGCCGGGACAAGGGGTGGGCAGGCGCCTGCCCTGGGCACAATGCTTTACTGAAGGGATTGGGGCGCCTTCCCTTTGTTACAAGGTTGGGCAGTTTGGCATCTTTGCCCTGGATGACTTTGGCCCAGCACTGCCTGCATGGCATTTCTGAGGACGGGTTTTCTGATGAGAAACCATGCCTACGCAATCTGTGTTGAAGTGGTCACTTGTAATCTCCATGGAAAGCCCATGTAACAGGGTGACGATGCAGGAGTACAAATTCTGAAAAAAGGAAATGAGTGTTATCACCTAATAAAAGGAAGTGCCTGAAAGAGGATATTCATGGAAGATGATATTTTAATAAAAGCTACAGATTTATATACATGGAAAGGCCCTATTATTCCATTCCATAGAATTCCGTTTTTTAATGAATATGAGATTTTGGTGATTGGATTTACATATAAGGATTGCATTGTTTTCACTAAAGGCTCGCACACACCGTGTGACGGTCGTACGACCGGACGTGCAAAATCGTATGTTGGCTGTTGTGTCTCGCATACTGACATGCACTAAGCGATCGTACGACCAAGCCTAACATGGTGATGTGTTATGAGCGTATAAAGAGGAAGTTCAGATAAATGTGATTTGTGAATTAGGAATGTAGGTTTACACGAATGGACACTTCCAGGTGTTACTGACTATTGAACATGCATGTTTTGCACGTACAACTTGTTGGACCAACTTCTCTGTACGCATGATCCAACAGTCGTACGACCGCTTGTTGTACAACAAAAGTTTCTAGTCTGCTCATCCAACTTCTGTTGTATGACCATCGCACGTCGGCTGTTCTAATCGTGCGTACTAACGGTTGGACGACCGTTTTTGTGCGACCGTCGCACCGTGTGTACGGGCCTTTAGTCAGCAGACCCATAGACTTGCATTGTGAAAAAGAGCAATAAGACGCAACCACCACGTAGCACTGCGATACAGGAAGTAGAGTCTAAATATAAATAGATATTTGGAAAATATTGCTGCCTTCTGATTCTTACTGCACCGTGCAGTAAAGCCTTCAGTAGGGCTGAGAGTTGGAAAATAACAAGTGTTAGGAAGTCACAGGAGATGCAGAGTAAACTTTCTTTAAAGATAAAAGTAAGCCTTTGTTTGATGCTTATGAAAAGTGTATAATGGAGCAGGGGTTGCATAGAAAGCACCCGCTGAGAGACATCAAAGGAAGCCAAGAGGAACGTGTAGCTCCTAAGCTTCAGGTGGGGGATAAGGTATTAAAGTTTTATATTATTGGCATAACAGATTTGTCTGCACATTTTCAATGCTCAAATATTTGTCAGCAGACATTGGATTTGTGGTTATGTTACTGCAAGCCCTGCTGTGTTCGTACCTATCTAGTGATCCAGCAAAAAATTTGACACAATCAAATAAACCTAGTGGCTTTCTCATTTTTAGAAGTAAAAGTCCTGCCCATGAGCTTGCACCACTGAGTACCAACAGCACTGATGTATGTTCACCTTCTGGTTTCACTTTGTTGCCCGCTAGCTATCTTTTTAGACCCTATGTACATTTAAAGCCTAAAGCCATACATGGATCAAAAGAACCGGGCAAACTTTGATCAATGTATGGGCTATCTGATTGCACCTTAAAGTGGTTGTATAACTCCATGGGGAACTCGGACCTATAAGTAAGCCTAGAATAAGGCTTACCCATAGGTACTGTAAATATCTCCTAAAAGTACTCCGTCATGGGCGCATGAGCTGTGAAGAAACGGTCCTCCGTGCCTTTTCTTCCCAAGTGAGTGCCGTGACTGGCATTGCGCGGGAGTGACGTCACGCAGCTCCAGAGCTGGAGTCCACGGGCCCGGAAGGAAAAGGGGCAGACATGGATGTGGCCTTCCAGTGGGGACAGCGCGGGCTTCGTTTGCAGGCAAGTGCCACATAATGGACTAGTATGCGATGCACATTAGCCCATTATGTTTTTACTTTGCAGGGAACAAAAGAGGAAGTAAAACCCATTAGGGTTTACTTAGTCTTTAATTTGACCTATTGACCAACTTGTGTACAACCAGCCTGTTGGGTTTTTCGCAAACGATCAGTGCCGCCAGCTATAGCTGAGGAAGGCACAATGCAATAGCTTAGCAGGAGTGATTCCCCCATCCACCTCAAATATATGGATGGGGGAATCCGTTAATTTTTTCATTCAACCCGCTGGTTGAAATAAACAGAAGAATCTGCATGCAATAGTGAATTTTGGTGAAAAGAATATTCTCCACCACATGCATTAGTCTCAATCCTGTGTCTAGCCCCCCCGAGTAACCATCGGTCACTCCTCAGTAAAATCAACTTCCCAGAGAATTCATGTAACCTGTGAGATCCACACATTCCCCAGTATACAAAGCCGACGTGTATATGCATTGATCCCTCTTTTCCTTTGGAGTATGTTTATTTAGGTATTGGTTTTCTTTGTGACCCTGCAGCAACACACTCCATGTCCTGGGTTTACAATGCTCATTCCCTGTACTGTATGTAAGGAAGAACAGCAATGTTACCCTGGGACAAGACCTGTGTTAGGACAACAGAACAACAGAACACCCCCTCTTTTCCCATCTCCTTATCATAGTGTGAGGTGTTATGCAATTTACAGAGCAGGCTATGATAACATTGCTTGATATAAAACTGCAGAGTGCACAGAAAGTTAAAAGCTTACTGGATTTCAGGCAGAATGAATAGGTATTTCTGCACTGTAACAGATACTGTATAACACTTTCACTGGTATATTCAGCAGACCAACAGTGAGAAAATGAGATTTTATTTTTAAGGATATATATATATATATATATATGCAGTATGGTGTCCCTTTTTTTATGTGCCCTAATGTTGAGCTCACGCAGGTGGTGTGAATGAGCCCTTAAGAATTAGGTGTTGTTAAGTGGTACCATCCTGCACCCTTTCTTTCATATGCAGTGCCGGGACAAGGTCATCTAGAGCATTATGTGTCAGCAGAAATCCCCCCCTAAGACAATCGAGCGCTAATCTGCATGCTTATCCCCCAAACATAAATCCCCCCTCCTCCTAATAAAAATCCACCCGTTGCTGAAATCCCCTTCCCAGCATGATTTTTTGCCCCCAACCACAACCCCCCCCCCCCCCCAGCTCAAATCCTCTCATTCCTCATACGCCCCCCAACATAAAGCCACACCTTCCCTAAATAAGGCCCCCTCCTAGTACAAATCCTCTACCCCTCAAATTTTTCCCCCTGAGCACAAATGCCCTCCCCTCACTCCAAATCCCCCCTCCCAGCAAAAATTCTCCCCAGTCCCCCATGCTAGCACAAATCCCCCACCAAATATCCCCTCCTAACACAAATACCCCAAATCATCCCTGCTAGCACAAATTCCCCCCTCCAAAACTAAAAAATTCCCCCTAGCACAAATCCCCTCCCCCTATATTACATTTTGTAGCACAAACCCACCAACAAAATCCCCACAAATCTTCTTTCCCCATCCCCCCTCTCAACACAAATTCCCATCAATTCACTACTCCCAGCAGACCTCTCCAAATTTCCCCTCCTAGAACAATTCTTATCACCTGCCGTCCACCCAAATTCCCCCTCCCAACACAAATCCCCTCAACCACCTTGTGGTGCCCTCACACCTCACATGTTATCACAGTACCCAGGGCAGCTCACCCCTTTTTCCGGCCCTAAACATATGGGTCATCATGAGCAGGGCACTCTGAGCCATCTTGTATTGAAACTCTTTTGTTTCCCTTTTTTTTTAAAGTGCTACACAAGCTGTTGGTGCTTTGTAAATTCTGATAATATAATTTAGTTTGCTGTGATTTCAATATGATTTCAGCTTTAATTCAACAAATATACAATTGTTAGTTTTTATTGTTTTTTTTTTACTTTGCACATCATTATTGCGTTGCAAAACTTTAGTGCATTGTTTCTCTAATGGGAGACAGTGGGTCCTCAATCTGTAAATCTGGCCACACTTTACACTCTAACCATACAATAACTGCATAGTCTTTGTTCCTAAAATGTAGCCTAGACTATTGTAACCTATTTTAACACTCTTGTATTTTTTCAGGCTTGAATGAAGAACTGGTTCAACTTCTTCTGATTCGGGATGAATTGCACATGGAACAAGATGCAATGCTTGTAGATATTGAAGACTTGACTAGGTAAATTGATGCTTTCGCATTTGTCTTGTAAGAATATTCCAGAGAGAAGTCATGTCCAAACTCTATTTAAAATATGGTACAATACTACCATCTGCTGGTGGAGAAAAGGTGCTGTTTGCAATTGCTGCATAAGTAATATAAGGCGCAATAAAATGTTATAAAACAGCCTTTTTATTTAGGAGTCCCTTTGCAAAATGCCTAAAAATTGCCCAAAAATTGTACACAAGCCAACAGGCGGATCAAGCCTGCCTTTTAGTTACACAAAGACAAATGTTTTCATTGTGCATCATTACAACCTTCTAGCCTCCACTGTCCTAACAGCCAGTGACATCACCAGTTGATAAAGAGAACATTGAATGCCTGCACAGCACCTTTGTTTGCCCCTCTCATCAGCACTAGAGGGTATCTCAGAAGGCTGTGGGCAGCTGGGGCTACTTCATTCTCACCTAGTCAAAAAAGTCAGACGTGCCAGCTGTTTACCCGAAAAGGGGTATTTAAAAGGAAATTTAAAAAAATTGGAGATTGTGTGAAAGGAGGGGGGGGGGGGGGCAATATTAAGTAGGGAAGGAGAGTGAAGGTCCACCTTAATCCCTCTAACCACTTGTTTACTGGGCAATTAAACCCCCTTCCTGCCCAGGCCAATTTTCAGCTTTCAGAGCTCTCACTCTTTGAATGACATTTGCACGGTCATGCAACACTGGACCCAAATGACAATTTTATCATTTTTTTCACACAAATAGATCTTTCTTTTGGTGGTATTTAATCGCTGCTAGTTTTTTTATTTTTTGCTAAAAAAAAGGAAAAAAAGACCGAAAATTTTGAAAAAAAAAACAAACCGTTTTATAGTTTGTTATAATATTTTGAAAACAGGTAATTTTTCTCCTTCATTGATGTGTGCTGATGAGGCTGCACTGATGGGCATTAATAGGCGGCACTGATAGGCACCGATAAGCCAGCACTGATGGGCACTGATAGGTGGCACTGGTGGGCACTGATGAGGCAGCACTGGTGGTCATTGATAGGTGGCACTGGTGGGCACTCATTGGTGGCACTGATAGGCAGCAGTGATATGCACTGGTAGGTGGCACTGGTGGGCACTGGCAGATGGCACTGGTGGGCACAGATGAGGCAGCAGATTTCCCTGTTCCAGACCGATGTCCTTCTGACAGAAGCCAGTGATTAGCTTTTTTTCCCTCCTTACGCTGTCAGCGTGAGGAAAAAAAGAAAGCAGATTTCCGATCTGTTTACATCACATGATCAGCTGTCATTGGCTGACAGCTGGTCAGGTAGTTAGGGGCAGGGATCGGCCCCTTATTCTGATATGCGATCAGCCAAGTCAGAGCGCGATCTCGGGAGGACGTACTTGGATGCCCTTGCGGCAATTAAGACCCGCGCTATAGCCGTCTTTCGGCTATAGCGCGGGAGGAGGTTAAGAGTTTGAGTTACTTATAAATGGTAAGTATACTGCCCCCTGTAGGTACACGCCTTATAGCAGAGATTCCCGCTGCTTCAGATTCTCTTCAGGCATGTTCATGCATTTTCAGCTTGATTCATTAAGGCCTCATTCAGGTGGCTGTAAAGAACAGGCATTTGCTTAAAGTTTTTCAGAGCCAATGCCTGTTATGTAACATATAAGCAAACAGTCTAGTACACACAAAATTCAGAATGCATTCAAGCTATTATTGCCCCAGAAACTCTTGGCAAGCTTTGCAAGTTGCCAATGCCTGCCAAACGTCTCAATTCAGCTGAATGACAGTGTGCCCTAGGCGCTCATAAGAAATTGAGTTAGCTTTTGATTTTAATAAATTTTTATCCCATAAAAAAAATTTGAAAAGGCATTCTGAAAGCTTCAGTCATCACTTTACACAGCACAATGATGTTGTACTGTTACATTGTAAGTTCTGCAAAAATAACACGCTTGCCTTGTTGTTTTCTTTTCACAGACATGCTGAAAGTCAGCAGAAGCACATGGCAGAAAAGATGCCTACAAAATAAAGCAAAAAGCCATTGAACATTAGGAACAAGCTAAACTTTTATTTTGCTATTGTGGTTGTCAAAATGCTGATGCTAAAGATGATACACAAGGAAAATCAGTGTTAGTCTTTGATGTCTGAAGCTCTTTGTCCAGTGATTTGGCCTCTGCTTCCTAATTTATTTTAACTTTTTACTTGTGCCACTCACTACCAGGCATTTTATTAAGAAACGATATATGTACAGTACTTATGCGTCTTGAATGTTACATTGTCATGTTGTAGTAACACGACACATTTCACTACTGACTTCGAAAGTCTTACGGAAAAGTTTAAAAAAAATACCCTATTTTTAAATAATTTTAGTTTTCG
>BLSH010552316.1:816436-835135 GCA_018402905.1 Glandirana rugosa | reverse complement strand
ATTTTAACTCTTCTTTTTTTTTGCATTACCTATATGACATACATCTTAAGATGAAGTCCACACAACGGAAAAATATCGATTTCAACACCCCGAGTCTCGATTTGAGGATTGTTTTTTCTTCACCCACACCAGCCGGAAACAAGGTTTTACAACCAAATCTCTGTATAGACTAAAACATAAACTTTGTAAAAAACACGTAATTATGTGTAAAATCTCTGTAGTTGAGATTTTATAAGGCATGTAATGTATCAAATGTTGTAGAAGTATTTTATTTTACATTTAGGGACATAGACCTTAAAAAAAATTGGATAATATCGTGGTATTGGTCATGAAAGTTTCCTTAAAAAAGTTAAGGATTCTTGAGCTTCTCTTGGTGAAGATATTCATCCTGTGAATGGTACTTGAACCACTGAGGGCTGGCCCACAACTGCTTCAAAGCAAAATCGAAACCATAAGTACTGGTTATGGTGCTATAATAGGTTAAAAAAAATTCCAGATACAGGGATTTACATTTTATTTTATGAAGATGTTGTAAACTATGTAATGTACGGAATATTTTAGAGTTGATGTCTCTAAAATGTGTATTAATGCACAAAAAATGTTTCAAATACAAAATCAGATATGTCTCTAAACCAACATTTTGGAACAAAGGCCGACCACACCCACTTCTTTTTTGTTAGGAGTTTAGCTCTGAGCCCCACAACTTTAGCTATAAAAAGGCAACACACCTGAAGTAGAATTCTACATACAGTATATCCATTACGTTTTTTTTTCTTCTCAATTTTATTGAGATAAAAATGAATAAAATAATAAAAAAAAAATTCAATTTTATTGAGATAAAAATAAAATAATAAAATGATAAGAATGCAAGTGAGAATATGACATTGCAATGGAAATATATGAAAAACCACATTGAACTGATAGTATTGGTCTCCAGACTGCTGCCCGCAGGCCGGATGGGACTTTTTGATTGCCTTTATCCAGCTCTTGGGGCAATGTTCCTCCCACTTGCACTATTCCTCCTAGTAATACCAACAATAGGGCACTATTCCTCCTCCTACTGACCTCAAGCATTATGTAATTTATTTACTCCCACTGACACCCAAGCCTGAGACATTGTCTACTCCCACTGGTGCTGGGGTACTCTCTAGTCCTACTGGCCACACACCAGCCCCCCCACAATCTGAAAGACTGTAAAATGGTCCTTTGTTTAGAGAGTTTGGAGTACATTTGATGGCTTTTTGGAGATAAGGTTGTGGCTGAGTAAAGGACTATTGCCTCGTACACACGGGACGACGATCACATTCAACACGTCGTACTCACGACCGTTGCATGCGGAATCGATCGTTTGTGGGAGCGCTTTCAACAGTTGAACATACGACGGTCGTACATGGGAGTTGTATGTGCAGACTACAAAACTTGGTCGTACCAACAAGCTCGCATACGATCGTTGTATCGTGTGTAGAGCAGTTGGGTACAACAAGTTGTATTGTGCTAAACACGCATGCGCCAAGTCCACTTCAACTAACATGAAATTAGATGAAGGAGCCCAAAGGGTGACGCTACTTCCTCTTTATACGCTCGTTCGCTTCATCACGTTCGGCCGGCCGCAAGTTGTATGTACGACCGTCGGGTGCATGTCAGTATGCTATTTACATTATGCAACATACGATTCAACACGGTCGTACGTGCGATCGTCGTCCCATGTGTACGAGGCTTAAGGGTGTTTTGGGAATGAAGGCCACATGTAAACTTTGGTTGTAGTTTCCATAATTTATTTGTACTTATTGCCATGCCAAACAGGAAGTGATGGTTGAAACACATCTGCGAGTGACGCTTCCTTTCTAGTGTTATGGCATGTGTTTCAATATTCTTTGCACACTTATCCTCCATGACTATCAGCCATCTGGGATCAGATCATTGTGCAGTAATATAAGGATATGCAATTAACAAAAATATGATTAAGGCAAGTAAATTCCTTATAGGAGAAAATGCATAGATCTCCCCCATAAAGTTCATCAGTGGCTTCCAGGGCCAAGCATGTATATTAACAAAAGTGTCTACTTTTACATACAAGGGTGAATGGATATTTGACACGTACATTTATATTCTCACAATTACTTATGACTTTTAGTTTACATTTATATGTTTAAAACAAGAATGTATTTGAATTAGAGTATGTAAATATTGCTAATGGTACTGTAATAGTAGTAGTAGTAGTAGTAGTAATGGCGGTGATCAGCGACTTATAGCAGGACTGCGATTTTGCGGTGGACATTCAGACTCTAACTAACACTTTTTGGGGACCAGTGACACTAATACAGTGATCAGTGCTAAAAATATGCACTGTCACTGTACTAATGACACTGTCTGGGAGGGGGTTAACATCAAGGGCGATCAAGGGGTTAACTGTGCGCCTAACCTGTGTTTTACTGCACTGTGGGAGGTGCTTTTGCTAGGGGAAGAGGATGAATTTATTCCCTGCTTTGCAGGAACACAAATTTCATCCCTTTCCTCACAGCGGGAGCAAACCGCCAGTGGTGCATATACGCGCCCACTATATATACGTGATCTGGCGCAGAGGTGCCGCCCTATAGCAGTAAAACTGCTATAGGGTAGACCTTAAGTGGTTAAAAATGACTAACTTAGAGCAAAAGCTTTCAAGCCATTAGATAAATATACCTGCTTTCACTTCCAACATGGCTCTGATCTGTCCTAGCTAGGTCTCCTCTTATTAATCAGTGGGCCATTCCTGTGAGTTTGAATTCATTTTGAAAAAGGAGATAACACCGTTGTGAGATTTCCCAGCTTCCTAAAACAAACCACAGACAAATAGAGGAAGCTCATCGGCTCATGCAAGAGACACTTTCCTAAAATACCTATTATACAATTATACAATTAAAAAAGAGAGAGGGAGACTATGGCTATTTTCTGGATCCTTTCCATTGCTGAAAATGTATGCAGACAGACAAAAATCTACCGATCCATAGCTATACAGATAAGATTTTGTTTTTCCATTTTCAGTGCTCTAAACACTAGCAAATCTAAGATCCAAATAAAAATATAAATGCACCCTGTTCCATAAAATGAAAAATGTAGTTCCATACACATCCCACGCTAATGTTATGGTCACCAGTAAACTTTAGGTTTTAAAAAAAAAGATTGCATCTACTGGTGTAAGCACAAAGAAAGAAAAGGTTCTCTAAAATTCTCTAAAATAAAGAAGCTACATTGTTAATCATATTAAATATAAGTAAAGTTCATAGGTATAAAGGTATGTCATTGTCAATGGCACTAGAAATCAGTACATTATATCTACTGTAAATAAGTATACTTCCTTGGCACAAACTGGAGGCAAGGGGTCCAACAATTAACATTCTGGATCTTCCAAGCTAAAAGCCAGAAAAAAATTCTTTTTAATTTTAAGACGTGTATTTTTTTTTTTAATTAAACAAATATCCCCACACTATCCCCATCAATAAATATATAAAATATATGCTTGGTGTAATCCTTGACTCTGACCTCTCCTTCAGTACCCACATCCACTGGCTAAATCTTGCCGCCTTAACCTCCGCAACATCTCCAGAATTCGCCCCTTCCTGACTAACGACACCACAAAACAACTTATTTACTCCTTGGTTATTTCCTGCCTTGACTACTGCAACTCTCTCCTTAATGGCCTACCCTTATACAGGCTATCCCCTATTCAGTCTATTATGAATGCTGCTGCTAACCTCATACACTTCACTAACCGATCTGACTGCTGCCCCTCTCTGCCAATCCCTTCATTGGCTTCCCCTACCCCACCGTGTAAAATTTAAAATACTAACCACAACATACAAGGCCATCAACAACATCACCCCCAGCTACATCAGCAACCTCATCGGCAGATATCGCCCAAATCGTCCCCTCCGCTCCCCCCAGGACCTCCTGCTTTCTAGCTCCCTTATTACCTCCTCCCATGCTCGGCTTCAGGACTTCTCCAGAGCCTCTCCCATCCTCTGGAACTCCCTGCCCTTGTATATCCGATCAGCCCCTACCCTGTCCACCTTTAAAAGATCCCTGAAAACTCATTTATTCAGGGAAGCCTATCCCTCACCCACCTAAGAACTGTACCTGAACCACCCCCATCAACCCATCTCCCGCAGCTACTACCTTTTGTACCATTATCCCCCTCCCTTTAGAATGTAAGCTCTACGAGCAGGGCCCTCCGTCCCTCCTGTATTGTAATTGTGCTGTCTCCCCCCTCTACATTGTAAAGCACTGCGTAACAGTTAGCGCTATATAAATTGTGTATAATAATAATTATATATATATATATATATATATTGAGAGAGCAGCTACCACAAATGTGCATTCATTAAACACATACATAAATAATAATGAACATCAAAACTGTGAACACTCCTTGAAGTGCCAAAACCAAATCAATATACAGTGGAACCTTGGTTTACGAGTAACGAGCATTTTGAAAGACGAGCATTTTTTTAAAAAAAATCCTGACCAGGTTTGCGAGCATTGTCTCGCAAAACGAGCAAGATTAAGCGTCTGTGCATGCAATTCCACATGTGGCTAGAGGTGCGGGGGCGCTGGTTTGCTTCGGAGACCGTCGCGAATACCAAAAGCGTAAACAGTTCCCGAGCATTTCCGAATGTTCCCGACCATTTCCGAGGCTCACCAACGCCCTCACACCTCTGGTCACATACGGTATTGCATACACCAGATGCCCCCGGACCTCTGGCCACATACAGTACTGCATTGACAAGCAGTGCTGTGGAACAAATTATCTGAGTTTACATTGTTTCCTATGGGAAAACATGCTTTGATATACAAGTACTTTGGATTACAAGCATTCTCCTGGAACGGATTATGCCCGTAATCCGAAGTTCCACTGTAATCCTCTCCCACAACACTAATACTTGTGCTGAACATTATAATAAATCCCACCATATGCATATCCACAAATATCTTTTTAAAATCGAACTTGCATTTATACAAACACAGATATCTTGTGAACCCAACATAAAGCATCTCATGTGCCCATACAGCATGTGAAAAGCCTAACAAATGTCCAAAGGTATCATTGTGAATTGCGTAAGAACTCTGTGAAACAACAGCATCATCCCAAAAAACCTCTGAATCCTCAGCCTTGTGACATCCAACATTACATACTATGTTACCCAGGTGCACTCTTGGATGTGCCCTCACCTATTTCGGCTGACCTCAGTGTTAAACAGGAGGTCAGATACAGCTTAGGAAGTAGGTTCTCCAGGTCTCTCTTATTTTGAATCCACCTTCTAATGCCGCTCAGGAACTCATACAGTTACATGAGAACATACTGTAGAAAGACTCCATAGTGCTCACTGGTTATTAGCCGTATATGTTGTTACAGAACAGTACAATTTTCACCGATAGCCTCAGTGACATTGTACACTGGCAGCAACACATATTTGGCTGTAGAAACCATTTTTTTCCTGTTACGTTAGCCTAAATGACATACGGGAGAAGCACCCCAATATGATATAGTTCAGTTTAAATGTAGTAATTTAAATACAGTAAACAGTGTGGGGTTCCCCTTAGTATTCTAACCAGATCCTTACCCAGACATACAGGCTAGTTGGCCAAGAAAGGGAGGGCAACAAGAGTGTTCCCCATTCCCACAAACTAGGCCACATGCTTTTCAACTTGGGGGTGTACCTTGCAAAAGGGGGTATGAAAAGCTCCCCACCTTGCACATCACTCAAGTTACTATTTTGGAGGACAAAGGTCTCTTTCCAAACTCCAGTGCCCCAAGAAGGAGAGAGAGGAGATAAGTGGGGTTATTGTGGAGTCTGGAAGCCCCCCTCATAATAAGCAGGGGATCAGATATTAGTCTCCTCCTAGGGAAGAAAGTACAGAAGTGCATTAAAGTGGATGTAAACCCACCACTCACCCAGTATAAACTAATGGCACAGTATTAATGTATATATACATGCAAGCCTCCTGCATGTACTCCTACCTTGCAAACGTCACCCCCTTCAGCAGTAGGAACCCCGCAAAACTCTGGAAGCGGTGGGTGGGTCTCTTTGCCGAAGCTCGGTGGGCAGATGTCACAAGACTCCCCGTCCACATCTACACTCTCCTACTCTCCTATTTCTGAGTTTTGAGTAACATCCAGTCAAAACTCAGGAAAGGCACCATATGACTTCAGCATGCCCAATCATGCTGAGGTGTGGAGCAGCCAATCCTGGGAGAGCTGGAGAAGAAAGGAGGGGGAAGTGAAGCTGGAATCGTAACACTCGCTCTCTCTCTCTCATGCCATGCATGAGATAAAGAAATCAGATGTCAGTCACAGCAGTGGGGGATGCGGCGACACAAACTTATCTGTGTCGTTTTTTTATTTTACGACAAAAAGACAAGAGGATTGCTCAGAGCTGGATTAACTCTTCGTGGCAAGACTGGGCACAGATTAATTGACATCCTCTACTGTACCAGGTAAAAATCTTCATTCACTTTTTTTCAGGTTTACATCCACTTTAATGGTATGTACCCATTACATTAGTTAAATGTAAACATACACCTTGAAAAAATCCTCTAACTTAAATAAGCAAAAATACATAAAAACATACATTTTATTATTGTCCCCCAGAGCCAGTCATGATGTGCATTGATAAAAACCATCATAAATCACAATGACCCATTATCCCGCCACACACCTGTTGATTAAATGACATGTTCCCCAAATGCGGTAATGTAATAGACAGCCGGTAATCCCATGTGATGTCATTGACTTGCTGATGTTTACACATCACACTCACATCGCTAAATGACTTATTGACATTGAGTCAATGACATTACTCGGGATTCCCAGCTGTCAATTTACATTACTGCAGTTAAGGAATCTGTCATTTAGCAAAGAGAGTGCGGCATGTAATTGGTGGGTGACGGGTCATCCTAATTGACCCGGATTACATCACTGAATGCTGTAATGGACGAGAATCACATCGCAGGACAACATTCACAGACATGGAATTAATGTATTTTTTCGTGTTTTATTTCAATGAATGGATTTTTCACAGTGTGTATGTGTGTGTTTTTTTTATTTACTTGGAACTCTTTGCGGCAATAGGTAAGGGATACTAATGTATCCCAATACTCCCTCCCTTGGGAGAGGATGGATATCTGGAGAGCCGCTTAAAGGGGGCTTTCAAATTTTACCATAAGTACCCCCCCCCCCCCCAATGGTGAAAGGCATGTGGGCTGATCTGCTCTCCCCTTCCTGACAACTGAGACTGCACATTTTTATTAAGTCGAAGGGGTTGATTTACTAAAACTGGAGTGTGCAAAATCTGGTGCAGCTTTGCATAGAAACCAATCAGTTTCCAGGTTTTTTTCAAAGCTTAATTGAAAAAGCTGAAGTTAGAAGCTATCATGCACAACTGCGCCAGATTTTGAGTCAGATGATGTTTAAAAGTGAAACTTTATATATTTTTTAAATACATCACTATAGGGGTCCAATGATTTCTTAGTAATGTACAATGTCTCTTCTATGAAGACTGCTTCAATGAGAAAGGCCTGCTATGAATGGCAGAAATTGGCCAGTAGTTCAGTGAGGTTGTCTGTTCCTGTTCTCATGAATGCAAAACTGTCCGGCTGCTGGCTGATTTCTATCAAACTCTTATTAACTAGTTCAAGTCATTGGACATGCTACACACAAATCCAAAAAAAAAAAGTTATCATAGTGCTCAGGATGTGTGAAGCACATCCAGTCCTTCTGCCCTTCTGCTGGGACCCCCTCTCCCACTCCCCAGCAATTCTCAGCTCTGATTATTAAAAGCCAGAATTACTGTGTACACAGAGCAGCTCTGGCAGCTACTGATGCCAAAAAAAGCTATCTGACCCTGTATTTATCAACAACACTGTTCAAACAGGAAACAAAAAGATACTGTACAAAGTAACATTGTTATTTTTGTATATATTCTGTTTCATTCATCTGCAAATTAGGGATTGACCCCCGGTTCAAGTCGAACGCATGTTTGACTTGAACGTCGGGGTTCGCCTGTTCGGCACATCCTGAACATTATGGGGCGTTCGCGGGAACTTCAAGAGCCCCATAATGCATTCCAATGGTGGGGGAAATGCTGCCTGCTGATTGGCCAAAGCATGCACATGACCTGCATGCTTTGGCCAATCACAGAGCGCTCTGCTGTGAGAGATATGATTGGCTAAAAGCAGGGTGCCTTTAGCCAATCACTGCTCAGCAGCCTCAATCCACGCCCCACACTATATAAAGCTGCTTGTACAGCGGCTCTATGTAGTGTGTGTATATGGTGGATAGACAGTGAGCTTAGCTAGCAGCGTGCAGACAGTTCAGTGTAGCTAGCTGATTATTGTGAAAAACATATAGAGAGATAGATAGATAGATAGATAGATAGATAGATAGATAGATAGATAGATAGATAGATAGATAGATAGAGCAATCTATATACAGTCAGATAGTACAGGCAGTTTAGTGTAGAGTGAAATATATACTAGCTATATAGATAGATAGATGGATAGATAGATAGATAGATAGATAGATAGATAGATAGATAGATAGATAGATAGATAGATAGATAGATAGATAGATAGATAGATAGGGCAATCTATATACAGTCAGTTAGTGCAGGCAGTTTAGTGTAGAGTGAAATATATACTAGCTATATAGATAGATAGGGTGATCTGTATACAGTCAGTTAGTGCAGGCAGTGCAAGAATATATATATACCTTCCTAGTGTAAATATATGATGTGGGGGTCCCCCCCAAAATCTAAACCAGGCCCTTGGGGTCTGGTATGGATTTTAAGGGGAACCCCGGGCCAATTTTTTAAAAAAAAAATTATGTGGGGCCCCCCAAAATCCAAACCAGGCCCTTCAGGTCTGGTATTGATTTTAAGGGGAACCCCATGCCAAGTTGTTGAAAAAATGACGTGGGGGCCCCCCCCCCAAAATCCAAACCAGACCCTTATCCAAGCACGCAGCCCTGGCATGGCAGGAGGGGGTGGGGACAAGTGAGCACCCCCCCTCCAAACCATACCAGGCCACATGCCCTCAAAATGGGGAGGATGTTTTGAGGTCCCCCCCAAAGCACCTTGTCCCCATGTTGATGGGGAGAAGGGCCTCATCCCCACAGCCCTTGCTGGTGGTTGTGGGGGTCTGCAGGCGGGGGGGCTTATCGGAATTTGGAAGCCCCCTTTAATAAGGGGGCCCCCAGATCCCGACGCCCCGCTGTGGGAATAGGTATGGCCTACCCATTCACTAAAAAAGGAGTAAAGTGGTATAAAAAACAAAAGGCAGTTTTTGACAAGTCCTTTATTGTGTAAAATAGCTCTTCTTTCTTCTTTCTTCCTCCATCTTCTCCTGCCCTGCTCCTTCTTCTGGTCTTCTGCTTCTTCTTTTGGTCTTCTTCCTACCTCTCTCCGACCCGGCCCCTATCTGACGTAATTTGTTGTCAGAGGGGGTGGGTCACCCATTTACGTCGCCGGGTGGCCTCGCCCCTTCTTATAAAAGAAATGTCAAATTAAAGACCGCCCATTCAGTGAGACGCCTCTGGACGGCACGGCTGCGGCAGCGGCAATAGGGGTGGTGAAAGAAGAAGGAAGAAGAAGATGAGGATTGAAGACGAAGAGAGGAAGGAAGAAGACTCAAATAAGAAGCAGAAGATCAGAAGAAGGACCGGGGCAGGAGAAGATGGAGGAAGAAAGAAGAAGAAGAGCTATTTTACGCAATTAAGGACTTGTCAAAAACTGCCTCTTGTTTTTTGTACCACTTTACTCCTTTCTTGGTGAATGGGTAGGGGTACAATGTACCCTATACCTATTCACATAGGGGGGTCAGGATCTGGGGGCCCCCTTATTAAAGAGTGCTTCCAGATTCTGATAAGCCCCCCCGCCCGCAGACCCCCACAACCACTGGCAATGGTTGTGGGGATAAGGCCCTTCTCCCCATCAACATGGGGACAAGGTGCTTTGGGGGGACCTCAAAGCATCCTTTCCATGTTGAGGGCATGTGGCCTGGTATGGTTCGGAGGGGGGGCGCTCACTCGTCTCCACCCCCTCCTGCCATGCCAGGGCTGCGTGCTCAGATAAGGGTCTGGTTTGGATTTTGGGGGGACCCCTACGCCATTTTTAAAAAATTTGGCATGGGGTTCCCTTTAAAATCTGTACCAGACCTGAAGGGCCTGGTATGGACTTTGGGGAGGACCCCCACGTAATTTTTTTTCAATTTCGGAGCAGGGTTCCCATTGAAATCCATACCAGACCTGAAGGGCCTGGTATGGACTGGGGGGGGCAACGCAATACTTTTTCAGTGATTTTATGCATATTGCCAAGAACCGGCAATACATTACAGCCGCGAGTGTTTTAAATGATAATTTTTCCTGTACAAATGTCATTTTGCTCTGGCTATGTTCTAAACATCACAGAGGTGCACCATTTTACAGGCAGACTAAGGGGATCCCCAGACACGATATTTAACCACTTCCATACCAAGCCTGTTTTTTGGGTTCGGTGTTACGAGTTAAAAACAGGTATTTTTGCTATAAAATTACTTAGAACCCCCAAACATTATATATATTTTTTTCTAACACCCTATAGAATAAGATGGCGGTCATTGCAAAACTTTATGTCACACCGTATTTGCGCATCGGTCCTCCAAGCGTGCATTTTTTTTAATAAATTCAGGTTTTTTAGTTAAAAATAAGAAAACAGTAAAGTTAGGTCAATTTTTTTCCATATTGTGAAAGATAATGTTATGCCGAGTAAAATGATACCCAACATGTCATGCTTCAAAATTGCGTCCGCTCGCGGAATGGCGACAAACTTTGCAACTTAAAAATCTCTATTGGCGACGTTTAATAAATTCTACAGGTTAGCAATTTTGCATTACAGAGGAGGTCTCGTGCTAGAATTGTTGCTCTCGCTCTAACTATCGCGGCGATACCTCACATGTGTGATTTGAACACCGTTTTCATATGTGGGCGGGACTTACGTATGCTTTCGCTTCTGCGCGCGAGCTCGGCGGGACGGATCGCTTTAAATTTTTTTTAATTATTTATTTTGCTTTTTACTTTTTATTTTAACACTGTTCTTTTTTTTTTTTTTTTTTTAAATGTGATCACTTTTATTCCTATTACAAGAAATGTAAGCATTCCTTGTAATAGAAAAAAGCATGACAGGTCCTCTTAAATATGAGAACTGGTGTCAAAAAGATCTCACATCTCATATTTACACTAAAATGAAAAAAAAAAAAAAAAAAAAAAAAATTTGAAAAAAATGACAGCCAAAAAAAAAAAAAATGGGCCCTTTAAGACCATTGGGCGGAACTGACTTCTGACCTAATTTCCGCCCTGCTGTACTATGGAGCCGAGTGAGCGGCTTCAGCCACTCACTCGGCTCACAGACACTGGGGGGGACGGATCCGATCATCTCCGCTGCTGCCGGCGGGTCCAGTAAGCGGCGGAGATGACGGGAAAGCGGCGGGAGGGGGGTCATCCCTCCCGCGGCTGATAAAAGTGATCTTGCGGCGAATCCGCCACTAAGACCACTTTTATCATGTGCAGAATCGTCTGCAGAAAAAAACAATATCTGAATGGTGCCTGCAGCTGCAGGCCCCATTGAGATATCACTTCTCAAAGACAAGACGTCAATGTACGTCCGCCTAAAGAGAAGTGGTTAAAGGAATATTTCATTTTTATTGTTTCACTTTAAGCATTATTAAAATCACTGCTCCTGAAAAAATTATCGATTTAAAAACTTTTTTTACATTGATACATGTCCCCTAGGTCAGGACCCGGTTCCCCATACACTTTTTAGAGAAATAATTTGCATATAAGCCTTTAAAATTAGCACTTTTGATTTTTCATGTTCGAGTCCCATTGATTTTAACGGCTTTCGCGTGTTTGCACAAATTTTTTGCCTGTTCGCAAGTTCTGGTGCAAACCGAACCGGGGGGTGTTCGGCCCATCCCTACTGCAGATCAAAGGAATGAACTTCGAACCACAAATTATGTCAGTTAAAGCAACCTGACAAGTTTGTGTTTTTTTGTTTTTTTAAATAAAATGTTCATCTGTTTAACCCCTTATTAACCCTTAGTTTACTCTAATCAACCCTAATTAACTACTTATCTCTTTCTACATTGAACTATTACTGTATGCTCTCAATTATTATAATTTTTTTTGTTTGTTTCTATTTTATTAAGCAATGCATTAGTATTTGAACTTTTTTTCATTTTAAACAAAACTTTTATTGTGACGGGGCGGTCCCCTGTCAGGGTATTTGACCCTAGGATTGTCAGCCTGGTTGGTTGACAGGCTCCAGGACTATTATTTGACCTGGAAGAATCAATTTTGGTAGTTTCTTCCAAGCTTGGTAGAATTCAGTTGGAAGCAGGGGCGGATCCAGGGGGCGGCAATGAGGCAATTGCCCCTCCCCCACGAAAATATTATGGACTCCCGAGTCTCTCTCTCACATTTAGAATCAGCAGCAGGCCAGCAGCTGTGCCAAGAGATACCCTCTTGTTATTGCACCACCGCACTGCACCGCTTGCTTCTAATGCTCGCTGCACTGGTTGCTATCGCTTGCCGTCTGGCGTCTAGCAACCAGTGACGCCACGTCTGAGCCGAGTAGGAGGAGAACGAGACCCCAGCATTCAGAGCAGAGCCTTCTTCCTCCTCAGCGCCTAGTGTGAATGTTGGCTCCACCCACCTCCTCCCTACATCTTCTCCAGGCTCCAGCGTGAAGACAGAATAAAGCATCTGGCTGTGTGATGCTGCAATCCTACTCATCACTATTGCTCCTTCAGATTGGAGCCCCTCCCTCATCCAGAGCACCAAAGTAAGAAAGTGTGTACAAGAATTAACGATTATCTAAAAATCACAGAATACAGGTATTGTATGTATGCCATTATTTATGAAAAATAAAATGCTGCCCTTTTAGTATTGACATTTTTATCTTGTCCAAATCTTAATCTATTTATAATGCAGAATATTGATTTAAATGTGGAGCTGCAGAAGAGCAAACATCTAATATGGAAACACAGTACCTGGCACTTTCATAAATTCTGGCTACACTCACCTCCTCAGCTATATCACGCCGGCTGCTAACACTTTGAACTGACATTTAGGTCTGGTTCACACTAGATGCTGTGCGCATTCACAGCAAATCCGAACCACATCTGAATCGCAAAACCTGTTCATGAAAACTCATTGCGGAGTGTATGTTATGTTAACGACACCCCACAATCACTTTGCAAAACACAGTGCCATTTGCAGAATTGGATCACATGGGTGTGAACACCCATGCATTCCGATTCTGGTGCAGACAAAAAACACAAGTTTGGTCCAAATGCGACTATGGCTGAATTTGCATTGCACAGACATCGCATCTGATTTGCCGAGACTAGACTTCTGGATCCGTCCCTGGTTGGAAGCCTGGAGTTTGGAGATTTCTCAGCGATCTGGGAGGGAAGAAATCTCCAATCCTGGGACCGGGTTTTGAAAGCAGCCAGGACTTTGATTGTCCAGGTGTGTGTGGGCCTAATAGAAGAGTCAGGATCAAGGTTCTGGGCTTCACCCTCCCAAGGATTCCAGGCCTGCAAGGTAGAGGCGTGTATGTCTGCATGGGTCTGTCTGAGAGCAGACAGGAGGCCCTATCAGTTGGGCTGTGGCAGCAAGAGAGAGTGTCAGCCGGGGTACCGAGTGGGTATGGACCCAGGACACTGTTACAAGGTCAGGAGACCGAGGTCAGAAGCATGAGCAGCAGCGCTGACCAGTAAGCCAGGAGGCTTGGTATTTTTACTGTGAGTTATTTACTTTCCTGTTTTGAAGTGAAACCCCTGCGTGGAAGAACTCTGGAAGGACTGTAATTTATTATATATTAATATATAAATTATATATTATGTTATATCAATAAACATGACCTGCCCTGCCCTTAAAGAGAGATCCTGACTGGCGTGAACTCACGCATCTATCACGAGAGCTAACGGTCCCCCATGCTACAATGTTTACACATTTCACATTTCAAAAAAGAGCACAATTTAAAAAAAAAACACTTTTGTGTTTGTGGTCCTTGGCTCTTGGACAACACTTCTGATAATTCTTTTCACTCCTCTGTCAACACTTCTGCACCTGTGAGCACTCGTGCCCCTTTGGATTAACCTCTGGCCAATCTCCGCGTCCCAATGATGGCGCTGAGACTGGTTCGGAAGTAATCAATCTATCCACATATTCTCTTTCTCCTGTCGAAACCCAGCTCCTTTCTCTTGGTCTTAGTTTCTGCCCTACCCACCCTTTAGATGAAGGGTATGGATCTCGCCATCTCCAGCCAATTTATTATATTTTATTTTATTTATTTTTTTTTTTTTTTATGTTAGGTGAACATATTCTAACTTTAATGTCAGCCATTAACAATTGTGTGATTGGGATCGGGCCTTAGGTCACTGCCAAGCTGGCATTTGCCAAAATGGGTCTTTCTGGCTCGGCTTAGGAGCTATCTGGTTCCTGTCCTGTCCTTTTCCCTCTTGTGTGATGGACTGTTTTGATCCTAATGCCCCTGATTCCCGGTATGGAAAGCCCCCACACAGTACTCTGGAGTGGGGGTACAATTCCATCTTCATTATTGGGGATGGAGTTTTCACCTCACTGATGGGAGGCGCTTTTCTGCGCTGTTCCCATTTGGTGAGATGATCCGTGCTGGCACCGCGGTGCTCTGGTCTCCTCTGAGCAACCGTTTCAGGCTATCAGACACCGGAGATGACGTCAGAACGCTCTGACGCACTTCCTGGGCGCCGCTTTGCTGGAGATGGGCGGTGGGGAGGAAGCGTTCCAGCGTACAGCTCACGCTACACGTGGCTGGCTGTTTAGCACTTGCCATTACAGCCAAGCACCCCCCGCACACGCTCTGGGATGATCAATTCCCGGATCCTCCTATTAGAGCGCGGGGGGGGGGGGGGATGTCGGCCCTGGGGAGGTACTTATAGAAGGTGATCTGCCTGAAATTAACACACTGGCCATTTGAAGACGATCAGTGCACATGAGGAGGGCTGAGCCTAATAGGTTCCCTTGTTAGCCCTATCTCCAGGTAGTTTTGATAGTGTCTCTTTGAAGATTGTTTTTTTTCTCCCATCCTTATCTGGCATTTGTGTGGCTTTCATTGCACCCTATTGCTGTGGGTGCATATGTTAGCCAACGGTCCGTAGGAAAGGTTTGGATAGACATTTTTTTTATGGATACAATGTTATGGCCTGGTTGATACACATGCCTTTCATTTTAACCGGATATTTAGTATCTATTTTCGTATGTTTCCAAATTAGGTGGTGGTTGTCTCCATCTGTGATTAAAAGTAGGAGGAATTACCTCCTGTGAGGACACAAGCGGTGTTCCTCTCTACATCGGTGTGTGGATCTTTTTAATGGTCCTTTCCTCATCTGCACTGGGTCTCTGTTGTTGCATAGGATGCTTGCATGGTTTAGGTAGATGTATCCTCTGTAGCTGAACTTTATCTATCTTTTTGTGGCTTTATATATGATTAATCTTTTTTCATTATTCATATGATTATAGACCTCCCTATTCCTCTTTGAATTGGCGACATTCTTGGACTACAGTCTGTTCCACATTAGGGTGCGTTCTGCTGGTGCATTGATATGCTCCTTTGGTCTGTCTTTGCTAGGATTCTCGCTGACCCGATCATTGGCATTATGCACCTCAGGCCCGTTCACCATTGCACATATATTTGATTTAGATCATTAAGGTAATGTTTATGAGCTATGCATTGTATTAATGTTGTTATGTCATCTAATGATTGTTATTTCTAATACTAGAATTACAATTTGTATGCCTCTTACCTAAAACAAACAAACAAAACATACAATCATACACCCCATGTATATGAAGAGAACCAAGAAGAAAAAAAGAAAAAAACCCAAACTCAAATGAATGCCTCCCCATCCTCCACCCCCCAATCCTCTCCCCCCTGACACTAATACAGTATCTCCTCCCTTCCCTTCCATTTTTTTTTCAAATTTCTCTAGGTGCCCTTTGTGTAAAAGAACATATTTCTCTTTAACCACTTGCCGACCGCCGATCGGCATCTGACGGCGGCAAAGTGGCTCTGTAAGGCAAAACGCCGTCATACGACGGCGGCCGCCTGATCGCTCACTGTGTCCGGGGAGGGCCAGGGAGCGGGTGCGGCAGCTTCGATTGCCGCCGGCCATCCGCGATGCCCCCCCCGGAGTGAAGGAGCGGAGGTCCGTGTAAGTAAACACGGACCTCCGCTCTGTGTGAGGGGGAAGGGCTGTGATCACAGCCTTCCTGTACGTGAAGGCTATGACCACTTCCCTTCCCCAGATAGGCAAGCCCCCATACAGTAAGAACACGCCCAGGGAACACAGTTAACCCTTAGCGTGCCCCCTGCAGGTTAACCCCTTCACTGCCAATGGCATTTACACAGTAATCAGTGCATTTTTATAGCACTGATCGTTGTATAAATGCCAATGGTCCCAAAAAAGTGTCAAAATGCTCCGACATGTCCGCTGAAATATCGCAGTACCGCTAAAAATCGCAGATCGCCGCCATTATTAGTAAAAAATAAAAAAAAAATAAAAACCCCAAAAATGAATTCTCATCATCCGTAAACGCGACCACTTTTGCGCAAACCAATCAATAAACGCTGATTGCGATTTTTTTTTTATCGCAAATATGATGAAGAATATAAATCGGCCAAAAACTGTGAAAAAAAATGTTTTTTTATATTTTTTTTTTGGATTTGTATTTTAGCAAAAATTGTCGCTCTTCTTTTGTTTATAGCGGCGATCAGAAATGACGCAGAGGTGATCAAATACCACCAAAAGAAAGCTCTGTTTGTGGGAAAAAAGGACGCAAATTTCGTTTGGGTACAACGTTGCACGACCGCGCAATTGTCAGTTAAAGCGACGCAGTGCCGAATCGCAAAAAGGGCTCCAGTCCTAAAGCTGGAAATCCTTCTGGTCCTTAAGTGGTTAATCAAAGTTTCCCTCATTTGTGTTTTCCATTCCTCTATTGTTGGAGGGTACAGTGAAGCCCATTTTTGTTCTATTAACTTACGTGCCTGAAACAGGCCCCTAATTATTGGAATGACGCTATCCTTCGGGATCCTAAAGACATCCAAAATATTTAATAGACATGCCCCTGGGTCCATCATAATTGTTGTCCCAAAGAGACCATTTATAATAATAACTCCATGCCAATAGCGATGGTGTTTGGGGCACTTCCAAAGTATATGTACCAGGCTGGCAGGCCCTCCTTTACATCTAGGGCATTGGGGTATGTCTCTACGCTTCCTTTTAAATAACTTCTCAGGAGTATGTAAGAAGCGAAAGAGAGGGGGAAAGAAACCTCCAAGCGAGGGTCCCAAGGACTTTAAAGGTGCTCCGTAATAATATTCCAATAAACATATATTGTAAAGTAAAAAATCTAAAACCACTTTATTAAATTACATACATCAATAAAATGAGATATGTTTCCTAAGGCGGAAACACATGTACATCAATTCCAATACATAATACACATATGGCGTGAGATCATAAAGTGAATCCAAGTGGATCCTACTTAAGGTCAGCTTGAACCCCGCTCGACATGTTTCGCCCTTGGGGGCTTCATCAGGAGACTCAGAGGGGCTGACTACGATATAAAGAATAATTGTCATTTAACATAACACTGAACAAATTACATGTATACAACCAATATGGTAACATGGAAAATAGATTGGTATATATTTGATATTGCAGAATAATGAGACTTTCAAAAACCTCATGGTTGGTACTGACTTCCACAAATGTCCATTGTTAATAGCAACAAAAGCTATGCAGATGTAGGTATTATTTCTTTAGCAATGTTATAGATATATATATATCTCTCTTTTTATGGCAATTTAAACAATTTTAACAATTTAAACGATCCTTGTATACAAATATATGTATCAATAGATGTCTTACCATTAACTCATATATCAAGCATCTATGGATCAATATTGGAAACAACTGTCAGTCATATTTCTTGGAACCATAGAACCGGGGAAACTGGTTAGAAATCTCTGTTGAAAAGCTGCCTGTATTCAATAATAAGATGAATTGTATAACTAAAAAATATATATAAAAAATATATATATAGAGCAAGTAAGTAAAAACCAAGTATAAATATACATATCTTACTTACTATACATAACCGAAAAGGAGACCAACGTTTGTCCAGGATGGTGAGAGAGATAAACTCCCTGTTTCAAAGTGGTATGAAGTTCCGTCCCTTTTAGCGATTGGAAACTGGTGATTCAGCTAAGTTGAACACAGTTCCCAAGGGCATATAAAAGGCACCCACATCCGCCAAAGATTTGCTCTTACGGTATTGATAATCGGGGGTTTTTAGGGGTAAAGGTCCACCGTTCTGCCAAATAAGAAAAATGAACCATATAAATAACCCAAACAGAGCCTAAAGCTCATGAGTAAAGGGAGAGAGAGGGGAAAGACAAAAAGGCCAGCTTAAAGTGAAATTTACCTGAACCGCCTGGAGACTGGTTCAATTTGATGAAGGGTCCACGACCTGAGAACAGGAGACCACTCCGTCCTGTTTCCCCAATGTCTATGCCAGAGGGAATGGCGGCTGATAGCAGCCGCTATATCCCCAGTTCCGCCCCGCCGGCGTCTGACATCATC
>BLSH010552316.1:767037-787503 GCA_018402905.1 Glandirana rugosa | reverse complement strand
GGTGACTGGAGTTCAGACGTGTGCTCTTCCGATCTAAAACTATCGCAGGTTTGTAATGCTCTAATATTTCAAGAATTGCATGTTTCTTCCTGCCTGCTCCCATTCCTCTTACGTTCCATGATAAAATCTTAATTTTGTTACTCATTTTTTTTTTTTCAATTAGTGTTTATTGAATTTTAGTAGAAAGTTACAGAACAGAGTAGAATGAAATAAGCATATGAACTGAAAGTACAAAGCAACTTGTAAACAGTATAAACTTGAACTGCTCATATTGATTAATAGTTCAGCAATTGTTTAACCTGGGTGGTTTAGCAATGGACTGGAGTGAGTAGCACCATCATTTCTATATCATTATACTGATTATGGGATATTGTAATGGATTTTATACCATTGATTCCATGGTTCCCAAGCTTTGTGAAACTTATTCTGGTTCGGTTTGTCGGCAGACATGAAGAGTTCATATGTGTAGTGTGTCTGGACCATTGTGATAATGTCTGTTAGGGTGGGTGTGGAGGTTTTTTTCCAGTTTCTAAGTATGAGCAATCTGGTGGCTAGAAGGATATGTGTGACTATTGTTCTGAATTTTGAAGGGGTCAATTCAATGTTTAGGTTTAAGGTAGCTAATTGGGGGGTTATGTGAGTAGTCCCGTGTGTGATGGTAGTGATTAGATTAGCTACTTCGGTCCAAGTATTTGTTATTTTCGGGCAGGACCAAAGAATGTGCGATAGAGAGCCTGTTTGGTCGCATTCTCTCCAGCATTTCGGTGAAGTGGCAGGGTATATTCTATTTAGTTTTTGTGGTGTTAGGTACCATCTTAAGGTTATTTTTTGGGTAGTTTCCCATAAGGCCGTGCATTGGGTGGCATTGTAGATGGATCTGAGGGCTGTGGCCCATTGGTGTTCAGTAGGGGATATGTTCCAGGTTTTCTCCCATTCCTTAAGGGGTGTGGATTTAAAGAGGTATCTTTTTTCTTGGAGGGTAGTGTACACTAAGGAAATTCCTTTGTGTTTAAGGTCGTTATCGAAGAGGTAGTTCCATAGATCTATGGGAAGGTCCCCTTCTAGGTTTGTGTGGGCTGCAAGGCAATGTTGTGCTCTCATAATTGTAAAGTAGTCTTTGGCCGTAATCTCTGATTCGGCTTGGATTTGCTGAAACGTCTTGTGTTGTATTAGGTTTCTTAGTTCTTTCGTGGTGCGTGCTTGTTTAACTAAGCCCTCCGGAATGATTAAATCTGGAGAGAGGAATTTAAGGGTGTTAATAGGAATAGGGGTGGGCTTAGTTGGCGTAGATGTCCACTTAATTTTGTGTAAAACCTGCCATGCCTTTATGGATGCTTGTATTGGTGGAGCTAAATGTTTTATGGGTGATTTTGTCACTGGAGTGCTTTGGAGCCAATCTCTGAGGTTGGGACCCGGGGTTGTCTAATTTTCTATGTCTCCCCATAAGTGCGACTACAGATATTGCTCTGGTACCGAAAAACATTAAAGAAAAAATAATTCTAACCACCATTTCAACATTTAGCTATAGGTGATCAGAAGAGACAAACATATCTAATAAGACCATATTGTCCAACATTTTAAATACAGAATTCTAAAATGCTAGCTTTTTTTCTTTTTCAATCTCTCCTCCAACCACTTATCGGCTGCTCCTGGGCTTTCAAAAAACAAAATCGGCCATCCGTAATCTGGAGTTTTGCTGGAAATAGTATTGAATATGATATTTGTTGTACCCTCAGTCTATGTTTGACCTCTACAAATTTTGCACGTTGTTTTTGTAGTTTTATCGAAAAGTCTGGAAAAAAAAAGATATTTAATTGCCATTGTACTCGATTTTACCCAGTTGATGCACCTTGAACAGTATTAAGTCTCTGTCTTTGCAGTTTAGTATTTTAATTATAATAGGCCTTGGTGTACTTCCAGGTAGAGGAGGCCAACTGGGAATGCGATGCACTCGTTCAATAGAAAAACGTTTTGAGAATCCCTCCCCTCTCAATGTCTCTCAGCGATTTTTCAAAAAAGGAAATAGGAAATTGACCCTCCTCATGTTCTGGAAGACCTAGTATGCAAACATTATTGTGCCTTTGCCTATTTTCCAGCCCGTCCAGTCTCGATGCTTGATCCTTAATTTGAACTTTTATTTGTTGGAGGCCCTTTTTAATAGGGGGAAGTGCATCCTCTGTTGTACTTCATTCACGCATTTTTTGATCCTGTCTTATAACCGCAATATCTCCTTTTAGCTCTAGTATTTGACTTGATAAGGACAGTAAGGAGTTGTTACATGCCTGTACAGCACAGAGGACATCCCTAAGGGTGGGTTCACTTGTTGTTGCTTTAGTAGCAGCCTTTCCTGATGATTTTGGGCTTTCTGATAGTTGAGACCCCCCCATTACCTTGATCACTGGCCACATGCTCAGACTTCTCTCCAGTGTTCACTTGCCCTAAATTTGCGGTATACATTGGGTCTTCTATGCATCTCCCATCCAGACCCTAGGTAACCCCAGGCACCCAGGGGGGAATGGGAGTTATTAGGGTCTTCCTGGATATTATCCTCTGGGTCTTGGCCATCTTTGCCATCCCTGGTTCCAGTCCGGGATGCGCTACGGGTCTCTATCCCTTGCTTGGCTACTTCCTCCCCCACACTTTTCTTGGGAGCGCCTGGAAACTGAGTATGAGATGCATATTCAGTCCCTTCTTGCTGAGCAGCCTCCCTGTCCTGTAATGCCCTCCCCTCTTTCTTCTTTTGATGGGTCATTTCCCCCTATGAAAGTCAATCACTATTCTTTGCTCCTCTTTAATGAGTGTATTACACTCTTTACCCAACCACCACCTCGCTTTCCACGTCTACAGTGGTTTTAATATAGCCCCAGCTTGCCGTTTACTAGCTGTATCTGTGCTGTATCTGTGTCAGGGCAAATGTCCTCATTAAAGTGTCTTCTAGTTGAGTCTCCAGCTAGTACTGCCTGGAAAGTTAAATAATCAGCACGATAGGACCAGCACTCACCCCTGGCTTCTTCCACTGAATAGGCCCTGGAATGTTCTTTGGATCGGACTCAAGCCCAGCTTGTTGTCTTCTCCTGCTGGTGAGTGACAGGGGGTTCCTCAACTTCCAGCTCCTCCATTTCTCCCACCACACACCTCAATGCCTGTGTCTGGCACCTGGTGTGTACAAGGCGGCTCGTGCACACACCTTTAGTAAGCTGGCTGGGTCAAGCTGGGCCAGTCTGGGAAGCTAACCAGGACTAGACAGGGTCAAACACTGGCTAGAGACTGCAATGAGCGGCTGCTCCGATCTGCTTTCTCCCCCTTGTCAGCTTTGTCAGGGAGCTGGATGCAGTCTGCAATCTGTGGACTAGCTGCGGCAGGTGAACTCTCCGTCCGGCTCCTGCACCGCTCCAGGGGTCAATAGGGACAACAACAAAAAAAACAGCCTGTTCAATATTTAAACTAGGAGGACACCCACACCTCCACTAGGCTCCAGTCGGGCATTGTGTGGCTTGTAGCGGGCTAGCTACAGTATGCGGGTTCTCCGTCCCACTGTTCCTCCACTTCTCCGCTCCAGGGTTCAACAAGGCTGGCGTTTCTCAAGGCTGGCATCTCTCAGTGCATGCCACCCGCTCCTTCACCAAAAGCTCAGTCAGTCATTTGTGGGGCTTTGAAACGGTCCTATAGCCGGGAATCAGCTGAGCTATGGTTCCTTGGTGGGGCCATGATGCCCAGGATGATAGCGGTACCACATGAGCCTATGAGGTACACTCACGTCACGTCCACATCGAAACCACTACCACTATCTATGACGATACAGGTTTTCAAACTCTCCAATTTACTCCCATCTGGTACAACTCCCGTACATTCACTCACAGCTCCTTTGTGGAATAATCCACAACTGAGGGAATTTTTTCAAAGGTGTTAAATGAATTTCTCATCTATTTTTATTGGATATCTTTTGCTCTTTTGGCAATTTTCATAGAGATTTTAATCTCCCCTCCACAGGTTATTTTCGGTATCTCCAACTATGACATACGGCTGCGGCTCAATTTGGCCTGCGCAACCTTCCCCTCTAGAACTCCTCCTGAATGACCCTTCACACTCGTTTCTATGTATTATTTCTCCCTGCTTCACTCTAAAAGCGATAGCCTTAATCTTACTGAATCTAGGTGTCACACAGATATTCCAGAAATTACGGAGGAAGTTTGGAAGGAAATCCTTCCTTTATAGGTCCCCACAGTTCTCTCCTCGAGGGATAAAGTTATTCAGTTTCTTTATAGTTCCTATTATACTCCCAGTCTCCTTTATCATTTGAAGAGGGTGCCCTCTGCCATCTGTTTCAAATGCTCTTTGGTGGATGGCACGTTCTACCACATGTTGTGGCAGGGCCCACCGGTTGTGTGGTCTTAAATCACGGCTTTTATTAATTCGATCATTCAAATACCTAATACCTTGTAACCCATTGAGTTGTTTGCTTGGATATATAGATAAAGAATCTCCATCTAAGAATCCCCAAACTTTTCTACGTTTGACTTTATTTTATGTCAAAAAATCGGCAATGATGCACTGGAAATCCATGGCCCCTACTATAGCTTCCTGGCTTACCCTTATTAATCAGGCAATTCCCTTATATAAACTGATGTATGAAGTGAGGGGTTGTCCTTGCAAATTTCATAAAACCTGGGATTTGTGGGTAAATTCAGACTGCACTATACCACCAGCTATTTAAGGTAACAACTGGAGTTAGGGACTATTAGCTGATTCTCTACTGTTTCCTTCTCAGCTGTTATGCATACATATTGAACTTTATTATTGTTCTGTATATTTTGTCTTTCTTGATGACTTTAAGATGTATAACCTTACTGGTTATACATCTTAAAGACGTACGTCCATTATCCACTGTATTTGTGTAGAATGGATACTTTGCTTATATTGTGCTGTGATATTTAAGCAAGGTTTGCTCTGTTTGTTTTTCCTTTGTACTTGCAAATGTACAATAAAGTTGACCTTTAAAAAAAAAAAAAAAAGGGGGTGCAACCAGAAGAGAAGGTTTGGGACCGCTCTATGCAATACCATTGCACAATACTATTGCAATAACACACATTATATTTACTGCTCTGTGCTAATAAAATTTTAAAAAAGAAAATACTTTACAAACGGTTTAAATAAAGTTTCCTAGCTAACCCTATTTTTTACTTATGCAGTGCAAAAGCTTCCAATATATTTACGCTATGGGGGAGATGGTCAGCTTCTAATCCAGTCAGCTTCTAACTTCATCCTATTCAATTAAGCTTTAACAATAAAACCTAGAAGCTAATTGGTTACTGTGCACATCTGCACCAGATTCTGTGTTCTCTTAAGTAAATCTCCCCCTATGGCTGCTCTGCCCTTATATTGAGAGGGCTGTCACATAATAAAGTCCCCTGCAGTGTATTATGACTATAAAGAATTTGAGGGAGTGAATTCACGCATTAGTTTGGCAGGTCCGTGAACTGCAAACAGGCAGGATTCTCCTCAAACCCATGATAGACTTGAACCTTATCTACTGGTGATAATGACCACCATGACAACAAAGGGCAAATCTACCCAGTGGGACACAGACATCAATAAAATCGGCAAAGGTTCTAATCCTTCTCTACTCTATCCCAAAAAAAAAGTTTTGGCTATACAAACATTTAATTGTCAAAAAAAGTTGTAGAATTACTCCATGGTGCTAATAGACAAGAAGGAAGCAAAAGGTTACATAAAAGGGTTTCTTTTTCAAATGGGTATTTCTACATCATCATAAGAGAGCATTGGGTTTTGCTGTGCTGGCTAGGAAACATGAAGAAGAGAAAAGTGAGTCAATGAATTTTCTTGTCAACCAAGAGATGTGTGATGATGTCATAGCTTTGTGGCATCTCTGCAGCACTATTGTAATGTATTTAAAATACAGTGGTCTACTGTGTACTGCATGAACTTCTTCAAGAAGTGAAACCTGTCATAGGAAATGAGGAACTTTCTTGCCTTACTACTGTAATTGCAGAAAACAGAAATTATTTTTTAAATTATTTTTATTCCATCTCAAACAATATAATTTGACCTAATTAACATTGCAATAACATAAATGACTAAAGTAATTAATATTGCAATATCTGGGGACCTGCCCTCTTTGACAAGAAGTACGCCTACATAATGGACTACAGCCATCAGTGCAAACATATGTCCTCACACTTAAATCATGGCAATGTATTGCCACGTGTGAAACTTTATTAAATTCATTGCATAGTTACATCATTTAGCCAGGTTGAAAAAATACTCAAGTCCATGTATTTATTAATGTTGTTTAAATGTAGTTTAAAACTGGTAAATAAGTTAATAACATGGAAAAATAAAAGACTGATGGCAGGAAACAGACCAAGTGGCCCATCTAGTCTGCCCCATATTTTTTTTGGGGGGGTGGGGTTATAACGTTTTTTGCATGTTTTTTTCTTTTTACTTTTTTTTTTGTCTGAGTACAGATCTGTTTGTCCCAAGCATGTTTGAATCCACTTACTGTTGACTGGCTCACTACCTCTGTGGAGGTCTATTCCAAGCATCAACTACTCTTTCAGTAAAAGAATCCCTTATATGATTCATTTTGACGTTTCCACCTGATAGTTTGAGGTCATATTCCAATGTTCTTGCTCTTGGCTTCATATTGAAAATATTGCCTGCTTGAGCCTCACTTACCCCTTGATTTAATTAAAGGTTTCAGTCATATATCCCCGATCCATTATTTACTCCAGATTGTACAAACTATGTTCCTGAAGTCTCTCCTTATATGTTTTATCCCTCAGACCTTTCACCGCTTTTGTTACCATCTCTGGACTTGTTCTATCCTGGTAGTAGTAGTTGGTAGTATCATTAGCTGGTCTCCTGTCTCCACCTCATATGGCCTAGGTTTAACTTTTAACCACAAGAGAAAGGGGACATTTTTGTTTCCCTCTAGCTATCATGTTCTTAAAGTGTAATTAAAGGCAAAAGGGAGGGTTATAGTCCTTTGTCAATTTTTTTCAATCTTTATCCCATTGGGGAGATTTCCCTTCACTTCCTGTCCCATAGTCAAAACAGGAAGTAAGAGGAAATCCCTCCAAAGAGAGGGAATCCCATTGTGTCACCAGGATTGCCAGAAATTGTGTACCCATTGGAAGATTTTCCCTCTATTAGTGTTCTGATATCAACCCAAAATGTGGTATTTTCTTTTACTTTAACTTTCAATAAAAATTGTCACCAGGACAAATAGAGAGGGTGAATCTCCCAAACGGGCACCGAAAGCAATAAAAAATGACAGATGTTCTAATCCATCTTCACTCTATCCATAGCTAAAATAAAAGTTTTGTCTTTAGTTACACATTAAAGTGTATCTATTGCCATTTTTAATGTATTTTAATGCGGGAAGTGTTAAAACCAAAGTCAGACTTTCTGTTTGATGCTAAGATTAACTCATTCCATCTGTATGATGAGCTCATGCAATTTTGGTTACTAGTCTGAACCTACCTGAGCTATCCCACCAGAAAGCTGTCATTGCGGGCCGCCAATAAAAAGCTGCCGATATATGTAGTGCTATCTCCGTAGGAGCCACTGGTATTTTTCCTGGGTCTTCCATACTTTTGCCCTGCAGCCAGGTACAAGGTAGATTCACACAGCCAGGTGCACACACTTTTGTGCGTTGTCTTCAATTATGAGTCTAGGTGTTGTTCTTTTTTGTTGTTTTATTTTTGGAGAACTTGGATAGGGAAGGGGATTTAGTGGGATACTCCAGAAATAGAACTATTCACATCTGAGGACATCTAACTGATCTATTGGTTAAGCTCTGGTAAAGTCCTTGCTGATAGCAGATAGAAGACTATCTAATAAAATAGTTTCAGGATTGAGCACAGTTCCTTAGTAGCAAAACTAACTGGACAAAGCTCTTCAGAACACTAGCCAGTGTCCTCTTGTCTGGATCCTTAGGTGACTGTATAGCACACCAGAAGGGGTTACAGTCTATAGAGCCTTTAGGTTGTTTGTGCTCACAAAATGTCCAGGGACAGCTGGTTGCCTCCTTCCAACTTCCAAACAACCCACTATACTAGCAATACCAGACCAGATCTTCAATAGACAGCCCCCTCAGCCAGCTCTCTGTAGAACCAGGGTCACTCTCTCTGACTTCAGGACCTCGGGTCGCCCAGCCGAGGTCACAAGGCAGCAAGTGCCTGGGCAGCGAGCCCTCTCCTAGACTGGAATTCTCCTCTCCAGGAAAGGCATTGTGCTCAGTGTGCCCAGAGAACCAAACAGCAGCAGAGCACACTTAGCAGGCTACACTAATCAATTCAAACTGTTAAGCAGAAAGCTAAGTAAATTTCCCTAGCAGTTTTCCTGTTAAGCAGGGGAACAAAACTATATTACACTAATCCTACCAATCCTAGCACCTACCTAGGAGGGTGCTTCATATGCAAGGGGCTTTTCATATTTAGAGCAATCATTATAAAAACAAAGTGATTTTTTTCTAGATGGAGTCACATGAAGCTCAATTCAAATTTAAACCATAAAGCACATGTTCTTTGTCATAATTATGGTAATATTTAGCGATATGAAAATCCCACTGGTTGTTATTGCCAAAAACAACAGTCATTGTGTCAAATGATCTTTACAGCTCAGTGAATTGAGCCTTTGTTAAAGCAGAACTAAGCTCTCTCAATCAACATTAACTGTTTTGAATCCTTATGCTGCTAACATTAGTAAATAGATAGGAAGGTATATTGTATTTAACTTGTTTTAAACTTTTTAACATGTCTTGGATTGCTTCCTGGCTTCTGGCCTAGGTGAAAATGATGTCATGCATGCCAAGAGTCTTCATGAGCTATCTTTCTCAGCTAAGCACACCCTACTGCTTGCATGCCTGAGCTAAAGACAAATGGATTCCAGGAAGTAAATGCTACATGAAACATCTGCCTTTACTCAAGATGGCCATGGTAGGGGGTGTTTTTCAAAGTTATTTCTCAACAAATAAAGCATGGAGACATGCATGGATGGATGTGTTTGCTTTGAATATTACAAATTAATTAAATAGCTTTTTCAGTTTGTGATGTTCAAATACAGTTTAGCTATGTTTTAATACTTTATACAGGCGGTCCCCTAGTTGCAAACATCCGACTTACAAATGACTCCTACTTACAAACGGAAGTAGACAACAGGAAGTGAGAGAAAATCTACCCCTAGGAAGGGAAATTCAGTCCTGTAAGAGTTCTAATCGGAAATTTTCAAGATCCAATCATCATTGGGACAGGAAGTGAGGTGAAATCTTTTGACCAGAAACATAGACAGCAAAACAAACATTACAGGGGTGTTACCCCTTCCCTATGCTATCCAAAAAGCTTAAAAATAGTTTTTTTGGCTGAAGCTACACTTAAAAAATGTTCCTGTTCCGACTTACAAACAAATTCAACTTATGAACAAACCTACAGACCCAAACTTGTTTGTAACCCGGGGGCCGCCTGTAATCTGATGAATAGGCAGTTTGCATTATTAGTCATGCTAGTATTCCTAGGTGAAAACTTCTTGGATGTATTCTCAGTGAAATCACTGGTCTCTTTGGAAATTAAATAAGCTCTAATGTTATGGATGTCATTTGTCTATAATAAATGTAAAGGCCAAAGTTTCATTGATGCTACCAGTGATAGGGCAACATTTATTCTACTAGCTACCAATAGTAGGGCTTAATCACCCCCACTGAACACCAATGATGGGGCTACATTACCTCTATTGAACACCAATGATGGAGCTACATTACACTCACTGAACACCAAGGATGGGGCTACATTACCCCCACTGAACACCAATGATGGGGCTATATTACCTCAACTGAACACCAATGATGGGGCTACATTACCCCCACATAAAACTAATGCAGGGGCTACACTACCCCCACTGAACACCATTGATGGGGCTACATTACCCCCACTGAACAACAATGATGGGGCTACATTACCTCCACTGAACACCAATGATGGGGCTACATTACCCCCACTGAACACCAATTATGGGGCTACATTACCCCTACTTAACACCAAAGCAGGGGCTAAATTACCCCCACTGAACATCAATGATGGGGCTATATTACCCCCACTTAACACCAATGCAGGGGCATTTTTTACTTCCAGTGACCATTAATGCATGGACATTTTTTTATTCTCACTGACATAGGGTTATTTTTTATTCCCATTGATCACAAATGCTGGGGCATTTTCACTACCACTGAACCACAAGACTGGAGCAATTCTTTACTCCTGCTGGACACAGTTTGCCCCCCATATAGTTCACTGGACAAGTAATGGACCCTTTGTATAAAAAGTTTTGGGCCACTAATTTAGTGAATGAATAGGCTGTATTCTCAGCAAAAAAACATTTTCTTGTTCATGTTTAATTGTTGTGTTTTTAGTTATTGGAGTTTCTGTAATGTGTACATATAAACCAAACTTTTCTTTTTTTTTAAATAGAGTATGTTTGTGTAAGTGTGTGCATTTCGATAAAACCATTTATAATTAAATCTAATGTATCAAAGCCATTGTCCATCAGTTCTTTGAATTAAATTATATACACATATGCTAACCAGCACAACACTTTCAGTAAGTTGATTCCGAGGAGAAACTCTAAAGCTCTTTCTATGTAGAAATCACATGACTACTGTCAGAGGTAGAAAATTATACTATTATTATTGGCCTTAGGAACAGCCTCACACTTCCCTATCCACTTAATTTGCATTTTTTATGTAATGCAACAAAAAACACAAGTACCGAGAGTGGGTTGTACTTAGTTTTTGGAAATAAATAATGACTGCTGAGAAATGTTCCTTCCTACACTTCCTACACTTATCATTGGTAGATTCCCATTCAACTCTCCATCCCCTTTTACTTTCATTATCTGTATGACCGTATCTTTCGTACATTGAACAGGATTAGATTGTTTGAGGCAGCAGGGGAACCCCTTGTCAGCTGCAGCCATACTGGGATGTATGATTACAGATACTAAATCTGCTTCAGCAAATGTTCAGAGGAAAGCTTTGACTAATCTTTCTCTCATCTAGCACATAACAGAAAGAAGAAATGTTGGAGAGAGATAATGCACAATTATACAGGATTTATGGGTGATTTTCTTTATGACATAGTGGGTTATTATTCAATAAAGTTTTTTCTTTAACATTTCAGTAAAACTGAATCATCAATATAAGTCGGTGTAAAGAAATATTTTGGCTTTAAAATTGGTTTTGCACAAAAAATTAACTGCATTCTAGAACAATGTACAATGCCTGCACAAGTCATGCTGAAGTCTGCTTTCATATTTTTAACATTTAATTTTCTTTAAAGCTATAATTGTTATGCTATAGATAACCATCAATATTTCTCTGTGAGAACTAGATAAAAATATTGCAGAATTGTACAGGATGTCTCTTGGCCCACTTTATTCTGCACAAATCAAACCAGCCACTATTCATGTAACACTGTAACTGGAAAGTCCACTCAATTTTTTTTAATAAGTTCAAGAGTTCAATGTAATTCTCTGCAGCCGCATTAATGAGAGTTCCTCGTGTGCAAGATGGGTCTGCTTTCTGCAGTCTTTACTGTATAACATTAGTTTGGTTCTACTTTTGGTTCTAGGTCGCGGGCAGCGCTTCCTCCGGGTGGCGGCTTCATCCTGCGTCTTCTCCTCCTCAGCTTCATGGCGGCTTCCCCTGCATCTCCTCCCTCCTCGGCGGCCAATAGGACGTCATCAGGAAACTTCCTGATGAGGTAAGACACGGAATGCGTAGAGGCTGCTCGTTCACCCTTGATTGACATCACTTCCGGTCCCTTGGTTGTGGTCCCCTGTGCGTTGGAACACACGCCGCACTGTGTGGAGATGGCGAGCGCCCCTAAGAGCTGTACATGTTGGTGCTGACTTACAGCACCATAAAATGTGAGTGCACCCTTTCACTTAATCAGTAAAAAACAATCAGCGCTAGATAAAAAAAATAAAAATGAATTAAAAGAGTAGCAGCAACCACTTATAAGTGCTTCCACAGCACCAACCAGTAAATCATGTAAATAACTAGTGTTGCGATACATAAATAAGGTGCGAATCAATGTGCAAACAATATTGTAATACATTAAAGTCCATAAATTGTGTGATATTTAAAGTTAATAAAGTCCATATGATGTGCAAACTTGAAGCAAAAAGACATAAAGTGCAAATGCTCAAAAAATGATGTGAAGCAGGGAAATAATTTATCAGCTGTGCTCAGTTGATTGAAGATAATCATGTCATCATTTAGTGCAAAACATGCCAAACTCAAAGTGCATTGTGCTTATCCTCTACCGGTCACACTAGCAGCTCACCTCACATAAGCATCAAAACAGCAGTATTCCCCCTGAGGGATCTGGTATGGTTAGACTTACGGATGGGCTGAACACCCCCCTTTTCGGTTCGCACCAGAACTTGCGAACAGGCAAAAAGTTTGTGCAAACGCCGTTAAAATCAATGAGACTCGAACATGAAAAATCAAAAGTGCTAATTTTAAAGGCTTATATGCAAGTTATTGCCCTAAAAAGTGTATGGGGCCCCGTGTCCTGCCCTAGGTCCCCTTTTTTTGCATTGATACATGTCCCATGTATCAATGCAAAAAAAGTTTTTAAATGGATTGTTTTTTCAGGAGCAGTGATTTTAATAATGCTTAAAGTGAAACAATAAAAATTTAAATATTCCTTTAAATATCGTGCCTGGGGGTCTCCTTAGCCTGCTTGTAAAAGGGCGCACCTCTGTGATGTTTAGAACATAGCCAGAGCAAAATGACATTTCCAAAGGAAAAATTGTCATTTATTATCGCGGCTGTAATGTATTGCCGGGTCCCGGCAATATGGATACAATCACTGAAAAAGCATTGCGTTGCCCACCCCCCGCCACCTCCCCTTAGTCCATACCAGGAACCCCATTCCGAAATTTAAAAAAAAAATGCGTAGGGTTCCCCCCAAAGTCCGTAACAGACCCTTCAGGTCTGGTATGCATTTTAAGAGGAACCCCGCCCAAAATAAAAAAAATTGCATAGGGGTCCCCCCAAAGTCCATACCAGGCCGTTCAGGTCTGGTATGGATTTTAAGGGGAACCCTGTGCCAGATTTTTTTTAGAAATGACGTGCAGTTCCCTCCAAAATCCAAACCAGGCCCTTCAGGTCTGGTATGGTTTTTAAGGGGAACCCCGCGCCAATATTTAAAAAAAAAAACGGTGTAAGGGTCCCTCCAAAATCCAAACCAGACCCTTATCCGAGCACGCAGCCCTGGCATGGCAGAGGGGGTGGGGACTGAAGGGTCTGGTTTGGATTTTGGGGGGACCCCCACGTCATTTTTTAAAAAAAATTGGCCCGGGCTCCCCTTAAAATCCATACCAGATCCCAAGGGCCTGGTTTGGATTTTGGGGGGACACCCACACCATATATATATATATATATATATATACACACTAGGAAGGTATATATATATTCTTGGACTGCCTGCACTAACTGACTGTATACAGTCCGCCCTATCTATCTATATATCTAGTATATTTTTCACTCTACACTAAACTGCCTGCACTAACTGACTGTATATAGATTGCCCTATCTATCTATATATCTAATATATGCTTAACTCTACACTAACTGACTGCATACAGATTGCCTTATCTATCTATATATCTAATATATATTTCACTCTACACTAAACTGCCTGTATATAGATTGCCCTACCTATCTATCTATATATCTAGTATATATTTCACTCTACACTAAACTGCCTGTACTAACTGACTGTATATAGTTCGCTCTATCTATCTATCTATCTATCTATCTATCTATCTATCTATCTATCTATCTATCTAATATGATTTTCACAATTCACAGCTAGCTACACTAATCTGCCTGCAGGCCACTACCTAAGCTCACTGACTCTTTCTCCACATTTAACACACTACATAGAGCTGCTGTACAAGCGGCTTTATATAGTGTGGGGCATGGATTGAGGCTGCTGAGCAGTGATTGGCTAAAGGCACCCTGCCTTTAGCCAATCATATCTGTCACAGCAGAGCGCTCTGTGATTGGCCAGAGCATGCAGGTCATGTGCATGCCTTGGCCAATCAGTGGGCGGCATGTCCCCCACCATTGGAATGCATTAAAGAGCGCTCAAATTTCCCGTGAATGCCCCATAATGTTCTCCATTCGACTCGAACAGCAGGCCCATCCTTAGTTTCACTCTGGGAATGGAAAGAATCTCTGGTGTCCGCTTCTCCACTAGTAAGGCTATCAAGTCTCTCAACCCATATATGCAGATGACAAAAAAGGCAATATCTAGTGCTCTCTGCTAAAATCCGGTTTATTGTAAATAAAACTTACATATGAGGCACATCAGCTGGGCTGACTGTAACAGACACTGCATACAAAGCCGGGATAACCGCGATGTGACTCTGGTCGCAGGCTCCTCCCCCTGTACCCTTTCACAGGGATAGGATACAGCATGCAAAAGTGAGCATTAGTAGGTACACATTACAAAGAACATTTAACATTGCCAAGTACTGGTTGTTTAGTAGAAAGACTAAAAAAAGAAAAAAATTTTAGAATAAAAGTAGATATATAACTGTTGAGAGTATAGTATATTGTTGTTCCGGTAGTCTTATGGTATACAGAAAAAAGTTTTAGATAGTGTTAGGGATGGGAACATGGGCAAAGAAAACCTGAATTGATTTCTTGCGTTGTAGTGTCTATTGGAGGGAAGGAAGCGAGGCCCAAACCGACCACCCCGGTGGGGAGCTAATACTGTGGTCAGAAGGGCCCCACCTCAACCCCTGCAATCATACCCGAGCTTAGGGGGATGGTGTGAAAGGATATTAAACGGTAGGATTGGAGTTGAGTTTATACCAGTTTTGCCATAGTGACCAGTCTGATAATTTCTGTGTTGTGATTCCCTCTGATATCGCGTACATAATCTCATATGTAATGTGGGTTTGGACCAAGTGTATGATGTTTTCTAGGGTCGGGACATCTGAGGAAAGCCAGTTTCTGGCTAATGTCAATTTTGTAGCTAGCAAAATATTGATGGCGATTTTTCTAGCTCGAGCCGGGATTGCTGTAATGCCTATGTGCAAGAGTGCGAGTTCAGGGGGACCTCTTGATGGGTATCTCGCTTATAGTGGAGAGCAGGGTAAATATTTTATTCCACAGGGTTGTGAGTTTGGGGCAGGTCCAGAATATATGCATCAGGGACCCTTGTTCTCCGCAGCCTCTCCAGCATAGTGGGGAGGATGCCGGGTTTATGGCTTGGGCTTTGGTGGGAGTGATATACCATCTAAGGGTGACTTTGAGATTTAGTTCCCATAAGTTTGCTGATTTCGTAGAGTTGTAGGTATGGCGTAGTGCTGTGGACCATTGGTTGGGGGTGAATGTGTGGTCTAGGTCCTCTTCCCATTTAAGAATGGGGGAGGTTTTGCGGAGGGTTTGTTTGTTGTGTAGGAGGTTGTAGAAAAGGGAGATTCCTTTTTTTTTTTAAGTGTTGTCTTTTAGATATTGCCAAGCTTGGTCATGGAGAGGCCTAAGCAAGGACGGGTTTCGTATCAAGCAGTGCGACATCTGGATATATTTAAAGTATTCTGAGGGTGGGAGAGAATAGGTGTCCTGCAGAGTTGTAAAGGGTTTCAGAAGGCCTTGGGAATATAGGTCTTGGATGTGGGTAATTCCCCTTGATGTCCATTGGTGAATTGACAAGTTGGGGATGTGATGCTGGAGAACAGATAAAGGCAGGGGAGGATAGGTAGGTGATGCGGCCGTGTCGGTGTTATTTCTGAGGTATTGAAAGGCTGCAGTGGCAGCTTTTAAAGTGGGGGCTATGTGGTGGGTTTTCTCCGATAGCAGCCAGGAGCCTAAGTCGTTGTTAGTTACATAAGTGGCCTCAATGTCACACCAAGGTGGAAATGAGGAAGGAGAAAACCAATTGTTGAGTTGAGCTAGTATAGCTGCCGTGTAGTAGTCTTTGATGTTTATTAGGCCTGCTCCTCCTGCGTTTTTATGATTTTGTAGAGTGATGCGCGAGCAGCGTGGTCTTTTTCTCTGCCAGAGGAATTGACCAAGGATGCGTTGTACTGTTGAGAAGAAAGAATTGGGTACGGGGATAGGGATTGATCTGAATAGATAAAGAAGTTGGGGGAGTTTATACATTTTGAATAGGGCCAGACGTCCCATCCAAGATAGAAAAGGTTTCGATAGTGTGTCCAGGTCTCCCTGGAGGGCTTTTAGGGCTGGTGAGTAGTTTGCTTCGTAGAGTGTCGTAGTGCTTCTAGTTAGTTCAATTCCTAAATAGGTAATGGAGCTGTCTGTTTTTACAACTTTTAATAAATATATTGCACAATGATCCTCTATATGCTTTTCCCGAGTGTTTATGCCTGATATTACTGAGAAGATATTTTGGTGTGCAGGGATATCGTTTCCATTTACATGCCGCTGACTGGAGACATCAGTTATTGCCACAATGCCTACTTGATTTATTGTTCTGGTGAGTTTGCATTCCCTATGCACGAGTTTGTGGTGGAGTTTTTTTATTGTCACCAGTTATTCACATAATTCACATATAGTGCCATATTCCTTTGTTTTCAGACTTCAAATTATCCCCACCTGTATGATGATAAAACAAGCAGGAGAGTTCAAGAAACATTGGAAAAGCATTTGTTTCTGTTTTATTAGCCAAAGTCAGGTCACCTTAGCCATTGATGCGTCTGTAAATCCAAATAGCACGGATATGTAAATATCCACACGTTTACATGGTTAAGAGCTACCCTATCTGCAAGTACATATTACAGCACACACATGACACTTACTCCCGCAAGGCTGTTTAAAAGCATCTAAACATATATAGTAAAAAATGCAACAATATGGGGGTTTGGTCACACTAAATGAACACAAAGTGCTTAAGCCCACTGACTGCTTCAAAGTACCCCAATTTTCCAGTGGGTTCCTACACTAACCTTGGAGTGAATGATCCTATCACTTAAACCATGGAAGCAAACGCTCCTCTTTCCGGGAGACCAGAGGACTCATCCCATGGATCAGGTGGACACTGATTGGAGGTAATGAGGGAGGATGGGGTTAGCCAGCCCAAAAGGTCTGGTCAGGACCACAACATACAAGAAATATATATTTGGGGGAACACCCTAACAACCGTATGGTGCTGCTGTATAATAGACAAAAAAGTACATATTACAGCACACACATGACACTTACTCCTGCAAGGCTGTTTAAAAGCATTTTATAGGGGCTATAGGACAGACTCCTAATGTGATGGTCAATATTTACATACCAGAGCACCAAGAGATTTATGGCAAGTGCAAAGATTAATACCCATGTTGAGACTGACTCCAGATAGAAGGTTACGTTTTTTTTTTTCAGAAGGTTACCTTTTATGTCTTTTTATAGTATTCCATATTCTAAAAAGCCAGAATCCAAAAGAATATCTGCTATTTTTTTTAGTATTTTATATATTTATTTTATCTAATAATCACAGAATATCAGGCGTTAATTTGGGGAATTACTGTATATTGCATCCCAACATATGAGGGCCATAGCCCACATAATACGGCAAACTTCTCAATAAAAATAAACTTGTCACAAATAAGGCAATTTGAATGCAGCATAAATAGCCTACAAAGCATGAAACAGAAAATTGCATAAGCAGACATAGTGAAAAGTGCAGGTCCAAATGATCAGCACTATCGGAGACGTAGTCAGCTGAAAGTATATGGTACTCTTTATTTTTCCTGTGAATGTTGAACATGGCCAAGTATTGTCCTACCTCCCATGCCTCTTTATTGGCCTTTTAAGAAGATGGGTAGCTTTGCTGACCAATGGTACCAGGGAGAGGGCAGAATAAAGTTAAAACTTTAAAAGGTAAGCCAAAATTTGCACATAAATTAAGATACATATAATCTTTGAACTATTGTTGACCCGTTTTTATAATATGCTCAAATTAAATTGCTCAGGCTAGTGACAGATCTACTTTAAATGAAGGCTGCTTTTTTACTGCAGGTTTTCAGACTGCTACTACAAATTGTCTTCACAATGATTTTTTTTTTTTTTACTAAACAATTAACCACAAAGAAGAAGTTAATGCACAAGAGAACAAGTCTCATTTCCACAATGCAGCTTCACCTGTTGTATTTCATAAACCCTATAGGATAAGAAATGATTTGCACACTCTTGCTATATTTTTCTGATAAAATCAAAAAAGGTAAGGGAGCGCGGGATAATAAACACCTGTTTTATTACCTATTATATTTTTCTGATGACTCCCTATAGAACGTGAGCCTGAACGGTCTGTGACCTCTTGATTTGTGAATAGTGGGTTACAGCGTTAAAATGGCTCTAAAGCCTGAAGGTTTTTTACCTTAAAGCGGAGTTCCACTCACATTCACTCCTCACCATGCAGCACTAATGTGCATCCTTAAAATTAATTGGCAATGTATTCATTTTTTTGATATTCACTTACCTGATTTATGCCTATATCTAATTTCACTTCCTCCTTTAGGGGCCGCGGCACCGTACGCCATTTCCGGCTTTGCACTTGCTCCTAGGAGATCTCGGTCAGCTTGACATGGCACTGCTCCTGTAACATTTAACATTGGCAGCTATGGAAACTCTTGGTTAGTTTGACATGGTACTGCTGCAGTGTCAAGCTGACCAAAATTGTCCATAGAAGCCAATGTTAAATGTTACTGGAGCCGTGCCATGTCAAGCTGACCAAGATTGCACCGCACTACACATGTCCCAGCAGGGAACCCCAAGAAGAGGAGGATTGGGGCTGCTCTGTGCAAAACCATTGCACAGAGCAGGTAAGTATAACATGTTCGTTATTTTTAAAAAAATGAAATGCATAGCTTTACAATCACTTTAATTAGTAATCAAATAACAGTGCTACTGACCACTTAAAATTCAGTTTTTGGTCATTATTGGCAAACTGCAAAAACATGTCTATGTGATAAATGTAAAAAAGTGATTTTGCAGGATATTTTATCAATGATGCTGTCAGAGGAATTGCTTAAATATCAAAATAAAACAACATTTTATGTAGATCAGGGATAGGCAAAGTGTCCGCTCCCGGACACCGGTGTCCTCCACTGCTGCTTGAGGTGTCCGCTCCCGGACACCGGTGTCCTCCACTGCTGCTTGAGGTGTCCGCGGCCGCCTCACTTTTTTTTTTTTTTTAGTATACTGTTCTGATGTCTCCTCCTAGGTGTAATGTGCGTGCTACTGTCACTGGTGTGGCCAGGCCGGGTGCGCAGCGCCGCCCACTCCTCCTCCTGACAGTGCAGAGTGATCAGATCTCTTTCGGACTCTTAGCTGCCTGAGGGAGGGGCTGGCCTAGGAGAGGAGATGTCACGGACCGACCTGTGTGGTGGACTTAGAGTTTGTCAGCAGGGTGAGTGAGCGTGGGACTGAGTCAGGAGGGAGAGAGACTGACTGACTTGCTTGTGGTGGCAGTGGCACGCATCGCTGGTGGGAGAGAAGAACAGGACGCGGTGGCGGTGGTGACAGTGAGACTCTGTGTCTCTCTGTGCCTGCGCCTGGTCCGTTGGTGACAGGTGGATGAAATAGATGGATGAAATAGATCATAGAAGTTCGCTATCACCCCAGCGGAGGGACCCACCCCCACTGCCCCAGCTCAGACTCCCAGGCCGCACTCAGCCAAAGTCAGCCCGGTCCCAGGCAGGCCCCAGCCCTGTTCTACCCATGCAGCCAGACCAGTCCCAGCAGGCAGGCCCCAGCCTAGTCCCAGGCAGGCCCCAGCCCAGTCCTAGGCATGCCCCAGCCCAGTCCCAGGCAGGCCCCAGCCCAGTCCTACCCAGGCAGCCAGCCCCGGCCCAGGCAGGCCCCAGCCTAGTCCCAGCAAGCAGGCCCCAGCCCAGTCCCAGCAGTCAGGCCCCAGTCCCAGGCAGACCCCAGCAACAGCTAGTCTCAGTAGTCAGGCCCCAGGCCAGTCCCAGCGGCCAGTGCCAGCAGCCACCGGACCGACCCGACCCCGACCGACCCTGACCCGACCCCGGACCGACGACCGTGACTCGGCCCCGGGCCGACTACCGTGACCCGGCCCGACGACCGTGACCGGCGACCCTGACCGGACCCCGGACTGATGACTCTGATCGACAACGACCCCAGACGGACCCTGACCCCGGACTGACGACCCTGACCCGACCCCGGACGAACGACCCTGATCCGACCCCGGACGGACCCGGCCCCGACCGACGGACCCATCCTGACCCGACCCCGGACGGACCCTGACCCGACCCCGTACGGATCCTGACCCGACCCCGGACGGACCCTGATCCGACCCCGGACGGACGACCCTGACCAGACCGACGTACCCATCTTGTCCCGACCCCGGACGGACCCTGGCCCGACTGAAACCGACTCACGCCGGACCCTCAGACTCGACCCCG
>BLSH010552316.1:750627-765948 GCA_018402905.1 Glandirana rugosa | reverse complement strand
AGTACCAGGCAGGCCCCAGCCAGCCCAGTCCCTGGAAGGCACCAGCCCTAGCCCAGTCCCAGGCAGGTCCCAGGCCAGTCCCAGTCAGGCCGCAGCCAGCCCCAGCCCAGTCCCAGTCAGGCCACAGCCAGCCCCAGCCCAGTCCCAGTCAGGTCGCAGCCAGCCCCAGCCCAGTCCCAGTCAGGCCACAGCCAGCCCCAGCCCAGTCCCAGGCAGGCCGCAGCCAGCCCCAGCCCAGTCCCAGGCAGGCCACAGCCAGTCCCAGGCAGGCCCCAGCCACAGCCAGACAGAAAATGTTTTCAACATTTTATAAGCGTATGTCACAAGCAGTCTTTATAAAACTGTTATTTTAAATGTTTTTGTACTTGTAGAACTAGGTCAGAGAGTAGACCGTGTTTTTTGAAGGTTTTAATTTGAAATTTACCTTGGTGTCCTTCACTAAGGTCTGTACTTTGGAAAATGTCCGCCACAGCCTTGGTCCGTGCCTATCCCTGATGTAGATAGTAAAGTATAACTAACAGCAAAACTTTTTGTTTGTTTTGGATAGAGTAGAGAGAAACTAGGACAACAGTCAGGTTTTTTTTCCATATGTGCCCCATTATGGAGATTCACCTTATCAGTCCTGTTTACTATCATCACAAAGAGTGAAAGTAAATCTCAACTTTTGGATTGTCCCCAGAATAGGGATAAAGGGGACATCTTCCAATGGGGACATTAGTTCTGGTGACACTCAGGGGTTTTCTAACTTTGTAGGAATTTCCTCTCACATCCTGCTTTTGCTATTGGACAGGAAGTGAACAGAAATCTTCCTAATGGAACACAAATATAAAAAAAAAAATTGACAGGGGTTACTTATAACCCTCGCTTACTCTGTCTGAAATAAAAAAAAAAAAGTTTTGCCTATTCTACTTTAATAACACATTTCAGAGTGCTTAGAAGTTAGAGAGGAAGTAAACTTCCTTTGCAGACATTTACCTATAGGTAAGCCTATAATAAGGATTACTTATAGGTCGTGTAAAGATCTCCTAAACGTGCAACGTTTAGGAGATATTTACATTGTATGTAGCCAGTAACATCACTGGCGCATGCGCTCTGAAGGAACGGCCACGGGTGATGTCATCGTAGCTCCGGCCACTCACAGAGCCTGCAAACCTGGTAGGAACTCCTGGAAAGATGTCAGCCGTCTCAGCGGTGTGCGGGCGTCGCTGGAAGGCTTCGTTCTAAGGTAAGTATTTCATAATGAGCTAGTATACGATGCATACTAGCTCATGATGCCTTTGTCTTACAGGTTTTTTTTTACAGAGTTTACAACCTCTTTAAAAGTTTGCAATACTGATGTTTTCTTTACTAGGGACACTCTCCTTTTATTTATATTTCCTTTATCTGTGTGAGTTTCCTCGAGCCCAGGACACCCTGGTCAGATAATCAGCTCCAACTTAAATTTAACCAAGAGAATGTGTCTGTATGGTAATGGCAGGGACCTCAGATGGTATGCTTCTCCAGGGGCATGTCTGTAGGCCTGTAGTAGAGGCATTGCACAGTTTATGCACAGGAACTTATGTGAACAGCCTAAAGCACCTCAGAATTTGTCAGTACTTGATAAATCAATAAGAAGAAAGCAGGTAATGCTGTGTAGTAGCATCCAATCTCAGCTGCTAACTAACCAAAGCAGATCTCTGACTTTATTTTATGCTGTTATGTCAGTGTGCTTAAATTATGGTTTGATTGCAGTGTTTTCCAATTTTTGCCATGTGTGTAGTTTTTGGTAATGAGGTCAATGGTATGTGTGTAATAAGAAAAATTGCATTCAGAACACTAACTGGAAATGTTGGCATCTGAGCTGTTTATAGACACACCACAACACACCAGTTCATTTGTCACATTTCTAGTCCAGGCCTGGCTGAGGAATAAGTAATAAAGAATGCTCATTAAAGCTGAACTTAGCTGTGGATATTTTTGCATTGAACATTGGTCCAGCTTGGACCAATGTTATATAACTATGCAGGTGCCATACCTGGCTGAACTCTGTGGATGCAGGAAATTACTGTAGTAGTCAACGCTACTACAAAGCTTTCTCTAAATTGGACAAGGTGGAGGGGCAGGGCAGTGACTTTCCACCTTGGGCAGTCAGAGAACTCTTTGTGTTCATTGAGAAAATGCAAAGTGTTCTCTGAATGGTGCCCATGCTGAGCAAGTGGCCTTCTGTGTTCAGTAAGTAGCAGGGCAGCAGCTCGGCCTGGGACTCTAAAGCTAGCAGGGATCACTGTAGTAGTAGTGACTACTAGAGTGATTTCCAGCTTCTACATGGTAGGCCGGGTATGGTACATACATACTTACATTGGTCCAAGATGGAGCAATATAGCTAAGCAAAATGATCGATACCTAAACTTCAGCTTTAAAGTTTAAACTATTCTTTAAATGAAACTCCTAAGCTTCCAAAGAATTTTTGCCTTGCAAATTAAAGATTTTAATAATTTGAGGTTTAAAATGTATCTAAACCCATGAAAATAATTGTAATATGTTGCAGCTTAGTAGTTTTTAGATGTGGTGACTGCATTCATTTTCTTTTAGGTTTATTGTGATCCTGCCCGTAACACACGCTTCAGGCCGACCACACTCACTCACTATACTCTATCAATGGAGGAACAGCATTGTTACCCTAGGACAAGACTACTAACACCCACCCCTTCTCTTCAGAAAACATATGGAGAGGTGTCCTGTAATTCAGAGAGATAGACGAGAACATTGTAACTGATAAGAGCACAGCACAGGCAGAGAGTACAGGACGTTATCACCTGATAATATTTTTGGCAAGTATTTTTTGCTTATTGAACACATATAACAAAAACACTTTAATTGGTATATTTAACAGGCCAAAAGGGTAGCACTGTGGCTAAGTGGTTAGCACTTCTGCCTGACAACAATAGGGTTGTTTGAATCTCCACCACCGTACAACCTACCTGGAGTTTGTATATTCTCCATACACCAGTGTGGGGTTTCTCCCACACTCCAAAGACTTGCTGGTAGGTTAATTAGCCCTAATATGCATATTTATGAATGTGAGTTAGGGACCTTAGACCAGTGTTTCTCAAACTTTTTTCAGTCAATGCACTCTTTAAAATTCCACACAATCTCCAGGCACCCCCACACAATCTCCAGGCACCCCTTTCTAAATTTTAAAAAACTAAACGAATAGTTTTGCATAATGTAGCAACATCCACATTTGTAGGACACCCAACATTAGCAGTGATTTATTCTTCCAAAGCAAATACACCTTTGCACACTGGTACTGATTAGTATTCCAATGTTTCTCTTCTACCTCAGTTTCTCTCCCTCACTCAGCTAATATGACCCTGGTGCTGAAGAAGAGGAGCAGAGGAGGGGCAAACAAGGATGTTGTGCAGGTGCCTGACATCCTATCAACCGATGACATCATTGGTTGTTAGGACACTGATGGCTAGAAAGTTGTAATGGTGCACAATGAAAACCTGGGGCTTTGTGTAACTAACAGGCAGGCTTGATCCACCCACTGATTGGTATACAGTTTATGGGCAATTTCTAGTTATTTTGCCAAGGCACCTGAAGGCACCTCAGGATGCCTGGGCACCCTGGTTGAAAAAGGCTGCCTTAGACTGTAAGCTCCTTGAGGGCAGGGTCTGATGTGAATGTATAAAATACATTGTGAAGTGCTGTGTTAATTGTCAGTGCTATATGCAGTTTGTTCTTGTATGGTTTACATACATTTTAAGCATGGATGTTGGCTAGGGTTTTTTCTCATTTTACCAAAGTTTTGTAAAGCCTTTCTAGAGCTAAAAATGTTCCTTCAAAAGGGCAAAGATTGAAAATAACGAAAATGAAAGCATTCCGTTATACACAAACATACATGGTTACACTAATTTAGGTAAAGGTTTCCACTCATGTCTTATTAACAACATGAAAGCTTACCACTACTTCTTTTGTAATTGGGATTGTCCCTCGCGTGACCAATATAACTGTTTACCCCCTCTCCTACAGCCTGTTGTATACCAGCAAAAATATATGCACACATACATGACGCATGTATTAAATCTGTGCCCACAAGAGAAACAATTTCATAGGGTTATTAGCAACATTTATGCATTGGCACAGGGCTCCAATACAAACAAAATGAATAAATAATAGTGTTTGATGGCCCTGTTAACCCTTGAGACAATTTTGAAAGCAAAAAAATCAGAGTAGAAGAGCAGGCTGAAGTAATCTAGGAGCAATTTCTTTGGATGTGCCACTTTAATTATACCATTGCACTGCAAAAATGAATCCAGATTTGTTCAAACGCATTTACAGTGCCTTGGAAAAGTATTCATACACCTTGAAACTTTCCACATTTTGTCATGTTACAGCTAAAAATGTAAATGTATTTTATTGGGATTTTATGTGATAGACCAACACAAAGTGGCACATAATTGTGAAGTGGAAAGAAAATGATAAATGGTTTTAAAAATTTTTTACAAATAGATATCTGAAAAGTGTGGCATGCATTTGTATTCGGCCCCCCGAGTCATACTTTGTAGAACCACCTTTCACTGCAATTACAGCTGCAAGTCTTTTTGGAGATGTCTCTACCAGCTTTGCACATCTAGAGAGTGAAATGTTTGCCCATTCTTCTTTGCAAAATAGCTCAAGCTCTCCCAGATTGGATGGAGAGCGTCTGTGAGCAGCGATTTTCAAGTCTCGCCACAGATTCTCAATAGGATTTAGGACTGGACTTTGACTGGGCCATTCTAACACATGGCCATTTTAACTGGCTGTATGTTTAGGGTCGTTGCCCTGCTGGAAGGTGAACCTCCGCCCCAGTCTCAAGTCTTTTTCAGAGGTTTTCTTCTAAGATTGCCCTGTATTTGGCTCCATCCATCTTCCCATCAACTCTGACCAGCTTCCTTGTCCCTGCAGAAGAAAAGCATCCTCACAACATGTTGCTGCCACCACCATGTTTCACGGTGGGGATGGTGTGTTCAGGGCGATGTGCAGTGTTAGTTATCCACCACACATAGCGTTTTGTTTTTAGGCCAAAAAGTTAAATTTTGGTCTCATCTGACCAGAGCACCTTCTTCCACATGTTTGCTGTGTCCCCCACAGGGCTTCTCGCCAGCTGTAAACAAGACTTCTTATGGCTTTCTTTCAACAATGGCTTTCTTCTTGCCACTCTTCCATAAAGGCCAGATTTGTGGAGTGCATGACTAATAGTTGTCCTGTGGACAGATTCTCCCACCTGAGCTGTGGATCTCTGCAGCTCCTCCAGAATTACCATGGGCCTTTGCACATTCCATGCAGGTACAGTACCCTTCTTTTTGTCACGGTCACCATGTCTTTTTTCTTTCCTTTTTGGTGGTTGAGTTTTCCACTTGTTGCACTTCCTGGGTTTCCTTCACTCCTTTTTCCCTCCTGTCCTAATCCATAGGACAGTCTTATTAATCCACTCACTCTATTTATTTACAGAAGCCCTTCTCACTTTGGGCAAGCCCCCCTGGTCACTTTCAGCCCCTTTTTTCCTGGATGATGGTGCGCTGGATGTGGACCTTTTTTGGGGCATTTGGCCGCCCCCCTCACCTCAGCTCCCGGCTGGGATACCCCACCCGGGGTGTATCCGGAGGTCAGTGTCACACCTCATCATGCAGCCATGTCTGTAGGTACTCAAGATACTCCATTTTCCCCTTTTTTCATCTGCTAATTCTATTTTTTGCCAATATGGTGATACTATCTACATCTTTATTAACCACTTTAAGACCGAGCCTCTTTTTGGAGTTCGGTGGCTTTCAGTTAAAAACAGTTTTTTTTGCTATAAAATTACTTAGAACCCCCAAACATTATATATTTTTTTTTCTAAGACCCTAGAGAATAAAATGGCGGCCATTGCAAAACTTTATGTCACACCATATTTGCGAAGCGGTCTTACAAGCGCGATTTGTTTTGAAAAAATTAAGTTTTTTTAGTTAAAAAATAAGACAACAGTAAAGTTAGGTCAATTTTTTTCCATATTGTGAAAGATAATGTTACGCCGAGTAAAATGATACCCAACATGTTATGCTTCAAAATTGCGTCCGCTCGCGGAATGGCGACAAACTTTGCACCATAAAAATCTCCATTGGCGACGTTTAAAAAATTCTACAGGTTAGAATTTTTGCGTTACAGAGGAGGTCTAGGGCTAGAATTATTGCTCTTGCTGTAACGATCGTGGCGATACCTCAGATGTGTGGTTTGCACACCGTTTTCATATGTGGGCGGGACTTACGTATGCATTCGCTTCTGCACGCGAGCTCGCAAGGACGGTGCGCTTTAAAAAATGTTTTTTTTTTAATTATTTATTTTACTTTTTAATTTTTAGTTTTACAACTTTCTTTTTTAAAAAAAAAAATTTGATCACTTTTTTTCCTATTACAAGAAATGTAAACATTCCTTGTAATAGAAAAAAGCATGCCAGGACCTCCAAAGTATGAGATCCGGGGTCAAAAAGACCTCAGATCTCATTTTTACACTTAAATGCATAAAAAAAGAAAAAAAAAAAGATTTTGAAAAAAATGGCAGGGGAAAAAAAAATGTCCCCTTTAAGAGCATTGGGCGGAAGTGACTTGTGACGTCGCTTCCGCCCAGCCATGTTATGGAACCGGGTGAGCGGCTTCAGCCGCTCACTCGGCTCACGGACACTGGGGGCGACGGACACGATCATCTCCGCTGCTGCCGGCGGGTCCGGTAAGCGGCGCAGATGACCGGAAAGCGGCGGGAGGGGGGGGCACCTCTCCCGCCGCTGATAAAAGTGATCTTGCGGCGAATCTGCCGCTAAGACCACTTTTATCTTGCAGGGAATCGCCAGCAGAAAAAATAGATACCGGGGTTATGGTAGCTATCTGCTACCATAACAACGTTATTCCACTTCAAAGTAGAGCTGCACGATTCTGGCCAAAATGAGAATCACGATTTTTTTGCTTAGAATAAAGATCACGATTCTCGCGGCGTAATATATTAAATATATAAAAAAATTGGGCTAAGAGCACTGTTCAGGTTTTTGAAAGGGGTAATTTTTACAAAAAAATTGCGTTTAAAAGTCTGCTGCGCAAACAGCATGTGGCATGAAATATTGCAACAACCGCCATCTTATTCTCTAGGGCTCTGCTAAAAAAAATATATATAATGTTTGGGGGTTCTAAGTCATTTTCTAGCACAAAATAATGGATTTTTATTTGTAAACAGCAAGTGTCAGGAAAAATTGAGTCTTTAAATGGTTAAACCAAAGAACTATACAAGGGGAGTTCACTCAGAGTTCAATGCCTTTGATGTATCTCTTGTATCGATGACTCAGAAGTTGGCTGTCTGCCCAGACTTGGCTGTTCCCCTGAGACTCAAGTCGCTCCGACTTCAAAAGGCTTCAGGCACTTTTTTACTGTCAAATCGCGCTGATTCGCCCCCCAAGTCGGATCCCATTAAAAGCACTGAAAATCGCGGTAATGCCCAATGGAGATGCAGGGGGGGGGAGATCGAGATCGTGATCTTAATACGATTAATCGTGCAGCTCTACTTCAAAGTACCGCCGTCAAACGACGTACGGCGGTCCGGAAGTGGTTAATTACAGTCTATAGTCACGTGTATGCTCCTGAAGAGTGGGTATTAACTTCCACGAAATGCGTAGAGCTGTCATATGCCATGCCAAAAACCACTATACAGTGTATAAACTTCCTCAATTTGTGAACCCTGTTGATATTACCATTTTATATGTATTGCTTTAAATAAGAGGCTGGATAAGCCCTAATGTGTGTGTATATTTATATGTATATATATGAACTGTTTACAATGTACAATTGATGAATTTATTACCTACTTTTCCAATTAATAAAATTATCATGATTTTTATAACCTGTGTGCTTCATTTAAAGTCCCACTGCCCCCTTTTTTTGAAACACTTAATTAGGGATGGAGGCATATCCACTGCCTCATATAAAGTCCCTTTTTTTCTGGTTTTTTTTCCTCTAACCTAATACAAGGGATGGAAGCACACGGGTATTCATTTAGTCTCACTATATTTTGTTTCTTTCATATACAATCAATTTAATTTCTGTCCAAACTCATTTTTGTTTTTATTTATATTTTTTTGCCCTTTTGTTTATGCTCATATTTGTGGGGATTGTTCGACCCCAGTTCCCCACTTATGTATGAACATTCCTTCAGTCCATTGCTACATGCTGTGTGTCACATGTCCCGGTATTGGGAGCCTGCTCAGCTCCCATCCCTTCCGGGAGCTGCGACGCCCGTCGGCGGGCCCTCCTCCCTTCCCCTCCTTGAGACGGGTAGATGGCTCCATGCTGGGTGTCGACGTCACGCCATACGCGCCGGATGTTGTCCGTCCTCCCATGCGGCGCTGCATCTCCGTCATGCTTCCCACCTGGAGGTTGATACTTGGCGCCAATGGCGAGCGGTCCATCCGCTCAGACACTGACGCTTCCCTCCTACAGTGCACGCCTGTGTGACGTTGGTGGGGGTGTGGTGGCCGGGCCCCATAAATCCCATCCTCTATTCACTCACTGCTCAGTTGTCACAACTCTAGCCTCAGCCACCACACTTTCCCCTTCGCTTTTCAGCTTTGCACATTCCATGCAGGTACAGTACCCTTCTTTTTGTCACGGTCACCATGTCTTTTTTCTTTCCTTTTTGGTGGTTGAGTTTTCCACTTGTTGCACTTCTTGGGTTTCCTTCACTCCTTTTTCCCTCCTGTCCTAATCCATAGGACAGTCTTAATAATCCACTCACTCTATTTATTTACAGGAGCCCTTTGGGCAAGCCCCCCTGGTCACTTTCAGACCCTTTTTTTCCTGGATGATGGTGCTCTGGATATGGCCCTTTTTAGGGGCATTTGGCAACCCTCACTTCAGCTCCCGGCCGGGATACCCCACCCGGTATCCAATTAATAAAATTATCATGATTTTTATAACCCGTGCCCCCTTTTTTTGAAACACTTCTCTGATTAATGTTCTCCTTGCCTTGCCTGTCAGTTTAGGTGGACAGTCTTGTCTTGGAAGGGTTGGAATTGTGACATACTCTTTCCATTTTCAGATGATAGATTAAACAGTGATTCATGAGATGTTCAAAGCTTGGGATATTTTTTTATAAACTATATACCTGCTTTGAACTTCTCCACAACTTTATCCCTGACCTGTCTGGTGTGATCCTTGGTCTTCGTGATGCTGTTTGTTCACTAAGGTTCTTTAACAAGCTTCTGATGGTATTTATACTGAGATTAAATTACACACAGGTGGACTCTATTTACTAATTAGGTGACTTCTGAAGGCAATTGGTTCCACTAGATTTTAGCTAGGGGTATCAGAGTAAAGGGGGCTGAATACAAATGCACGCCACACTTTTCAGATATTTATTTGTAAAAAATTTTTGAAAGCTATTTATCATTTTCCTTCCACTTCACAATTATGTGGCACTTTGTGTTGGTCTATCAAACAAAATCCCAATAAAATACACCGTTTTGGTTGTAACATGATAAAATGGAAAATTTCAAGGGGTATGAATACATTTTTAAGGCACTGTAATCAGGTTTCCACCCATCCTAAGACAGATCAATTATATTAGAGGGGCTTGGCTAGCTGGAGCAACTTTAAACCCAATAGTCTATTTTGTATTGCTCTCCCTGTGTGTTTATATAATAAATACATTTATTTTTTTCAATTCGGCTTCAGCAGCCAACAATAATGAAACCCCTATGTTTGGGTTTTCTCATCAATTTGATCCATCAAGCCAGAAAGGGAAATTCTATGGACATTGCTAGGACACAATGCAGGACAACAAAACTGGGAAATCACCTCTACCGACACCGGTAAGCTACCCTTCAGCTTGCTGTGATTTTCCCACTTGTGCTGTGCTTGTCTCTGTATGTCAATATAGCAGAAATATACACTCTCCAAGAACCTTAACTGTTGAAAGGTTTTCCTTTCCAAGTTTCAATTAAGAAAAAAAGCATCTAAGAGGCACTGGAATGATGACATTCATTAAAAATAGTGGGAGGACAAAAACATTCAGGGTTTTCACTGGCTCAGATTAGGCTGCTCACAACAGGCAAGGCTATTACCCACCAGTTGGTGCCCCAGCAGGTTACCAGAAAAACACATGCACTAATGGAAAGAGTACTAGACCAAAATATAAAAGAGTCCAAATTCATTTATTAGTTTATATTAAAAAACAGCCATTACATTTTAGGTGTCAGAAAAGACACCATCAGGGCTACAACAAAACACAAAATAGTATATGTGACTGGTATAATCATAAGTTTATCCCGTATAGAAGATCAACATGTCTAAGACATCTATCAATAATTAATGTTGCCTTTGTATGAATAGGCTCTTATATATGAATTGCCCTATTTCAGGAGCACTCAGTTGCCCTATTTCAGGAGCACTCTGTTGCCCTATTTTAGGAGAAGCTAGGGAGGATTTCTGCATTTCCTCCTCTTACCAGGTGACTGGGCATATCTGGGATCAGGTCTTTGGACTCCAGTGGTTTTAGGTATGAGGCATAAGGTACTAAGTTTAGTGGGGTCCTGGTTCATTGCTGACAGACTTTGCAACCCGTAAAAAGTAATAATTTTTCATATTTCAGTTTGGGAATGTGGGAAATTCTATCAGGGAAGAAGTAAAATGTTTCATTGCTTATTATGGAAAAAAGTAAATCTTGGAAACTTGTAGGTTTAAATCAGGAATTTAAACAGTTTGAAGAATTTTGCTTTGGTAACTAATTATTTGGCCATTGTAGTCACACCCAATGCAATAAATAAAGGCTGTCTCATAATTTAAAATTGAAGTTGCTGACAGCCCACCGATTACTGACCCTTCTAAATACACTGTAGGTTTTATTGCAAGGTCTTTAGGTGTAAATTGTAAATTTGCAAACATATGTGTATTTCTCTGATCAGTTTGCTTTCTTAGATGAGACAATTTTGATGAAGACTCCAGTTTATTTAGTACAGTGAAGTATAAAAATCTTGTAAATTAATGGCAACGTGTTAAAATATTTGTTTTTAGCTACTTATTGTACTCATGGTGAACTACATTTGGGGATGTCTTAAAAATAAATGGTATACCATGACAAATCAAATCTAAGTGGTATTAAGTAGTATGAGATCATCAATTTTTTGTATCCGCAAAATATCCACTGTTAAAACAACTAAGAAATATATATTTAGGAACTTTATGTATGCTAGTTAATCATTAGTTAATAGAGTAATTTCTGTAAAAGAGGAAGAAGACCACAACATGCATAGACAATTTAACAATGGAAGTGTCGTCATTCGAAATTGCTTTTTTTCCTACAACTTTAGCAATTAGATTTTCAGTTTGAATGTATTGCTTCTAATTTTAGTTTTTGGTAACGCTCTTTTATTTCCCCTTTGCCAGTTTATTTCCAGTACTTAAAATAAAACTAAATGCAAAACTTTTTTTCTCATTTTGCATAGAAGATGGGAGCGTTATAACTCCTGGCAGTTTTTTTTCCCTGTGTCTCCATAGGGAGATTTTCCTTCTCTTACTTTCCCATACCCAAAACAGAGAGTGAGAGGAAACCCGTCCAAAGTGAAGAAATTACTGGATGTCACCAGGGTCACCAGAACTAGTGTCCCCATTGCAGGATTTCCCCTCTGTCACTGTTCTAGGGACAACCCAAAATTTGGTATTTTCTTTCACTGAAAAATGCAAACATGATTAATAACGAGGATGAATTTCAATAATGAGTAGCACAGCCAGCAATTCAAACCTGACAGGTGTACTAATCCTTTTCCAATCTGATAAAAAAAAAGTTGCCTATAGTTACATTTTAAATTGATGGTGCAAATTAAAACTGAGTTCTCTGAGTTCCTAACACCCAATCGGAGCTTTGTTTTATTATTATAATAGAACATATAAAGAAAGCATGTCAATATTCGCCAGCACACCAAGGATCCTTGATTTCGTCCAAATGGTTTAATCACGGATAAATCACATGCCTGATGAAGGGGTCCTGCACGGCTCCAAAACGTTGCACAACGCTATGATGTGATCACCCTTTAATGAAAACCGTTTGGACGAAATCAAGGATCCTTGGTGTGCTGGCGAATATTGACATATTGAATGTTGTCGCTGCAACACCCAAATCACTATTGAGCTAGTTCCAGGAACGTGTGCGATGGGAATATGGACAATGGCTAAAATAAAGAAAGGCACTAGCCCAATGCATGTGACTAAGCAATTTAAATTATCGTATACCATTTACACAATGTGTGCAAAATAATGAAACTTCCATGCATTAAAAACCAAATAAATATTCAACATGAGATTTTAACCACATTTTAAAGCGGTAGTAAACCCCTTCCATCAACTTTCTTTTATATTAATCTTTCCAAGGAAATATACTGTGTGCTCTGTGTGCCTAGCTTCCTACTTGCTTGCTTGTAGTGTAATCACTTGTTTTGTTTGCAATGACATCACAGCACATGTGCTGTTCACCCTATTTTTCGGGAATTTACGCAGCTTTTAGTTTATGACTGCCTATCTCATTTCTTGAGGTGCTAAAATGGCAGGGCAGTACAAAACCCCTCTAAATTATCCCTTTTTGGAAAGTAGACACCCCAAGGAATTTGCTGAGAGGCATGTTGAGCCCATTGAATATTTACATTTTTTGTCACAAGTGATTGAAAAATGACAAAAAAAAAATTACACAAAGTTGTCACTGAATTGATATATTGCTCACTCATGCCATGGGTATATGTGGAATTACACCCCAAAATACATTCTGCTGCTTCTTCCGAGTATGGGGATACCACATGTGTGAGACGTTTTGGGAGCCTATCCTCATACAGGACCCCGAAAAACCAATTACTGCCTTCAGGATTTCTAAGGGCGTAAATTTTTGATTTCACTCTTCACTATCTATCTAAGAGATTATGATTTGGCACTACCACCATGACAGGCCTCCATCCCTATTAAACATACATACAAAGAAAGTGCAGCCATGGGACTTTATATGAGGCAATTGACTAAAAAATGACATCAAGTAACAAATTCATAGATTGGATGAAGTTAAGTAAAATGTATTTATTATTTACAGTGAGAAATAAATATTATAAAAAGCTGACAATTGATCATAATAATATAATGTTATATAGGTACATGATAACATATGCAAGAACAGGTGCACAGCAACTGTAAGCTATGTCACTCAAGATGTTCTGATTTTGGTGAAATATAAAACAAAACACGCTTTAAAATTAGACATACCCACAGAGTGGCAACAAACTATATACATTTTTAAAAGCCTTTACAGGTTACCACTTTAGATTTACAGAGGAGGTCTACTGCTAGAATTACTACCCTCGATGTGACGCGTGCAGTGATACCTCACATGCATGGTGCAATTGCTGTTTACATATGACACAAGACTGATGCTTGCGTTCACCTTTGCACACGTGCATGGGGGGGACAGGGGTGCTTTTAAATTTGTTTTAATTATTTATTTTGCTTTTTATTTTATTTTTACACTATCCTTTTCATTTTTTTTTTGTTTTTTATTCTTTTTATTGTTATCATAGGGAATTTAAATATCCCCTATGATAGCAATATGTAGTGACAGGTACTCTTTTTTGAAAAATTTGTGGTCTATTAGACTCTAGATCTATCCTCAGCTCTTAAAGGATCTGAGCACACCAAGATCGGTGTGATGAGATGCTTTCCCAATATCCCAATGGCGCTGTTTATATCCGGCAAAACCGAAGTCATGAAATGCTTGTAGCTTCCAGTTTCTTAGGCCATAGAGATGATTGGAGCAGTTCTAGTCTCGGATCAGCTCTATGGTCAGCTGGCAGAACCACTGGCTGCATTTTAGGGTTCCCCGGTGGGACAGGAGAGCACGAGAAACCCATAGAAGATGGCGGGGGGGTCCCTGCCAGTGCTTGTAAAAGCAGTCTAGCGGTTAATTAGCTGATAGGATTGTTTTTACATGAAAGCCGTCTGCTGGCTGAAAAGAACGATACCAAGCTAATACCTAAACCTTCAGGCATCATTCTGGTATAACCACTCAAAGTCCAGCAACATACCAGTACGTCGCTGGTCCTTGTTGGGCATATATTGTAATGTTCTTTTTTTATGCCCATCATTAGAATATCGCCCTGCATCCACCCACTTCTAATGATGGGCATACATGCACCATTATTTTTTTCGTTCAGCAAGAACAGATTCCTCCATTCACATCGATCAATGTGTTTGAAAAATATCTGCCAAGAAAAGTAAATAAAAATATATGCCAAAGCATAGGGGCAATGCGCCCCTAATGTTAGGGGCATCCACCCCTAATGTCCACCCCTGCCCCTATGCTTCGGCATATATGCTCTTTTTTAAACTGTGGTGGTGAAATCACCTCCTACAGCACTGGAGTCACTGATTTATGTATCATGAGAGCAAACCCTGTTGCTGTCAAAATAAACAAATAAGTGCTGCAGCTGAATGGCGTACCTGCAAAGCAAACACTAGTAACAATAAATCACAGTATCAATACAACATTAACTCAATAAAACAACTTTTTTATTGCAATCTGTGCCAAAAAAATAGTAAAAAATATATGCCGAAGCATAGGAACAATCGGCCCCTAATGTCCACCCCTGCCCCCATACTTCGACATATATGCCATTTCGGCATAACATTATTTTTTTTTTGCACTTTTATTTTAACTATGAATGTTCCAGCTTAGGGTCTCTCAAAATGCAATGGTGGCCATCTCATCTTTCGAGACCCTGTCTAGGTATGCCCTAGGAGGACTATGCCGTGCTGTACCCTACACTAAAACTCCCTGCCTCAGAGGATGTCTATTCGACGAAACGCGTAAGGCGTGGTCACATTATTTCCGTTTTTTGCGTCACTTCCGGTTTTGGAGTTCAGCGCTGTGTAACGCACAGCTAGGAGGAAGGAAGGAGCTCCCACCTTCCTCAAGCAGGTGATTCCTGCTCAGCTTCACTGCGTTTTTTGCCTTTATTACACTGGTGCGGAATGCGCAAAGCAGCTTATCTGTAGGAGACTCCGTCCCTCAAAATCACATCCCATGTCGTGCCGTATCAGGAGGATCCCGTATGGATCTGTCCCAGAGCTTTCTACTCTACCGGTGGTAACGTAAAACTCTCTGGGATTCGACCTTGTAAGTATCAATTTTATTTTCACGTTTTTTTTTTATTACAATACGGCTTTACCGTATATACAGCTTCATACCCCCGTCCCCACCTGTAATCCCCGGCTAACAAGGATACGAAGCCGTATATAAAAAATGATAAAAAAA
>BLSH010552316.1:709734-720054 GCA_018402905.1 Glandirana rugosa | reverse complement strand
TTGACAGCTGGTAAAGAGGCAATCTGTTGCCTCCTGACCGCCTGTTTTAACCCTCTAAATGCATCACCACTATGCTGCGTGTGCAATGCACACAGTTGTGGAGTGGTTGCAGTGCATCCTCATTCACCTAGGGGTAACCTTCAAGGGAGCCCTGACTGTAAAGAGACTGAGAAACTCTGGCATAGAGGAACCAATCTCTCCATTTTCCTCCTGCAGCCGCTGAATGCCTGTGGGAGGGAGTGGAGGAGAAGTTTGGGGGGAAATGGAAAGATCGGTTCCTTTTATATGCAGCCACACACTTGCGACCGGGCCCTGGCGTTACGCCACCGGGCTCCGAGGAAAGGGTTCTGTCGGGGGGGCCCTTCATGGTTTCTTGCATCGGGGCCCTGAGGGTTCTAGTTACGCCACTGTATATATATATATATATATGTATATATATATATATATATATATATATATGTATATACACTGTACAGTCTCTAAAATGAGAATTTTCAAACAGATCACATGCTGTTGGGTTTCCCTAAGAGAGAGAGGGTCTGTGGTAGGAATTCGACTAGTCAAATCTTCTAACAAGTTCAGAGCCATATTGCAAGAATTCATGTAAAAGGAAAAAAAAAACTGCAAGTCAACATTTAAAATACTTTATTTTTCTCTTCTATTACCAGCAATTTTTTAAGTTGGCGACAGAACCATTAGTTCACTTCTGCAAGTGCCCCCCACAATCTTGATATAAGTAGTAAGTACAGTATCCCCTTTTTTTAATCATATAAACAAATGGAAAAAGTACAGTAGGCTGTATAGACATTTTGAATTAACTATGAAAACATTATTAATAATCACATGGGAGGAATGAAAAGTCTAAGATTTGACATTTAGAACTATGGTAGATCTATGACACTTTGGGAGGAAGTGGTTACAAGCTCATTTGTGATTGAGATTTGAAATGAGATACACAAACACTTTTTACTGTAAAATTTACTCAGTTATCCAGGCTAAACGTATTACATGGTTGTGTAATATTTAACAGGGATATTTAGAAAAAAGTATTGTCAAATATACAATATGATTCATAGCTTATACATAGGTATAAAAAAAACTCCAGCTAAACCTTTTCTTTTTGCTATGGATATTGTAAAGAATGATCAGAGTTCTCTTGCCCTCGGTGACCCCATCAGGGGCATTTCCCTCTATTGCTGTGTGGTCACTTTGACAGAAAGTGGAAGGGTATGCTCTAATGGGAAGACAGATAGCAATAAAGGTTATTAAAGTTGAACACCAGTAAAAAAAATGTTTTAGGCATGCAGCACCAGTAACATAAGTTACCTATAATAAAGTTTATCCCATGGTTTGCTGGTCACTGGCTACTCCCGTAGTGATGCCAAATATTCCCCTCAGTCATGATTATATATTTTCTGAAAGAAGACACCCTGTAGAATAAAATGGTGGCAGTTGCAATTTCTACGGTATGGCACACAATATTTGCACAACTGTTTATCAAACACACATTTTCAGGACAAAATACAATAAACTGAATCCTAATGCAAACACACAATATGGCTGTACTATAAAAAGAGAGCCACGCTACATAAAGTGTGCACAAATGCTTGCAATCAAGATACCATCCAAAATGAGATAATACTTATTACCAAACCTTAAAAATAAAGACATAAATGAGTGCTCCAAAAGTCCAGTGATAAATCAGTGGAATTGGCAAAGTTTGTGACAGTTCACTGTGATATATCAATTCTGTGACAATTCACTAGAATAGTGCTCCAAAATCACAATCCATGAAACTCCAGGTGAGTAATGTATTTCCTCAGCGCACCACATAGATTACACTCTCAACAGATTCTCATGGTCCATGTATCTCTAAAAGAGTCTACTTTCACTTTCAAACAGCGTACTACTCCAACATGCCAGTTGTCAATGGGTGGTCTTGGTGGTTCTTTAGCATATCTCAAATGAAGGAGGAACAAGCCACAAACAACCATCATAGTGCAACATGTTTATTAAAATTCAAATCCCCCTTTACAAAATATGTTTCATTAAAAACTGCCCTTACAACAGCACCTAGTATATCCAACATATAGTAAAGCCAGCGTACGCTGCTGCTCCGCTCATCCTGGCCAGCGTGCATTCCACTAAAAGGAAATTATGTCACTGAAAAAGGCTAGATGTGACTTCAGGCGCCACTACTCCGCCTCTACGTGCTTCGCCCATGGTGGGGGTCTTCAGGAAGCTGTTTATAAAACATCTGTTGATTGAAGGTGAGGCGCAATTTGAGCTGCAGCTGGAGTAGTTATGTTTATTTATATTTTTTACACGTACTTTTGGGATTTATTTTCTTTGTTATTTACAAAGCGCTGGTGATTTTTAAATATTACACACAATATAGTACCCACTTTTTTTTGGTAAGATATAAAAGATGGGGTTCCATTGAGTAAATAAATACTAAACATGGCAAGTCTTAAAATTGCACATGCCAATAAAATTGCAAAAAACGGTACTCAAAATTGTCCACTCGTGACACTTTAAAAGCTTTTACAAGTTACACGTTTAGAGATAACTTTGAATTTTTTTGCCCTAGAATTATTGCTTTCACCCTGAAATTCATAGTGAGGTGTATAGCAATTTACATTTACATCTGCACACATTTGCATTAGGGTGTATACGGCGGCAATGCGTTGTGCTATTATATTTTTATTAATTATAATTTATTAATTTAACGTTATTGCTATTTAAATGGGGCTAACACATGCATCTTCTATTTAGTTTTTTTTTTTTCATTTGCCCAGAGTTACACTTAAATTTTAGTAAAGTGAGGAAAGTTTGAAAATTATCAGGCTTTTATTGTTCTAAGTGTTGCCATTTTATTTACTTCTTGTGTGCTAACTGATGCAGGCAAGGGGAAAATCATACCCGAAAAGAAAGTAAAGAATATTTACACAGGCTTTTGTGATGCCTAAAAAGACCCTGTTACTAGGCCATACATTTCAGCAAAAATCGTTTTACCCTTGAAATAATTTTCAGGTCTCAGAGAACCCCTGCTAAAATATATTTACCAGGGTTCATTGGGAAGATACCCTCCTTACATTGTAGCAAGAATGGCACCAATACAAATAGCTCAAATGATCATTGGTATCATGCCTATGATGTTACCAAGTGGTGTTGGCACTGGAACTTGCAGGTACCATCAAATGAGAGGTCAATCAGCCACAACTCAATGAACCCCCACCTACCTCTTGTGGAACCCTAGGGTTTTCCAAAAAACCCTGGTAGAAACTGGCTGCTCTATAGAATTCCCATTTACTCCTCCCTTATCCCCTTCTTAAAAGGTTATGCAGCATGGGGAGGAGAGGATGAGAGTAGCTGGGTCAGCACAGACATTATTAAGACACTCCCAGAATAGTAGAGGATTATGATGTACAAGAGCTAGCATGTCTAGAAAAGGCACAATGAAAGTAAATAAATCTTAGATACCACGTAAATTACTGTTTCCTGAACCATTCAAACACCCCTGGCAGTGTTCTAGTTTTTACTAACCTGTCATAGATTGGCCTGCATATAAAGGTGTTAAATATAGTATTATTGCCTGTATTTACAACATACAGCTATCAGCATGCAAAATGTATCATGATAAATCATATGCTTACAATGACTTATTTATTTACCAATGGATTTTTTTTTTCTGCTGCAAGGTATTTAGACAGTTCAGGAAAAGAAAAGAGAAGAGAATAGCCAGTGACACTTCAGGGAATGGTCCTAGGCAAATGATCTCAGATGCCAAGTGTTATATTCACGTCAATTTTCCTATAGTAGTTCTATTAACTAACAGCCTCATTCATGTATATTTATTTATCCACCTCAGAGTTTTTTATGGGAATTTCCAGAATGTATTCTAGACACACCAAGCTTTATTATGAGGGCTTGTCATAAACGTATGACTTAATGTATACAACTTTGCTGTATAAATTCAAATGTACCAGATAACAAATGTGTATTTAAGGAACAACTCACAGTCTAGGGTTCAGCCACATTAACCACAAGTCTACTCTGTGTGTTACGAAATAAAAGCACACAATACAAAAACAAAACTTCCCTGGCACTTAGCCTTATAAACTATTAAGAAGACCTATCTAGCTACAAAAGAGAGACCCATGCCACATCCAAAAATGTTTTTTTTGTTTTTTTTTTTACAAAAAAAGAGGGGAAAGAGAGGGCAATGGAAAAAAAGACTAGCAGGATTGGATCCTGCTACCCCTGGACTTTATTGGCATGACATGAGACAATATTGTAAAAAATATAGAATTTTATTTGTACATGATTAAAAACTATCGATCATAGAAAATTCTATAAACAGAATAAAATGGAGGATGCCATAGGTGGATACATGAACCTTACAACTTCCCTGGCACTCAGCCTTATAAACTAGAAAGAGGGCCTATCTAGCTATCTAGTATCACTTGATCTGCTGGTACATGTAACCAAGTCTCGGCGAAGCCTCCAACAAGCACACTGTATAGTCAGCTTTCATTACCAAGCATGAAAAAGCTGGTATTGCCATCAAAACATTGGGTCAAACTGGTATGATTAAGAACCCTTAGAGCAGTGGTTCTCAACTCCGGTCCTCGGGACCCACCAACAGGTCAGATTTTAAGTATTACCTTGGGGAGATGCAGACTAGAACACTGCAATCACTGAGTAGCAAATGTTATCACCTGTCATGCATTTGAGTTATCCTGCAAACCTGGCCTGTTGGGGGGTCCCGAGGACCGGAGTTGAGAACCACTGCCTTAGAGGAAGGTGGGCGGGGGTGGGGGTAGGTGACTACGAGAGAGGTGGTATGTGGACAGGGGGTAAATGAGGTGAAAAATAGGTCCTGGGACCTGGAGGTAGAAGTAAGGTGGGTTGAAGGGAGGTGGTACAATGCTGGTGGTATAAGAAGGAGGAGAAGGGGTTTAAGTATAGAGGTGCTATGACCCAAGAGGTAAGGTAGGTGGCTGGCAGGCACAGTTATCAGGGCAGGTGGTGGGAGTTTGCTGCTTTGAATGGAGGGGGAAGGGGGAATTAAGGTGACAGGAAGTTGCTGTGACTAGGAGGGTTAATATCAGGGCAGAAGTTTAATGAGGGTGGGTTGGAGTGAGGTGTTGTGACCAGTGGGCCTCTCCAATATTGCCATTAGCTTTTAGCAGAGGCATTTTCCACTTTCCAGACTGCTGGCACTAAAGGCTCCCACTCCTTAGAGAGGATGCCAGCAAAGCCGCCACTCTCATCTGCAATAATCCGCACAGCTGGTCAACCTGAGCCTGCACCTGTCCTGCAGTGGGCTGTTTGCTGTGATATCACTCCCTGCATTGTGGCTGAAGTGCAGTCATGTAAGTAGATGCTGGGTCTCAAAGCTGGTATTGGCCTCTTCAGCAGAAATTGCTTCTTATTGGTGGCCAGTCTCTCACATCAGCTCTAAATATTTTGACCACTTCTCCATTCAAAATTACTTTAGTTGCAAGATGTTTAAGGGTTTCCTTGGGTTGTCTGGCTATTTAAGGTCCCCCTAAAATATGTTAAAGTGTTCCTAAACCCACAACAGTAAAATCAGTCTGTATATGCAGTAAAGCATGCTTCTTATACTCACTGTAGAACCTAAGGGGTTAATCCTCTGCATTGTGTAAAAAGGCTGTCTGATCCAGTATGCACAGATCCTCTCCTTCTTCCACTGACTCCAGAACATGTCCAGATAGGACAGAGTTACTGGAGTAATGCTGCACATGCTCAGTTTGGTGTGTATTGCTAGATAGTTTTTTTTCTTGGGAGAGCGCATGTGATCAGCACAGGGCCAATCACAGGGCCAATCAGCACTGTCCAGACAGAGGGTCAGGGGTCCTGGATCCTGATAGGGCAGCTCAGTGCAGTATGAAAACTCTTCCTACAAGCTTTAACCAGGAACTGATAGAATAGAATACCTTTAATGTAAAAAAGTGAGGTCAGGAATACTCATCCAGTCCTCCACTGGGTGAGTTCCTACCCCCCCCCCCCGAGCCCCGAGCTGTGCCATACTGATATGAGATAACAACTCCCAAATAGCAACCCTGGTAACTCCCATCTATGCTATAAGGTACACTTTACTCTCAGCCCCCGACTTAACAGTCTGTTTGACTACTTCTAATCCCTCAAACATCAGACAGATGTAAGTTCTACAAGATCCCTAAAACAACCTCCTACATATTCTCCCTCCCTTTCATCCACAGCAAATTCCACAAGAACACCCCATCTGCCCCAATTTATATATAGCCATGCATTTTAAATGCTATCCCCCCATATTCCTAATGCGATCTAAAACAATACTTATAGGTGGAACAACCCCCCCACACCAAAATTAACCTCATAATCACCATAATCACTCAACCCACCTCTCAACCCACTAGACCCACCTAAAGCAGATGCACCCAGACATTACTGCCCCACGACCTCAGCCCACACTTCTTAAAGTGCGAGCTCCACACTTGCAGGAAACACATCCTCCAAAAACTAGACTCCGCCCCCACATAGAGAGAAGTCCCACTTTCTCTCTAACGACACCGGATTCTCCACTTTGACCTCCCCCATCAGACACCTTGGGAAAGTGCGGCTGGCCCACACCTACCTCCGGATAAACCTTTCCAAACATTAACTATCTCTGTGGTTGATTATTACTCAACATATCGAGTATTTCATAAATCTCTTCCTAATCCCACTTTGACCCCCCTACCTCTAATTTAATCCCTATCAACTCCCACCCTTATCCTCGCTCCTCACGCCGTCAGACTAACCTCATATAGAACTCCTGCACACATCGCAGGTCATCGCACCTATTAAACTACAATTTCATATCTAGACATTCCCTGGACAACCTATTATTGCTAAACTCACCCCGAATTACTAAGCAGCAGGGAATACTACCTACAAATGCCTCCCCAAAAAGTGACAACAAACCCTATCTCGGTGAAATTAATATCAATCAATGCCAAAGGCCTAAATACCCCGGAGAAAAGATCATTTCTACTAAGAGATTGCCATAGATTGAAAGCCGATATCATTTTCATACAAGAAACACACTTCCATGCAGAGAAAATCCCCAAACTCTTTGACAAGAAATATACAACAGTCTACCACGCCGCCAACATTGATTCCAAAACAAAGGGAGTATCCATTCTGATATCCAAACATATTAATCTTAAAATTACAGACTCCCTCAAAGACAACTTAGGAAGATACCTGTTCCTTAAAGGCACTCTAAACGAACGCCCAATCACTCTAGCCAATATTTATGCCCCAAATAAGAAACAGGTGTCTTTCTTTCCCCAGACCACTGATCTTTTAGCTGCATTCCACTCAGGAATTCTTATACTTGGGGGAGACTTTAACATCCCACTTAAACCTACCCTAGATACATCCACAGAATCATAGGCCATAACATACAGAGCTCTCAAACAAATTAAACTACAACTGCAACACTTGACGCTACACGATAGTTGGAGAACGCTAAATCCGCAAGGTAGAGACTATACATTTTTCTCTCCCATACATCAGAAATATTCAAGAATTGTTTATTTCTTCATTTCACAAACAGATCTCCCTCTTCTACATGACGCCTCGATAGAGTCCATGACATTATCAGACCATCACCCCATCTCTTTAAGCCTACGCTTCCCCGAACACAACACCAGGTCGAAAACCTGGAGACTTAACTCATCCATTCTCAACAACCCCATAGAGACCAATCTTATCTCCACATCCCTGCAAGAATATTTTTCGCTAAATGACATCCCAGACACTCCTAGTCTCACAATATGGGAAGCACATAAATCTGTCATTAGGGGGATATTCCTAAAAATCGCTTCCAAATTAAAAAAAGCCCATCAAGCAAAAATTACTGCACTTCTATCTAAAATAAACACACTGGAAACAGCTCACAAAAAAAACCAAGCTCAATCTACTCTACAAGAACTTACTACCACGAGAAAACTACTCCTAGACGAGCTCAACTTAAAATTAAAGAGACAATACATCCTTAGACATAGAGTATATTATGAACAAGGAAATAAAAGTGGCAAACTATTGGCCAAAGCAATACAGAGCAAGAAAGCCTCAGATACAATACATCAGATAAGAGATAATCAAGGCACCCTTTCTACTTCAAATGAACAGATAGCCCAACAATTCGAAAAATATTACCAGTCATTATATAACATACCCTCTAACCCCAAATGCCCTTCAAATTCAGAACACAGAAAACAACAAATAACAAACTTTCTCTCAGAGTACGGTTTTTCCCCAATAGCAGAAGAACTAGTAAACAAGCTAGACACTCCACTCACAGAACTTGCATTTGAGAACGCCCTAAAAGACATGAAAACAGGTAAAGCCCCTGGACCGGACGAATTTCCCCTTCAGTACTATAAATCTTTCTCAGACATTCTTAAACCCCACTTCTTCTCGGCATTCTGCTCATTTGGCTCCGACTCCCAACCCCCTCCAAATCTACTGGAAGCTCACATAACAGTCATCCCCAAAGATAACAAAGACCCATCCCTTGTGACAAATTACCGACCCATCTCTCTCATAAATGTTGACGTTAAGATCTATGCAAAAATATTAGCAAACTGACTAATCCCTATTATCCCCTCCTTAATATCGCTAGACCAAGTGGGCTTCATTCCCGGTAGAGAAGGAAGGAACAATACAATAAAAGCCCTTAATATCCATCACTGGCTCAACCTGAATAAAAAACAAGGATTTTTCCTATCCCTAGATGCTGAAAAGGCGTTCGACAGAGTGGCCTGGGACTACATGCATGCTGTACTACAGAATATTGGACTCCCCCAAATAATGCTATCTTACATAAAGGCACTATACTCCTCCCCACTTGCCAGAGTCTGCGCCAACGGCCACCTGTCGAACGCCTTTAAATTGCATAATGGTACTAGACAGGGATGCCCACTCTCCCCCCTTCTCTTCGTTCTAACCCTAGAACCCCTCCTAAACAAAATTCGACTTAATCCAGATATTAAAGGAATACCTATAGCAAAACACACCTACAAAATAGCAGCTTTTGCTGATGATCTCTTATTATTCTTATCAGAACCCCTCATATCCCTGCCCAACTTACTAAAAGAATTAGAGCAATTCCAACTAATATCCAATCTTAAGATCAACTATTCAAAATCATCCGCTCTTAACATAACCCTACCTCATGAAACTGTCCAACAATGCCAAAACAACTTCCCATTCAAATGGGCTAAAGATTCTATCACCTATTTGGGTATAAAACTTCCCCACACATTATCTAACCTTTTCCAATATAACTTTACACCTATCCTAAAAGAAACAAAGGAAGATCTAAAAAAATGGAATGTTCTCAATGTCTCTTGGTTTGGGAGAGTATCACTAATAAAAATGACTATCCTACCACGCTTTTTATATCTCTTCCAGACTATCCCCATCAGAATCCCTAACTCCTTCTTCCACTCCTTTCATCAAATATGTTCCTCCTTCATCTGGCGTAACAAACAACCCAGAATAAAATTCGATAGACTAACTCAACCTAAAGAGAAAGGCGGACTCGCACTCCCAGACCTCCGCCGCTACTACTGGGCAGTTCACCTCACAAGAATAGTAGATTGGAACATCCACAAACAAGTGAAAGATTGGGTGACACTAGAACACTCCATTTCCCCACAAAATCGCAATACATTGCCCTGGTTACAACCACAACATATCAATTACCAAAATAAACAACACCCGCTCATAGGCCCGTCTATAGCTATCTTCCACAACACCTTCAAAAAGACTAACCCAAATCCTTGGTTCAGCCCCCTAACCCCGCTTAGAGAAAATCCAGACTTCCCCCCAGGCATGAACAAATCCTTTTTAGCCAACATCTGGCCTCAAAAAGATGTACTAGCAAAACACTTCTTCACTGGCAACTCCTTAACCACATATGACAACCTGAACGCCACACTTTCTCCCCAAAAACTACCTCTATGGACATACTTACAAATTAGGAACTTCCTCACTAAACCCCCAAACTCTAAACATTGGACAAAGAAACTCTCTATCCTTGAAGACCTTTGTACTAAAAAATCTCCACAAAGACACCTAATATCTGCTCTATATTCCTCCACATTCACAGAGGAATTAGCGCTTTCTGAGCACGTATGCTCGACTTGGGAACAAGATTTACATAAGTCTCTAACACACGAAGACTGGAAACGTATATGGTAGAAAAACTCCGGTCTACAACCGATTTTTCCTAAACAAGTACGGACCCCCCTTCAGACC
>BLSH010552316.1:662363-677608 GCA_018402905.1 Glandirana rugosa | reverse complement strand
ATGACCCTCCATGTTTCTCTTAAAGTTATTCATTCTTAGGTATTTAAATGAATGACAATACATGTCATAGGATAAAGTATGTTATAGAAAAGATACACTATCTTATGCCATATATAATTGGTACCTAACTCCCCTATTTAGGTATATTTTATGTGTTGCTCCTAATTTATCCCTAGATAATTCTAATTAAAGAATATGTAAACCCAACTATGTGATGTTAAATTGTTTTTTACCCCAGCGTTTCATATTCCTGATATGTGACTGCTGTACCATATACTTGTATGAGAAAGTATCCTGTTCTCTTCTTATTGATTCCTTTGTGTGAAATCCCAGGTGATCCTTACAGTCCCTCTGCTTTCCTATTAAAAACTGACCCCACTAAGCTGGGGAACACACCATGGTCAGTTCTCTAGCTGTGCTGAGAACTCAGCCTGCTCTCCTCCAATGAGCAGATTTATGCTGACACGCCCCCCCCCCCCCTTTCCACGCACATACATTCACTGGGAAGACCAGCGTGCTGCTGTTTCTCCTCCCTGAGCACCTTATGTAGCTGAGAACAGAGGGAATGTGATCACTTATTTTTTTAAAAAAGGGGGAAAATATATTTTTTCTATTCTTTACTATTTGCTTTTAAAAATATATAGAAATGTAAATTGTTGGACAACATGAGCCGCTTTGTTTGTCTTCCCTCTTCTAATTTTACAACTGCCACAAAATAACTTAAGCATTTGTTGTTTTATGGCTTAATAAAACACATGTAAAAAGTACAGTAATTTATAGCAGTGGTTCTCAACCCTGTCCTCAAGCACCCCCAACAGGCCATGTTTTGGGAATTTCTCTTAGCTGTCCAAAATACCAAGCCGTTGACTCTGATTTAGAGCACCTGTGCAAGATAAAGGAAAACCTGCAAACATGGAGTGTTGGGGGTAATTGAGGACTGAGATTGAGAACCACTGATTTATAGCACCTAATATTCCATTTTTATTGATCTGACACCAGTGAATTGAAATCTCATAGGTTAATGCACTTTGCACTGTACTGTCAAACTTTGATGTGGCCCCTCTAAGGGCTATTTAACATTAGCATTGTCTTCTAAAAAGCAATCTGTGGTGGATCACTTTTCAGAGTGAGTTTGACAGACGGTGAGGAGGGGTTTTAAGCCCTATAAAGCCACACAACCATGCACACTATTCACTGACTATTTACTTGAAGGGAATCACTTTTGCCATGTGGGATAATGTGCCACGTGGACATGTGTATACCCTAGGGTTGCCACATCATCCCTTTAATCCAGGACACATATCAATTGCACAGGTTCTGTGGCTGATTAAGGTGGTAATTAAACTCACTTGGTGCCTTATCTGCATTAAATTAGCCTCAGAACCTGTGTAATTCATATGTGTCCTGGATTAAAGGGATGATGTGGCAACCCTAGTATACCCTCATTCAGCTGCCTTTACAGCTTAAGAGAAGCACTTGGGAGGTAGTAAAAAATGTTGCTCAACTGTGTGTTTTTAGTGCCCATTAACTGCAAATATAGACTTACCCAACATGGCTTTGCCAGTGGTCTGTGCACATCCTGGCCTTGGTGTATAACTAGATAAGCTGAACAACAGATATATTTAAACACAAAAATGTTTTTTCTTTTCCTTACAGACTTGCATCTGCTCAAACATTAACAAACTGGTGACTGATAAGGTAGGTCTGCAAAGTACAAAAATAAAGCTTAATGTTTCTATAATTACCAATTTTATATTTGCTCACATGGGAGTTTTGGGTGTTCCCACCCACCTTTGAGTTGTTCAGCTCTCTGTTTTATTTGTATACCTGTACATGTAGTCAATGCTAGATATCTCTCAGCCTTGCCAGAAATTATTTACTTATACAGGTTCATCTCTGTTCCTACAGGACCGGTGCCTGACGGCAATCCATTCAGATCTAAAAACATTTAAAAACAAACTACAAAGTGTAAATCTAACCCTTCAACCGCTTAATAAAGCCACAGAGGAAATGATGTGGGTAAGTAATACTGAAAACAGGACTCAGGGCCCTTCCTATGCCTTCAGCATTAGACATTTCTTACTGCCAGTAAATGGGAAAACAGTCAAAATGACTATGAAGATGTTTCACAATAATGAACCACCTAGCAGTAATAAATGTCTGGCCTCCTTTAAACCCATCCCATGCCTTACTGCATGCACCCTTTGCTGCTAGCCTGGGACAAGTAGGTGGGTACTCATAGGTGTGCGCAGCCTATTGCATTAGGGTGTGCACCCCAAATGTATTAAAACATGGATCATGTTATTAGAGCAGTGGATGGTGTCAGTAAAGCAGTGGGCTTGTCAGTAGGGCAGAGGTTGGTGTCAGTAGAATTTTATTTTTAATATTATTTTTTTACAAGTTTTTTAGGAGCCCTGTTGGGGGGCTTTGGTGAAATATCAGTAGGGGGAATCTGAACCACTCGGGGTGATTAGGGTGTGCCCAGACACACCCAGCACACCCCCTGCACACGCCTATGGGGGTACTATTATCTCTCTAATTTGACCGGTAGCATGGTTGTTCCAGATCAGTAACTCAAAGCATTATAGTTAGGGATAGCCAGGCAACTCGATTTTTCAGAAGGTGTTTAATAATGAACCCAGTACAGGTTGCCTTGAGGGTTTTCTGTAAAAATGAAAACATTTGTTAGAGTAGATGTTCTCCACATGTTCTCTGGTCACAGAGGTGGGAAATACAATCTATTGCCAACTAAGCTGGGTTTTGTACCAATTGTACCATTAGTTAAAATAAACTACAGACTGTAGTTATTGAAATTAGGTTGCACAATTACACACACCAGGGTGTATTAAAAAAATGTATCAATTCACCCCAATGAAAGTGCATATACATTCATCCTGTGTGAATGGGGTGCAAAGCCCCACAACAATTGTTATTAGGCTATTTCCTGTGCTGGATATTCAGTATGTTTTTCATTGATTTAAAATGAAAAATACCACATTTGGCCACTAGATGGTGGTAATATTTAGTGTCACCTAATGGCCAAATGTGGTATTTTTCATTTTGTAAATGTAAAAAAATCGAATTTCTTCATCAATTTAGGCCAATATGTATTCTGCTACATATTTTTGGTAAAAAAAAAATCCCAATAAGTGTATATATAGATTGGCTTGTGCAAACGTTATAGCGTACACAAACTAGGGGATAGATTTATGGCATTTTTATTTATTTAATTATTTTTTTACTAGTAATGGCGGCGATCAGCGTTTTTTAGCGGGACTGGGTCATTGTGGAGGACAAATCAGATACCTAACTGACACTTTTTACACTTTTTTAGGAACCGGTGACATTATTACAGTGATCAGTGCTGAAAATATGCACTGTTATTGTATTAATGACACTGGCAGAGAATGGGTCAGTGGCGGCTGGTGGGTTTTTTTTTTGGGGGGGGGTGCAGCAAACAACCACTCCCCCGGGCATTGGGCAGTACTTAACCTGCATGTAAATCAGGGATGGGGGGGCGGCACCAATGAATTGGGTTATCAGTTGGTGCTTGCTAACTGTGTGGGGGATGGCCTGACTGGATGAAGACAGAGAACCGTGTTCCTGCTTCCCTGTCAGAACGGTAATCTGCCTTGTTTACATAGGCAGATCGCCATTCTGTCTCTGTAGGGAATGATTGCAGGTGGGCAGCGGACCAACTGATTGGCTACCCCCGTCTGTCCAACCGGCACACGCGAGTGCACCCCCAATATCTATTGCACAAAATGACGTACAGGTATGTCATTTCGCGCAATAGAGCCGCCCTGCTGCAGTACATCTCCAGTTAAGTGGTTAAAAAAATAATTGCATACTTTATTGCAGGTAAAACTTCGTCGTTTATTAGTATTTTTTTAGAAGCCTGCAGAGTATTGCACCTACGATCAGCAGATCGCAGGTGTAGTGCCAGGCTCATGCAGATGACACCAAGCTATGCAGTGGAATAACGTCCTTAGATGATGTCTCCAACTTACAAGCCGACCTCAATGCACTGTCTAATTGGGCGACTGTGTGGCAAATGAGGTTTAATGTTGATAAATGTAAAGTTATGCACTTGGGGGCTAAGAATATGCATGCATCGTACATTCCAGGGGGAGTACAACTGGGGGAATCCATAGTGGAGAAGGATCTGGGAGTTTTGGTAGATCATAAGCTTAATAATGGCATGCAATGCCAAGCTGCGGTTTCCAAAGAAAGCAAAATCCTTTCTTGTATTAAGAGAGGTATGGACTCCAGAGATAGAGACATTATTTTGCCCCTGTACAAATCATTAGTAAGACCTCATCTGGAATATGCAGTTCAGTTTTGGGCACCAGTTCACAAAAAAGGATATCAGGGAACTGGAGAAAGTGCAGAGAAGGGCAACCAAACTAATAAGAGGCATGGAGGAGCTCAGCTATGAGGAAAGATTAGAGGATCTGAATTTATTCTCTATTGAGAAGAGGAGATTAAGGGGGGATATGATCAACATGTACAAATACATAAGTGGGCCATATAGGGAGCTTGGTGTGGCGTTATATACTTTAAGGTCATCACAAAGGACAAGGGGGCACTCTTTACGTCTAGAGGAAAAAAGATTTAATCTCCAAATACAGAAAGGTTTCTTCACAGTTAGAGCTGTGAAAATGTGGAATAGTATGATAGTATTAAGGTGGTATTGGCGCTGCTCTCTTTTTTGTTGAATTTGTTTGATAATTCCTGTAGATAAGAAATTTCCAGCGTGCTGGTGGATTTTTTAAAAGTGTAAAAAAATGTGTAAAAAATCGGAGGAAAATTCTCTCATAAGTTTGCAATTGAGGTGGAATTGTATAAGCTGGGACCAATGTTACATATAGTGTGCAAACAACCTGGGTGTGGAATCAATAGTGTGTGCAGGTGCTATTTTCCAAACTTAAATAAACGGATGTCAATAAATAAATAACTTTAGCATACATATACTACATGTAAAGTATAAGAAATGTAAAACCAAAGGTGATTTTAAAGGTACTTTGTGTTTGGTGAAAATAAAAATAAATTCAATAAAACATATGAGAAAACAAATGAAAAAACAAACAAACAAAAAGTCCAATTATTGGTATGAAATCTTGTCCAAAAAAATCCAAGTGGATGTGAAATAACAGTGAAGTCTTCTATATGAAGTTCAAGTGGATATAAAACAACAGTGACTTTCCAAGTGTGATCTCCAATTAGATCTCATATGGTGCTCATTAAAGTTATACTGTGCTATATTCTTCTCAGCCGTGCATCAGGTGCTCCCCTCCTGACCCTGGGTGCCTGCTTACCGGAAAAACGTTCCCCACTCAAGGGGTTCACGTTTTGGGCGAATTGCACAGCTCCCTCTGTGTGCTCTAGAAATGGCGTTCCTCCCGGTCTGCGTGCTCCTGGTCTCCGGGCCTCCTTCGCCTCTCTCTGTATCCCAAGATTTTTACACCATAAAAAATAAGAAATCTCGATCTTGTGCAATATTGCTAATTTATTAAGTTTTAAAAGCTATCAACAAAGTTATCAAAAAAGGGATAAAACAAATGTATAAAATCCTCTGATTTTTTACACTTTTAAAAAATCCACCAGCACACTGGAAATTTCTTATCTACAGGAATTATCAAACAAATTCAACAAAAAAGAGAGCAGCGCCAATACCACCTTAATACTATCATATTACTCAAACTACCCATTCCTGGGAAGTTCGGTGGAGGCAGCAGCTCTCAGAGTATATTCACATCCGTTTGCGCGGAACATATCATATTTTCAAAATGTGGAATAGACTCCCTCCAGAGGTGGTTTTGGCCAGCACAGTTGTTTGCTTTAAAAAAGGCCTGGATTCTTTCCTTAATGTAAATAATATAACTGGGTACTAACATTTTTAGGTAAAGTTGATCCAGGGTGAATCCGATTGCCTCTCGGGGGATCAGGAAGGAATTTTTTCCCCCGTTATAGCAAATTGGATCACGCTTTGCTGGGATTTTTTTGCCTTCCTCTGGATCAACTGTGGGTGAATGATTTTTTTTTTTGGTTGAACTAGATGTACTTGTGTCTTTTTTTCAACCCGACTAATTATGTAACTATGCAGAATGTCTGTGTAGCTGTCTGCTCGTATCTGCGGTTTCGGCAAACGGTTACTGAGTGATAGGAAGATCAATGTACTACCTAGAGTACTCATCAACGCCCTCATAGTTCATTGAGAATTACAGGCGATCGGCCACAAAGGCTGTTGGTACTTGTAGTTCATTCATTCACGGAACTCTGTGAATGAATGCAGAGCCCCACATGGCCACGCTATTTTGAATACTGGCAGCGGGTGCGGGGAGAAGATCCCTGGCCCACTGTCACAGAAAGGAGGAGGAGATCAGAGGGAGAGCAGGCAGATTCTGAATGTGTTATATGTTACACCCTAAATATAGGTGTAACATGTAACATGTTCACAAAGGTGAACTTGTTCTTTAAAGTGTCACTAAACTCACATCATAGAGAATTGTATTACATGCTATTCATACTCACTCAGTCACTATGAGATTCGTTTTCTGTATTCTGCAAAAAAACTGGTTGATCCTTCTGCTCTCTATCTTCTTCTCTTCATGTCCCCAATTCAGCTAAGGATTTTGCAGCTGTGGTGGCAACTCTGCACATGCTCAGTTTTCAGTGTATTTTCTACCCTGAGCATTTCCTCCCTATCACATATGAGCAGCCCATGTGACTATAGAGTCACACATGTAGGCGTATACACCGTGGTAAATGAGAGCCCACCCCCTCCCTCCGCCTCCATGTCCACTAACCAGCTACACACAATGGGGGTGGGATATTACATGTAGATTAATGGAGGATTCATCTCCCTCTTATTCTAAGACTTAGGCTGGAGGGGAATGAGTCAGCCTGTGAATGGCAGAAATCCATCCACACAATATTAGTTCTACAAGATAATAAAGATTTGATTTTAAATATATATATTTTTATGCCAATTTAAGACAGTTTATTTATATTATTTATTTATTTTTACTCTGTATTCCAAATGCTGTTTTTTTTTTTATTTTGAACATGTGACCAGCAGCATAGAACTAGAAGCTCCTTGTGCTTATGTTTCTCTGCAGACAGGCTGGGAGAGAGCTGGGGCATGTGACAGTTGTATATTGAGTAGGAAAAAGGTATTTAGATGTTTTTTTTAATTAAAATAATTACAGTACCATCATCCACATACAGAAATAGAAGGAACAATGTACATTAAACAGTGTATGTTTAGTATCACTTTAAGTCAATGAAAAAGTGTGTATTTTTAGACTTTGTGGAGTGCATGTATAAAAACTACAAGAAAGACAAGATGAATGGGTTGTCATTTTCAGGCTGCACTAAAAATGTAATTAAATGGCGCACCGGCTGTAAGTCGGACCCTTTTTCAACCATAGATGTATCACAGCTTGGTGAATGAAGAGCTAATGGCTTTGCATGTCAAATCAAAGTACATCTAATGTTCCTCTATGTATAATTGCAGGCATTAAAAAGGTATGATGATGGAACGGAGGGGAAGATGGAATCCTACAAACAGTATAATCGTGAAATCAGCCAGTGTACTGCAATCCTCAAATTTCAGCGGCGGGCTATCACCATATCCCGGATATTCAGCTACCTGAAAGACGAAGCCTCAAAGCATCTCAACCACTGAAATACTAACACACACGTAGAAAAGCAGTGATAACACAATGTAACACTGACAAATGCAGGAGTTTTAATGTGGTTAAGCACAACATGCAATGTTCAGTAACCCAGAGCCACCACTGATCAAACTGCTCCGCTGCTATAAGTTGCTGCACCACCCTTGCTCTTTGCCAGACACTTTTAAACAATGGAATTCATAAAAGATGCTTCTTTTAGCAGCGAAAAGAGCAAAGCTGAAGTGCAAATGCACTAACTTATAGATACTGCAGTTAAATGACTGAAAGATGAGTTTTGGACGTTGCTATGGGTTACAGCATTTTTCTCTAACCTGCATGTGTCTTACATATATTGGAGATTATTTATTTAAAGGAGACAATAAGCTAGTTGTAGTTAATTATGTTTAGGAAATATTCTTGCTTTTTTAATCTTTTTTCTTTTATTTGTTGTTTGTGCCAAATACGCACATCCACATATCAGGAGGAACATTTCTCCCTTAGTACATCACATTTGTAAGCTCCACAGCTATTCTCAAATCACAGTTCCCATCATACACTACAAGCAGTGGCATACAGAGCATGCTGGGACCTGACATTCTCAGTTACTTCTGGGTAACCACATGATGCAGATATAGGGTTCAGTGGTGTCACACAGACCTTTTACTTAATTGGCAATAATCTCAATTAAATCAGGTATTTTCTTTTTTTTTCCCCAAGCACATAATGGTTTATCTATTAAAAGAAAAATATGCTGCTGCTTTAAGGAGCCCTTGCAATTGGTTAGTTATTTATTTTATTTATATTATAAATCATTATGTATAAATTGTCATAAGCACAATTTCTATTTATTAAATTATGTATTTATTAACTTTTTATTATGGTATTTATGAATGAATAAAATGATGTGCAATGAAATTTTCCTTTTTCTTTAATCAGAGATTGGCTTTCGGAGCCGAGAATTAAGTACCAGTAGCTGTCATTAGGGGGCATTTAGTTCTAGAAACAAGTAAAGCTAAAGAGTTTTCCCATAGGTCCCTGACCCCTGACCATAACCTGCCAAAAAATACTGTCCCAACACTTACCCAAACTGTAGGCTGGATTCACATTAGAGAAACGCTGAATATCAGTGCACACCTTTAACCTCCTGCTGACCGTGTATCGCATATATACAGGGGCAAGAGAGGTGAGCTTATGCCACCGCACAGATGCATTCACAGTGGCGGTAGGCTGTGTACTGAAAGTGCACTCACAGCACACTGAAAGCTCTCAACCAAAGCTTCTGAGCAGGGTAGGCAACTGATCATGTGAGAACCAATCACAGTGGTCTTATGATACAGAAGTCACACCTCCAAAATTTTAGGCATCATCTGCAACAAAAATGTCATCCTTGGTGAGATATTCCCTAGGGGTAATCATGTCAAAAGGGATTCAAACAACGCAGGTTTCCTCACTGGAACCCTGCAAGACCATCAGCTGACTGATAATAAAAAAATGGCACTCCCAAGGGTATCCAAACTTTCTAAAGAAAGGGCTAGTTTACTGTCCTTCAGACTTTAAGGGGCCGGACTGTGGCCACCAGGAGTACAAAATGTTCCAGCATCAGAGGGAGTAAAGAATCCCCCATCATTGGTGTCAGTAGGAAGAATAGTGCCACATCATTGGTATCATTGGGTTCCATTGTTGGTGTCTTTGGGAGGAATTGTACCCCATCATTGGTGTCATTGGGCTCCATTGTTGGTGTCAGTGAAAGGAATAGTGCCCCATCACTGGTGTCAGTAAGGGGAATTGTGCCCCATCGTTGGTATCACTGGGTCCCAATGTTGGTGTCATTGGGAGGAATTGTGCACCATCATTGGTGTCATTGGGCTCCATTGTTGGTATTATTGGGAGGAATTGTGCCCCCTCATTGGTGTCATTGGGCTCCATTGTTGGTGTTATTGGGAGGAATTGTGCCCCAACGTTGGTGTCATTGAGCTCCATTGTTGGTGTCATTGGGAGGAATTGTGCCCATCATTGGGAGGAATTGTGCCCTTCATTGGTGTCAGTGAATAAAATAGCACCTCTAAGGGCCAGATAAAAGCAAGCAAAGAGCCGCATCTGGCCCCCGGGCCTCCGTTTGGAAACCACTGTTTTAGAGCAACAAAAGGTAGGAATCTACAACAAAGTTTGTTAAAATCCTTGCAATGTACATAAATCACCCTGAGGGGAAAATTTTTTCTCAGCAAAAGTGGAGTTACTCTTTAACTGTTCACCTAACACTGGAAATGAACCCATTAAATGTTTTTAGTGCTAATCCAGTAATTAAAATTAACCTTAAGCCCTCGGTCACAGTGAATGCTGCTTTGAAACCATGCAACTTCATCTGAAATTGCACAATTTCAAAGCTGCATGTCAGTGCGACTTCAGGTGTGACTTTCAAATCGCCAAAAGTAGTGCAGGAACCACTTTTTCAAATCAATGCAGCACCACAAAGTCAGCATCGTATCTATTTGAACAGTGCCATTGCTGACAATAGGGTGGGACTTGTCATGCAATTTGACCTGTCAAATCGCATGAAAAGTCGCTCTAATGTGAACGAGGGCTAATACTGAATGTGAACTCTAAGGGTTCATGCATGCTAGTTCTTTTGCCAGAAAAAAAAAATGCTGCCTCATATAGATTGTTTTTTGTACATGCATTTAGGAGCATATAGCATTTTTTTCTGCCAGAAAACTGCTCTCAAAAACGCAAACCAGAAGGCTTTTTTTTCTGCAGAGAGATGATCCGCACACCAGCTGTTGCTTAAAAAAAGTCTTCATTTTTATTCAAAAACCACAATGTACAAAACCCAGATAGGATCAGCTGATACGTTCATCAGCCTATGGGGCCTTTTGTTTCCTGACTCTAAACGCTGAGTTTAAAATATGTAAAAAGTGTCCTAATGTGCATGGACCCATAGGATAACATTGAGCTGCTTCTACAGACAAAATGCTGAACTCCTTTAGAAGCAAATAAAATTTTAAGCCAGTGTGTATGGACCCTAAAACTTAACGCTTATATCTGTACCAACCATGGATTTGAAAATATACTATATAAAGATAATAAATCTTTATCTTCATGGTTGGAAAAACACAACAGAGGGTTTTCAGAGCAAGAGGCTCCCCCTTGTGGACATAGAGTAAACTGATATTTCTTTTTCAAGATTGTATCATGATATATAAAAGTTTAAAATTGCTTTTTTGGTAGAGTAATAAATAAAAAGACCAAATTATGACATTTAATGATAAATCATACATTTATTACAAATTTCTCACAGTGAAAACAGATAAACGACCAAAAGAGCAAAGGCAACATAACAAAATACTGCCCTATGTAATGAATTTGCCATTGTGGTTCACATGCAGATACATTAGGGTACTGAAGATAAGTTACAAAATCAACAGTTATAACCAAAAATATATATATTTTTAATTTGTTGAGTATGGTGCAGCACACCATAAATAAAAATGTATTGTTATTTGTTAATGAACAATAGATACTATATTGCAGCTTACAGACTCTGTGTTATGGCTGCATTAGGTTTTTTTTAAGCTTTTTTTCTTTTATTTTCACCCGGTCCTTCTAGTAAGTCTGTTTTTTTTTAACAGAAAAGGCTGCAAATGTAGCAGTTAGATGGTTAAGAACAAACCATCTACCACTGACAGGGGTGCTTACAGTGGTCAGCTTTTATTTATTTATAGCATGCAAAGCCTTTATACTAAAATGTAAAAAAAAACCTATTTGCTGATACGTCTTATAAAGTGTAACTGAAGCTTGGCTTCAATTAGTTAGTGTATTTAAATCAGCTAGTACAACACCCCCCCCCCCCCAAGACTGTGCTCTTTCATTCCCGAGTGGAGACACTCTAAAGTAGCAGGTGAGTTACTAGCCAGATCACAAGGTGACAACAGGGGCCTAAAAAACAAAGGAAAAGGAAAAGAATGCAAGAAAAGACCACATCTAGAGATTGGTAAGAGCCAATTTATTACAATTTTGGTTTTGCGTTTAATACCGCTTTAACTGAGCCTTACTTAGTCCATATCATGGACAAAGCCTCTTACAGTATTTCTTGGTAATGCTCCCTTTGGGAACCCCTTGCCATTCATAGACAGGCTTTTATTACCCTGACATTCCCGGTGCAGCAACTCCACAGCCCAACAACTCCCTGAGTTTACACACAGACACTGACAAACCAACACAGATTCATCCAGATGAGCTTAGCCCCTTGCCAACTGCCCCACGTACATGTACTGCGGGGCGGCGGCTCGCCTGCATGAAATCATGTACAGGTACGTGATTTTGCTCTTCCGGGCATGTGCACCGCCGGTGACCAGCTGATTGGCTCCCGCTGTGTGCAATCACAGCGGGAGCCAATCAGCAGGTCCTGCTGACGCGCTGTCCACCAGGACCCGCCGATCTTTCCCAAGAGAGGCAGAGCGGCTGTCTGCCAATGTAAATACGGCAGATCACCGTTCTGTGTTTCTGCTAAGCATGAACACAGATCTCTGTCTTCCCACACTAAAAGCACCCCCCCACACAGTTAGAAAGTACTCCCTAGGAGCACAGTTAACCCCTTGATCACCCCTGATGTTAACCCCGTACCTGCCAGTGTCATTAGTACAGTGACAGTGATCACTGTATTGGTGTCACTGGTTCCCAAAAAAGTGTCACTTAGTGTCCGATTTATCCACTGCAATGTCACAGTTATGCTATAAGTTGCTGATTGCCGCCATTACTAGTAAAAAAATAAATAAATAAATAAAAATGACATAAAAATATCCCATAGTTTGTAGAAGCTGTAACTTTTGCGCAAACTAATCAATATTCACTTATTGGGATTTTTTTACCAAAAATATGTAGCAGAGTACATATTGCCCTAAACTGATGAAGAAATTAGATTTTTTACATTTTTATTGGATATGTTTTATAGCAGAAAGTAAAAAATATTGGGGTTTTTTTTCAATATTGTCGGTCATTTTTTGTTTATAGTGCAAAAAATAAAAACAGCAGAGGTGATCAAATACCACCAAAAGAAAGCTCTATTTGTGTGGAAAAAAAGAACATCAATTTTATTTGTGTGCAGCGTCGCACGGCCGCGCAATTGTCAGTTAAAATAACACAGTGCTGTATTGCAAAAAAATGGCCTGGTCATGAAGGGGGGTAAACCTTCCTGGGGTGATTCTAAAGGTTTTTTGTTTTTTTTATTAAAACAATAAACATTCTATAATAATAACTCTTTAAAGCATATATAATCACTCTTTAAAGCATTTTGCGGATTAGGTGCAGTGACCTGATAGTATTTTACCCAGCAGGTGGCGCTTCTTTTCTATCTTTTACTAAAACAATAAACATGTTTTACTTGTCTGCTCTGTGCAATATTATTGTACAGAGTGGTCCTGAACATCCTCTTCTGCTGTCCCCCGCTGGCAATCTCTGCTCCTCCTCTGCTGTATCTGTCCCCATAGCAAGAGCTTGCTATGGGGGTAAATGTATGGGCTTGCTTCCAAGCCTGGCTCTGTGTGTCCATTGACACACACATCGCTGTTCAGCCCCGCCCCCTGCGCTTACTGGCTTTGGCTGTCAACAACAGAAGCCAATGGCTCATGCTGCTGTCTCTGAGCCTGTGAGAAGAGAGAGAGCAGCTCTGCTGCTCTCTGGCACAACACTGGATCGAGTGTTTAGGGGTGCTTGGGGGGGAGCTGAACATGAAAGGGTTTTTTTACCTTTAAGCCCAACTTTTTTTCTTGAAGTGAGCAGCAAATTTATACTCGCCTGATCCGCCAATCCTCCAGAAAATTGCGCTCCCCCTTGGTCCAATGGTGGACTGTTCTTGTCTATGGAGCATGCTGACGTCAGGAACAGTCCATTTTTAAGACAGCTGGAGTGCAGGGGGTCAGAAGCTACAGGGACCAGTCTTGTGTGGGCAGGATTGGCGCTCAGGTAAGTATATCTCCTTGTCCTCACCCATAGAACAAAAAGGAGAGCAGTTAACCTGTGCAGTGCAGGCACAGGCCAACTGCATACGTAAAAAAAAAAAGTGACCCAGAGTCTTCCTTTAGTGTAGAGAATTCCTTTACAACCACTTTAATCAGCAGACCTTTTAGATGAAAAAAAATAGCATAGTCCATGGGAATGGGGAATGAAGATTGGGAACTCACCCCATCCAGCTTGTGAAGGTCCCTGGTGAAACTAGCCCCAGCACACATTTAGTAAATAATAGGCAAACATAGGTTTCTTTACCATAGGAACATAAAAAAGTAACTTGCAAATTAATTTGTAAAAAAATAGGGAGCTGACATCAAACATTTTTTTGGATAACATGGTCAATTTAACGATGAAAGCGTAAGCATACCAGCATGTGGAAAGAAAACACAATGGTTCACATACAGTACTTACCACCAGGTAGTCACCCAGTTAGGCCTCGTTTACGCTTGTGGTTGGAAAGCTGCATTTCACTGCCCCCAGCTTCAAAGGCAGTAATTAGGAGGTATAGTCAGAATGCAGCCACATTGTGCAAACACAACCTATTCAATGTGAATGGGGCAACACCACAAACATGAGCCTAGCGTTTGAAAAAACCCATTCGGCTGTAAGAAAAAAAAAAAAAAAGGTCAGGCATTCAGGAGGCAGCAGTATCATCAGATTTTCCGTTTAGAGGGCAATCATACTTTATCAATTAACAAATAGACTGAATTATTTGTTGACCTTGAAATAGAACATCTACTAAAATAAAAATAGCTTTGGGGTAAAGTGAGGAATGATCTGATCCTATGCTGAGTTTTATTGCTGTCAATGAGATCTGTGGTGGAGGGGCAATCTCACCACTGTTTAAGGTGGGATTTCCCATCACAATAGAGCTACAAACAGTAGTGTTGAGCGAACCCGGACTGTAACGTTCGGGTCCGCACCGAACTTTTGGGTGTCCGGGACCCGGACCTGAACACGGACATTTCAAAAAATGTTTGGGTTCGGTCCGGGGTTCTGCTATTTTACTCCACGTGTTGAGAAGCTGCAGGGCAGCCAATCAACAAGCGTTTCACTGGAGCCATCACAGCCATGCCTACTAATGGCATGGCTGTGATTGGCCAGTGCATCATGTGACCCAGCCTCTATATCAGCGGCGGCTGGTGTGGGAGGGGCGCTGGGGCGCCGCCTCCCCGCCGGCAAAAGACGAGAAAAAAAAAGTCAACCCCGCCCACCTACAGGTGGCGCCGGTACATTGGTGTGGTCGGCGGCGACTATATCTCCGACCCAGTGTACTACGTGACCGGTTAGTGTCGGTACGGTAATCATCCGTACCGACACTACCGAGGTCACTTTGCGAACAACTAACCGACGGGACGTCGAAGAGTTGTGCACCTCATTTTATCGTCTTGGGGCCTGGCTTGGGTTTGTAAAAAACTTTACAGGCACAAGTCCAGGCCCAGGGCCTGTGGGTTTTCAAGCCACGCCTGGGCTTGCAATGTCAGGCCCAAGCGAGTTGTGATGACAAACATCGAGATAACACTACCCTTTAGGGTGGAATTTGTCACCACTCTAACGGGGAGG
>BLSH010552316.1:613293-640834 GCA_018402905.1 Glandirana rugosa | reverse complement strand
TCTTCAGTGCAGCTGAGAAAGGGACTGGGGACTCTCTATCCTCAGCCCCTTTCTCCCTGTCTCAAAGGGGAGATGTTGGGGGTCTGTTTAGACCCCTGACATCTCACCAAAGCCCCCCCCCCCCAACAGGGGTGATAAAAAAAAACGCAAAAAAAAAATTTAAAGTAAAATTGTAAAAATAATTTAAAAATAAAATAAAAAAACAATGGCATTGTCCACTCCCAAAAAAAAGAAAGCGTTGTAAAAAAAACTATAAATTGTAGAAAATAATAAAAAAATGAATTGTAAAAAATAAAATAGTGAAAAAAAAATGTAATTAAAAACTACTGACAGTCCGCGCCTCATCAGCGCCACCTATCATTGCCCATCAGTGCTGCATATCAGTACTACTGTCACATGACATTAAAAAAAAGTATCGTAATCGGTATCGGTGAGTACTTGAAAAAAAGTATCGGCACTTGTACTCGGTCTTAAAAAAGTGGTATCGGGACAACCCTACCATTTACCCCAGATGGTAGAACCACTTCATCACCTCCCACTAATTCTGATAAACAAACTGGGCAAAATGGCACGAAGATAACATAAAATTGGCAAACGTTAACAAAGATTTGCAAGCATGCATGTGGAATTTTTATTTGCAATTTGCATAAAAAAGATTCTTAAGCTGGCCATTCATGGATCGAAATTTGTCCGGCTCAGCAGTGACAGGCCAAAATTTGATCCATGTGTGGCCACTGTGGTTCAACAGAAGTCCATCTACCAAATTGTATTTTGTTCAATGACCCTGCTGATATATTGTAGCTCAATGAGAGCTGCAGGCAACAGGCTGCAACACTCATCTGTGTATTCTGACAGCAGGGGAAGTTTCCCTGCTGTCAGAATACATTGACACTGCAGGGAGGATTCCCGCATCCACATCAAACATATAGATGGGGGAATCAAATCACTTTTTTGTTCAACCAGCTTTCTAATTGAACGAAAAAGATTGACCCATGTATGACCAGCCTAAATTCCTGCTTATAATAGTTCATCAATAGTGAGGAGACAAAAAAGGTATTTTAATATAAGGGGCTTTTAGCTACACTACCCATCACCCCCTGAAAACATCCACTTTATTATTGCTTTGTATAGTTCTCAAACGACATTATTGGAAAATGGAGGCTGTAGTAAGAGGCATACAGTATGTCAGCATTCTTCAGATCCAGACAAAGCCTTTTTTTGCTTTTTCCATGTATTGTATTTTTAAGGCAACCTCAGCTAATGTGCTGTAACAAGTAAGGGGGCTGAGACGAGATTAGTTCATGCTGCCCTTTGTGCGACCCTAACTTTTTACCCTGAGTTTTATGAATATTCTGGTATATTTTGTGATTTACTGTGAGTCTTGGGAGTATAATAATTAATATTTAATTAGTTTAGGTTAGTTGAACTTTAGTGGCACCACAATATGCTGCACTCTAGTGAAAAGAACCTAGAGCCTGACATTCTGCCAGATCTAAGTGTTCTGGATGTCACCCAAGCAGTGATGGAGCCGTCCCCAGGGTGCGCTCAGCCTGCACACTTGCAGATAGTCAGAGAAAAATGGCTTCATGAGAATCAGCTCTGCACATCATGCCAACAGACTTCATAACATATCACTGAATAACAACAGAATGCTGTATAGGCAGAATGCTTATAAACGAATGTAGTGTAATGCTCACAAGCTGATGACTAGCAATTCAGAATAACGGTTATTAAGTCGATGATTATTCTCCAACCCTAACAAAAAGTAAAAATAGAAAGTATTTATAAGCAGATTTTATTTTTATTGGTTTTGCAGTCTATACTTCATTATGCTTAGTTAGACTATCATTTCTCTGCATCTATCCAAACCTCCTGTGAGTTTTTAGAGATAATCTTGAGCTATCATCACTCATGCTTTTACGAGTCTGCAGCAGAACTCCCTGTTAGTTGGCTTGCACAATGCTGCTGGACCTTTACAAAATAAAGTAAAAGGTTTAAGTGAGTTCAAGAGTAATATCACAAAATCTAAAATTAAGCTAATCCACCCTTACAGCCCACAAAAACTATAGATTTTGATGGTTGATACCTCCTTCCCAGTGTTTATTATTCCATAATATTCACTATGGAATGGTCTTAAGTTCCCAGTTTTAATACACAGTTAGCTTACTACCCCAAGAATTGTGCTGCACGCATTATATATTTAACTCCAAATATTGTAAAACAAAATATTCCTTTTATTCTCACTACAGGTCATTTGTATTAGGGTATGCCCAACACAGGGATTAAAGAGTATCAGATTGTAGTGAACTTTTACTATTTGTTCCCTTTTGGTCTGTTTAATATACCATTCATTCACTTCAGCCCCGGAAGGATTTCACACTTTAGGATCAGAGCACTTTTTGCGATTCGGCACTGCGTCGCTTTAACTGACAATTGCGCGGTCGTGCGACGTTGTACCCAAACTAAATTTGTGTCCTTTTTTTCCCACAAATAGAGCTTTCTTTTGGTGGTATTTGATCCCCTTTGCGTCATTTCTGATCACCGCTATAAACAAAAGAAGAGAGACAATTTTGCAAAAAAAAAAAAACAAATTTCTTACTTTTTGCTAAAATCCAAATCCAAAAAAATATATAAAAAAACTTTTTTTTCATCGGTTTTGGCCGATCTATATTCTTCCTCATATTTTTGGTGAAAATAATCGCAAGCAGCGTTTACTGATTGGTTTGCACAAACGTTGATTTACGGATTTTTACGGATGTTTACGGATGATGAGAATTAATTTTTGGGGTTTTTATTTTTTTTTATTTTTTACTAGTAATGGCGGTACTGTGATATTGCAGTGGACATGTCGGACCATTTTGACACTTTTTTTTGGGACCATTGGCATTTATACAGCGATCAGTGATATAAAAATGCACTTATTACTGTGTAAATGCCATTGGCAGTGATCTTGCAGCCGCCGTCATATGACGGCTGTTTGCGATATGCAGCCACTTTGTCACCGTCAGCCGCCTGTCAGCGGTCAGCAAGTGGTTAAAGTATTTTATTATATCTGTTGGCAAAAAAAAACAACTGTTGGTCATGCCAGAAATCTTATGAGTTTATACTTTCCTGTGCAGTCTGCCCCTGCTGACTGGTATCAGTTAACATGGTTCCTGGCTATCTCTTTGAACCACAGAATTCTCGGTCCCCCATGTTAAAGAGAAGTGTTCTGTAGTCCTGTCCTAGGGTGACAAGACTGCCCCTCTTAGATGCAATATCATGAATGAGCGTTGTCACCATGGGGCAGGACGTGTGTAGCTAGAGAATTACCAGGTGAAAATAAAGGAGAAAAAAAGCATAAACAAAGCTAATGATGCCACCTCATCCAAAGACTGGTAGACAATAGATTACATATATGTTCTTGGGTTTGAATGCACAATAAAATGGAACTGCAGCCATTTTTTTATTCTCAGTAGAGTGGGGATAGTTAAAATTTGATTTTTTTTTTAGAGGTATGTGTAATGGTTTTCTAATTTTTTTTCTTTATTATTATATCACCCTCTAGTGTGCTAGGTTTGTTAGCATAGGGAAAATTTATTTTAGCTCAGGGCTAAGCCTGAGCTGTGAATCTGGGTCAGTGTTCAGTGACTCAGGGCTGGATGAGTCATCCTAGCAGCCCCTCTGGTGCCCCCCCCCCTGTTTTCTGGGACAGTGGAGAATGTTCTAGACATAGTGGGTGAGGGCTAAGACGAGTTGCTCGGAATACTTATGAGGACCTCAGCCAATTCCCAGTTAGGGTCATGCCAGCAGGTGAGTCGGGTGGAAGATGGAGATGGAGTGCTGAGGAGGCTGTCGCTGGCCTTTGAGGGTGCCCCCTAGTCCGGACCCGGGTGCTGGAAGGATCCTGCCAAAACACACAAAGGAAGCACTTCCTGGAGGCACGAGAGCAGGGAGAGAGGACAGCAGGTGCTGGTCAGCGCTACTGGGAGATCACCTGAGAGTCAGCTGGCTGGTGAGTGTCAGTCTGGAGGACTGTGGGGAGAAGTTAGCCTGAAGGACTAGTGAAAGGGACAGCCAGGTGGGTTGGCAGGGCCTGAAGAGGTGGTGCAGGGATTAGTAGCCACAGGAGTGATACAAGCTGGGCACTATTCTTTTGCTACACATACAAGGGGCCCCAGGTTGCCTGTAATGGGCCATCGCTTAAAAATCGGACTGAGTGACTGTCAGATCTTCACAGTGATCCAGCTGGGTTCTACAAGAAAGATCTGGAGGAAGAAGAGGAGCTGTATATAGAGACTGTATATAGGAATAGTTGTCCCTGAAGTTTGCTTTTGATGTCAATGGGCAAATTTGGTGTGCCTGGCTGTGCATGGTGGGGGATCTTAGTTTATTTGCGGTGCCTTAGGGGGTGTACATTATGGTAACAACTAAAGAATATATTTTAAATATATATATATTTTTTTCTATTGCATATTAACATTTTGGAGTTGATTTACTAAAACTGGAGAGTGGTCAAATCCGGAGCAGCTGTGCATAGAAAGCACTCAGCTTCCAGGTTTTATTGTCAAAGCTTAAAGCGGAGTTCCACCCAAAAGTGAAACGTCTGCTTTAAGGGAAGGTGACGCCCCCTGACATGCCACAATTGGCATGCATTTTTTTTGGGGGGGGGGGTGGGCCGGGAACCCTGTTTTCACAGGGTCCCAGGTCCACTTCCTCTCCTGGTGCCGCGGAACCAGAAGGAAGTTCACCTTTCCACTCCCTCTCGGCGATCTTCTGGGACACGTCACAGGTCCCAGAAGATAAGCCGGCCATTCACATCACGCAGCGTGACCCTCGCATATGCAGTGCGCACCCGGCTTTGAAGCCAAAGCCGGGTGCTCACACTTGTGATGCCGGCGCCGTACAGAGGAGGGGGAGAAGAGGGACACTGAGGATGGCTGCATCGCTGGAGCGAGGGACAGGTGAGTGTCCGATTATTAAAAGTCAGCATCTACACTTTTTGTAGCTGTTGATTTTTAATAGGGTGGAACTCCGCTTTAATTGAACAAACTGAAGTTTGAAGCTGATTGGCTACCATGCACAGCTGCACCAAATTTTGCACTCTCCAGTTTTAGTAAATGAAACTCTAGTCTCCTTTTCACGTTTAACATATTTCTGCTCATATATTGCTAAAAGAAGTAAGTTGTTTACAGAATTCAATGAGAAATCACAAACATGACTCCCCCCTTATCCACGGCTTGCCATGAGGTTTTAACCACTTGCTGACCGGCTCACATAGGAGTACGGTGGCAGAGCGGCTCTCCTGTTCTGGATCACACATCTAGTACATGATCCAGCAATTCCAGGGGCATTCAGGCTGTGCTGTGATTAGTCAGGGCACAAGCTGATCAGCAGGTGCCGGCCAATGATTTACCACTGGCACACAATGTTCGGGGAAGAGGATGACAGGACAGAGCTCTGTGCATGTAAACAATACAGAGCTCTGTCCTGTGAGCAGGCAATATAAACCGGCCCATCCCTTAATAAAAGCACCTCACAGTAAATGCACCGAGCACTGTTAGAAACACATTTAAACCTTTGATCACCCTAGATGTTAATCCATTTCCAAGCCAGTGTCATTAGTGCAGTGACATTGCATATTTTTAGCACTGATCACTGTATTAGTGTCACTGGTTCCCATAGTGTCAAAACTGTCAGTTAGTGTCAGATTTTCCGCCATACTATCACAGTCCTGCTATAAGTCGCTAACTGCTTATAACTTTCATGCAAACCAATCAATATACGCTTATTGGGATTTTTTTTACCAAACATTTGTGGCAGAATACATATTGGCCCAAATTTATGAAGAAATTCGATTTTTTTTTTTTTTTTTTTATTGGATATGTTTTATAGCAGAAAGTAAAAAATAATGTTTATTTTTTCAAAATGTTCAGTTTTTTTATTTATAGCGCAAAAAAATAAAAAAAACAGAGGTGATCAAATACCAACAAAAGAGAGCTCTATTTGTGGGGAAAAATTATACAAATGTTCATTTGTGTACAGTGTTGCATGACAGTTCAATTGTCAGGTTACCCCTTCTGGACCACCCCACGCAGATATACTGCGGCAGGATGGCACTCCTGTGACACTTTCCTGCCAGTGTCATTAGTACAGAGACAGTGCATTTTTTTAGCACTGATCACTGTATTGGTGTCACTGGTCCCCAAAATGTGTCACTTAGTGTCAGATTTGTCTGTTGCAATGTCGCAGTCCCGCTGATCGCTGCCATTACTAGTAAAAACAATTAAAAAAAAATTCCATAAATATATTCCATAGTTTGTAGACGCTATACCTTTTGTGCAAACCAATCAATATACGCTTATTGGGATTTTTTTACCAAAAACATTTACAAGAATACATATTGGTCTAAATTGATGAATAAATTAGATTTTTTATTTTTTTTATTGGGAATGTTTTAAAAGCATAAAGTAATACATTTTTTTTTTCCAAAATTGCCAGTCTTTTTTTTTTTATAGCGCAAAAATAAAAACAGCAGAGGGGTTCAAATACCACAAAAAGAAAGCTCTATATGTGGGAAAAAAAGAACATCAATTTTATTTGGGTACAGCATCACCCAACCGCGCAATTGTCAGTTAAATTAACGCAGTTCCATAATTCAAAATAATGGCCTGGCCATGAAGGGGGGTAAACCTTCCGGGGACTGAAGAGATTAAAGTAACACAGTGCCAATAAGCAAAAAATGGCCTGGTCATGAAGGGGGCAGGGGGTAAATCTTTCAGAGGTCAAGTTATTAATCAGAGAAAGGGGGCTACAAAACAAACTTCATTTGTGCTGTCTATTTAGCTATTCCATAGTGCTCTTAGTTTTCAATAATGTATATTCAGAGATTATAAATGTAGACATAGATTACAAGTGCCATTATACATAGCATCACACAACATCTTCTTTTCATAACAAAAGGAAAGGTGACAAACAATAATAACATTCCCAGTATATAATATAAGAAACAGAAGATCCAGGCTCTTGTCCTGTCTAAAGGATCCTACTTGAAATTACTGGTCAAACGTTTTTCCCGCCTGGTCAACCAGAGCATATTAGGAACAACTTGTTATCCATCTATATTAAACAGGCTTATCGTCATGGTAGTGTAAGAAGTTATTAGGTGTAGTGTAGCCACATGCAAACCCCCGGTAGTCCAGACACTCTGAGCCCCCTATGGGTACAGGCCGCATACCCTGCAAACGCTTCCAAAGGAGTCTTCCTAAAGTGTAGGGAGATAGAAAAAAAAATTAAAAAAGAGAGAAGAAGAAAAAGACACAAGGGAAAGAAAGTAGTGCACAGGGGCATATAGCCCCTCCGATCCAAAGCAGAGCTGTCGCTAAAGTATTAGGTGGTTGGGGACCCTTTTTTTAAAAACAATAGTTTAAAATGTATATAACTATACATAGGTTCATAAATAGGTTCACCCAAAACCATTAAAATGCCTCTTTCTTCATTCTGTCCCATTAACATCCTTAACATTAAAAATAACTGAAGGAAAAACTATCCAATGGCCACACAAAAGGTTTAAACCCTTCCCAACTTTAATCAGCCATCTGTGTCCCAACTGAAATTATTTCCACTCACTATCTCCCCCAATTAAAAGACAAAGGCAGAAGAAAAAAACAACATTACATGCATCTGTATCTGTGTCAATCTCTTCCCCAACCTCGTGGGACATGTAGTCCCATACAGTTCATCCACTTAATAGAGGTCCATCTCCTGGAGACTACATCCCCCCACAGTTCCAAGAGGTGCTCAGCACTTCCCTTCCCACCTGCTCTTTGGAAGGCTCTTTCTTTCTCAGGCTGCCCTACGGCTAATCACAGGGTTCTTTGTATCCTGGATGGTACGCACGGCTCTCCACCATTGGCTGTGGCTGCAATTGCAGACCATCCTCTGTCCTCTCTTTCCCCTTATCCCCCTACAGTTGCTCCTCTGCTCACTGTTGGCTGGGAAGAGGTGACGGCTGTGGCCAGTTTTGAGAGCTGTCACAGTTTGATCCAAGTGGCTGCAGCCCTGGTACTGCTGCAGACTGGGCTACATGTGGTCTCAGGTAGAGGCAGTAAAAAGGACTATTTAATGGTGGATGCAAACAACGCAGGCAGGTCTTCTGTCAGAAACTGTCATGCCTGAGGTTCTTTTGCATTAACATATATAGTATATAGCCACAATGATATATGACATGCTCCCCAGGAAGTTCCAGACATGACTCAGTGGATCTCATTCTTCTTTCTGTACACTGTTCCATAAGACCATTGTGATTCATGCTCACCCATGGTTCACCCAGGACCTGGTAATTTTTTTAAATGACTTAGTCAGAGCCCCTCCCCACAGCCACACACATTTCAGACAGACCTTCATCTTTCACATATCTGATTTAGTCAGACCCCTATCGGGTTCACACATAGTTCAGTCAGACCTCCATATCACAACCATGCCTACTATGCATATAGCTCTGCAACAGATCTCGAAGCAAATCATATTTTTTGAGCACTACGTATAGGAAGCATGGATGATCAGAGTGATTTCAGCATAAAATTATAAACTTTGTACAAACAGAAATGTCACTCCATGAGCTGCTTATGTAAACTTTACTTGGAAAAAAATGTACTTTTTTCTTTATTTAGAGGGTGTGGAGTCTTTAGTACTGATGTGTATCATAAGTACAAAGGTCACAATTGTCTAGGCTATGGAATTTTCTGTCACTCTCTATGTATTTGAAAGTTGGACAATGAAGCAAGACAGGAAAAGTTTGGATGCCTTCAAACTTTTGTGTTGGCAAAGAATTTTACAAATACCATGGACAGCAAGGAATAAAATAGATCTTTTAACAAATCAAGCTCACAATTTCCCTAGAAGACCAAATGACTAGACAGAAGCTGCCTTATTTTGGGCATATATTGTATAATACTGAAGAACTGTTTACTGGAAAAGACAACTGTGCTTGTGGAAGGATACAATCACAGAATTTATGAATACGCTGTTGTGAACTTCATTCTGTTCACAAGGAATTACCATCAACTTGCTGGCGCTTAATAATGTTCTTGGTACTTGTTTTTACCATTTTTTGTGTGTCTATTTTGTTCCAGTTGTGGGCAGGGTCTATTCACACTGAACGCAGGGGTATATCTTCTCTGTTACGCACTCATCAATGCCTGGGACCATTCAGGGCCGCATTCATGTGAAAGTCAACATTATGGTCATCCCCCGGCTTGGAGATGAGCCGTACACTGTGTGCAGTAGTTAAATGTACAGAGTGCCTCTGTAGAACATACTGTTCCTAGTTATTACACACCTTCCTCGATATATGTTGCATTTAGGATGGACACTGCTGAGCCTATGCCCTCTCCACCAGTCCAGCGTATTTCTCTCACCTCAATCCCAGTGACAGAATGGGGTCCCGTTGTGCACATAGCGTGCAGTAAATTAACTCCTTCCACTCCCGTACCATGCGCTTAAGTTTAGAGTGTCCATACTGCAGGTTCAGTCCCATATGCTTTTGGGGGAACCGACTGCTAGTGAGGCAGCATGAACACTGATCCTCTCGCCACTGGAGGACATTTCAGCTTTGCAAGTTACCACTCTTTATGACCAGCTGCTGTACATTCCCAACAGTTCAGGGTTACCCCTGGCAATTACTCTCCTGTTACAATGTTCCTGCTGAGTTAACCTTTTGTAGTGGCCTTGCTTTCATACCCCATATGTGCTCTACTGGCCCTGTTCTTCTGATATGCCATGTACTACAATGTATTCCCTGGATAACTTCAGACCAGGCTCGAGAACAGTTAATGAAACTCTACTTAAAATATTTTGGGAATATTACAACACAAGGTGCATCTCGGTCCATATCCTAACTATTTGGTGGCTGCCCAGGTGAACCTATAAAGGTGTGATTCCATTTAGGTAGTATCCATAACTGGTGAATCCCTTAGGATGGCAGACAATGGTGACATCATTCCAGGTGACATGCGGTCCTGCTCAAAAAGCTCATCTAGTCCAGCCTTCAGACAGAACCCAAAAAGCCCAGGAAACCGGTGCTGAGAATTTAACCCTTCCCTAACCTGGGCAGCCTAAACTCACTTTCTATTGTAGAACATTCCCCTTGTAGGCACCTACCTACACACTATTGATACTGATCTTCAGCAAATCAAGAGCTATTTATAATCCAAAGCACTCTTACATGGCAATATGATCCAAGGGACATTCAATCTCAGTCATGGTTCTTTAATCAGAGTGTAAAAAGGATGGGCGACAGTCACTTTAGTGAGCTCAAACCAAGAACTAGTAAATTTCACATTGCACACATTGCAATCTCTGACAAAGTCTCTCTTTTGAACACACACTATTCTGGCTGGACACTTACAGAGGTTTGGCTGCTTTGCCATTGAGGTTCAAAGTTCAGATGCACTCACACTTGCTTGCTGCCATTCCTGAGCAAGCTCTGCAGTGGTGATGCCCCTATCCTGCAGCTTAATCACCAGTAGGAGATGATCCTGGCGCTTGCTGGACTTTCTTGGGCACCCTGAAGTCTTCTTCACAAATGCAGTGGAAATGTTTTTTTATGGGATTAAGTTCATTTTCATGGCAAAAAGGGACTTTGCAATTAATTACAATTCTGATCACTCTTCATAACATTCTGGAATATATGCAAATTACCATCATAAAACCTGAGGCAGCAGACTTTGGGAAAATTAATATTTGTGTTTATCTCAAACTTTTTGCCACGGCTGTACATGCTTTGTATCTGTTTACTAACCTTGTCGCATAGCGACAGAAAGTCATCATAAACATCACAGAAGCCCCATTTATCAAAAGACCTAAATAAAAAAAACTAAGTTTGTAAGTCTGTATTATCCCATGGTTACTAATCATATTAAAATTAATTCAGTTACTGTTTGTGTGTGCAAATCTCATTTACAGCCACCGGAAAGAAACTTAAAATGCATGCCTCCACCACAGCACTTCGGACCTGTTCATGTTACTATGGCCATTATAGGAACAGTTCCCACAACCATGAATTGTGTTCCTGATGTGAAGCTGAGGGACAAAGAGGTGATATGAGAAATTATTTTCAGTTCTAAAGGGTGTCCAAGATACAGTAAGTCTTTACCTTGCCTCGTGGCAGGAACAACCTCTATGTGAGAGCTATTGCATACCACAACAACTTGAGTTAGCGATGCTTCCTGTAACTGGAATGTGTAAATTCTATTTTGAGGTTCTAGCCTTATGTCTTCAGGGAAGTATTTTCCTTCTAAATTCCTTACAGATAGCTGTATTGATGCAACAGTCACCTTTAATAAATAAAACCTGCCATGCACCTACGGTAAATCTGTTTTTTCTTGATGAGCCCAGCATAAATGACATTCATTTCACAGAATGCACTTTGTGCTGTTAACTTGACACTGATATTCTATTTGTAGTAACCAGGGCTAAATAATAACTAAAAATAAAGGATCACTTTCTTGAAAAGTGTACTTTGTGATACCTGCATGCAATCAATGCATACACTGATAGTATTTTGTATATGAATTTGTTTGTATGCCTTTAGTTATATATATTTTTTTACTAACTTTTACTAACTACTTACTTTTTTTACTTTTATATTTACAGACAGACTAAGCTGTTTGACAAAAATCGCCATAACAGGGGTTGAGAAAAATTTGCCCCGCCCCTTCTGTACACCCCACCACCCATTTACAGTGAAAATAATCCTCCAACTCTATTATGTATCCCTTGCTGACACCTGTTCTGGTAATGCAGATGTCATCCTACCATTGCATTCTTCTGGAACCTCAGTGGATCTTGGCACTGGACAGCGAATGGTAAGCAGTGTTGCCAACCTACCAGAATGAAATTTACTGACACAACGTCAAAAATTTACTGGCACAGCCAAGTTTTGACTGGCATTTCAACAAGTTGCAAAATTATAGTTTTAAGTGCAAATTTCAGTATTTAGGCTACAAACAAGTACACTATGCAATTAGCAATATGATTTAAAGTAGATAGTGAAAAACATATTTCTTATTTTATTTTCGATATAGTACCGTATTTTTCGCACCATAAGACGCACCTAGGTTTTAGAGGAGGAAAACTAGAAAAAAAATATTCTGAACCAAATGGTGTACTAAAATATTTACCAGTGCAGCCATATACCAGAGTCCATGAAATACAGCATATACCAGTCCTATGCAATGCAGCCATATACCAGTGTCCATAAAATACAGCATATACCAGAGTCCATGAAATACAGCATATACCAGAGTGCATAACATACAACATATACCAGAGTGCATAAAATACAGCATATACCAGTCCTATGAAATACAGCCATATACCAGTCCTATGAAATGTAGCATATACCAGTGTCCATAAAATACAACATGTACCGGTGCCAATCAATTACAGCCATACCTGGTTCCATGAAATGCAGCCTGACACAGATTGAGAGGGAGATTCATATCTCCCAGCACCACCGCGCTGGGATGTTGTCATCACACATGTGCCTGGTGGAGCTCCACTCTACAGCCAGACCCAATTGGGATAGAAGACAGAGCAGCTCCAGCCGCCGCCGCAGAAGTACTTCATTCGGCTGCTGGGGCTGGTCTGTCTTCTCACTCTGTGAGAAGGATCACAGTGGCGCTCTATGGTGTCCGTCGGGGGGGGGGGGGGTTTTGCAGCATTCGCAACATAAGACGCAGGGACACTTTCCCCCAATTTTTGGGGGGAAAAAAGTGTGTCTTATGGTGCGAAAAATACGGTAAGTAAGTAGCTCAGGGACAGGACTTAGGAGAGCAAGAAATTAGAATGGGCAGCACGCAGACATGAAATTGACTCTCACAGTGACACTGACAGCAATGTGCAGCACAGATGATGATGAGACCTCACCGACACAATATGTCCCCTCCTGAGTCACGGTGACAGTCTCTTCTCCAAGCCAGATAGTCCCTCCAGTCCAAACAGCACTGACAGTCCCGCTCCCAGCCTGCCTTGCTCCCATATCACAGACCCGCACACCAGGCTCTAGCCGCTCTGCTTGGCTCCCTTGCACCATGACATAACACGACATGCTACGGCACCGCCTCCGCCAGAGCCACCCAAAGACACTGTAGCAGGCACTCAGATGGTCTCAGCCGGTTCCAGACTAAGCCTAGTATCACAGCCATATTTTTTACTGGCAACCTTTTTCTTTTACTGACATTCACTGTCAGGAGAAAATTTCCTGTTTTTTTAGTGGCTGCCAGTAAAATTACTGGCGGTTGGGAACACTGATGGGAAGTGTGATGTGGACATGTGTGGACCCCCTATTTTTCATTTAGGAACTAAGAAGACTGGGGACTGAGGTCACTTAACCATGGATTTGGATAAATAAACTTGGGTAAAGTAAACATCACTTTTACTGGATAACTTAGGCTACGTGTAAAAAAATATTCAAAAACGGTGATATCCACATCCAAATTTTACATTATATGAGAAACAGTAATTTTTTTCAGTTCAGCCAATTACCAGGCAACAGGAAGTAAGTAGATGTTCAGTATGAAGTGCTAATTGCACATATTGTGGTCAAAAGACAGTTCAAATAATGATGATGTAAACAAATGCAGGTGAAGTCTCTATTGAAAAAGTGCAATAGGTGCGATGCCACAAACTTCCTCAAGGGGACACAATCACAGTCTAGAAATAAGTCTAGCAAGCCTCCTTACCAGACATATGATCCAAAATCGCATGTAGACTTAGCCATCAGTGTGGCTAGTGCTTTCCAGAAGCACTTGCACGACTTCAACCAACGTGATAGAACAGATCTCTCCCACAGATGATGGTGTTTAGTAAAAAGAAAAGAATCTTCTGGTGAAACGCCGCAGCAGCAATCTCACACAAGCCCACCACCAATAGGAGAGAGACCCAAAGCCATAGACCAGTATTGGAAAGGAAAACACACAACAACCAGGTCAGGCAAATCTCATTACAGAAGCCGACCAGATATCAGCAAAAACAGGGATGTCACTTTCCAGACTGGGGGCTTCCACTCACAAGGACCAGAAATGGAGATAGATCTCACTGCAGAGCCTCACTCGGATAGCACCAGGAGGGATAAATAAAAAAAACTCCATAGTGAAGCCCGTAAAACATCCATAAAAAGTTTATTAAAATTCTACTTACATCAATGAGATGGCGAAAACAGCATGTAAAATGAGTTAGAGGAGGGGCATGAACCAGAAGTGGGACACCCCCACTCCCTCTCCTCTAGCTGAAACAGGACCATATGGGTTTTCAGTTAGATAAAAGAAGTCCAAGTGTGCAGGAAATGCTAGGCTTTGTTATTATAAAGCCCAGCATGCCTTGCCAAGTGTCATGGAAGCACCCTTAACTATATAAGTATGGCAAAATAAAGATTTTATACAAATTATGTATTAAAAGGGATTAAAAAAAGATCCATGTATAAACTTGTAAAAAATCAAAAAAAGAAAGATAACTATTGTGCATAAACTACCTCAACATTTTTATCTGTATCACTAAGGGGGTTGACTGCTAATCATTTCTTCTATGGGAAAATGCAACAAGGATGGGTCCCACAATGAGCTTTAATGCCATTGTCAACTTTTAATTCTCTCCACTTTTTATAAACGGATCCCTGAGTGTATAATTGGTACAACTGAACTTATTTCTGATATCATTGCACCTTTTTTCGCCATTATAACAAAATCACAAGTCAGCGACACCTGGGCAGCATACTGTAACTGGTGTGCTCAGCTTTATCTTGTAGAAAAAGCCACGTTCTATAGTGATGTCCCAGAGCTTACTGTGCCACATGGACTGAAGACTGGATACTACTTTTTACTTATTTATTATGTATTACAGGTATTCATATAGTGGCAACAATTGACATAACTCTTTACCTATATTTTATATTCACATCAGTCCCTGGCGTCAAGGAGCCTACAATATAAGGGTCCATGCACACTAGGCATCAGAAAAAATGTGAGAACTGCTGGCAGAAATAAAGCAACCTAAAAATGCTCCTATTGAGAATATTGTACACATGTTTTGGTGAGTTTGCATTTATACACGTTCTTCACCAAACTGGTAGAACAAATGTACACATAAAAACCCTTTATGCTTTAAATGTCCCGTGTAGGTGGGTTTATGCACGTTTAGGTGCGTCAAGTGTTTTTTTCCCGAAAGCTCCTCTCAAAAATGCTCTTGTGATGGGTTTTTTTCCAGTCTGTAAACGTCCCTCTACAGATATGCCTGTAAATGCCCAAATATGCATGGACATATAGGCCAACATAGAGTTTGCTGATGGGACGCACTGAACACTTTGCTGCCATAGTGCTTTGTGCTGGGTGTCCAGTGTGCCCCTGTTCCTTTAAGGAGGGGTGGGTTCCCTCCAGGCTCAATGCATGGGCATCTACTATGGAGGCTCTCAAAATTTAGAGTTAGGGCTACAGAAAATACTGAGGCGTTTTCATGTGGCTTTGTAGCTTATGCATGCATTTGCAAATGTGTGCAGACTAAACCCCTGTTTTTATTGCATCCTGTTAGCCAGGATAATTTGGTTGGTTGCAGGCTGGTCGGTAAGCAGCATTTTTTATGAGACCTAAGGTATATTACTGCTACACCTCTGGAAGGAAACTCCTCCCTTATACACCCATAAAACAATGGCACTAAACTATACAATTCTGAAGAAAAGAAAACTGTCTGTCTTGCCTATTGCAGCAAATCGGACGACATCTATCCTTCTTAAAACACAGGCTAGAGCTCCAATCCAAATGGTTTCAGCAACACAAATACTTCCCTTTCCTCAAGAGCTTTGTATGGATTATTTTAAGCAACCACAAAAATAATAATGTCTCTCATCTCTTAATCATTAAAAGAAGTAGGAAAAAAGATGTAGGAAAGAAAGAAAATAAATCAGTTTCTATATTTGATGAAATATACAAAGGTTACAGTGAATGTTGGGTTTAGTTATAAATAACAGCGTAGTGAAATCATACATATAAAGCTTATGAATGTATTATTACCATGTCCTAAGAGAGACTGTGGTTTGGTGTAGCAGTCCCAGAAATAATTATTTCTCTTAATTCTATGGTGTCCAATACATTCATTATTTTTCCATTGTGTTAACCCTCTCACTACAGCCAAGGAACATGCTTCTGATGGAAAGACACTGTTGGTCTCCCTGCCTAGCTTCCACTATATACACAGGACATGATCACGCCATAGTATTGATAGAATATGGAATGGGATTGCACTCAGCTCCAAATATTTCATGTCTGAGCTCACATCAGTGAAGTTATCTTGGAGGAATGCAGAATCACACTCAAAATAGGAGTATTATTCAACCCAACTCCCAGTCTTGTGGGACAATGATGTGTCATGCTTGGAATGTGGGAAACCATGTTGGTGGCAAGGTGCTGACTTCATGCATACATTGAAATGATCTATTGTTTTTGTCAATTACTCATTAAATACTATAATAAATCATGATTTAATAATACTAATCGCTAAAAAATAAAAACACATGTGGTGCACCGCAGGATAAATAGAAAATAATGGTGCCACCTAGTGGTCACAGTGAAACTTCCATAAATAAGCACAGGATAAAAGATAAAAATAAAATTAAAACAGATAATAATGGTGCCACCTAGTGGTCACAGTGAAACATCCATAAATAGAGTGCATATACTATAGAACAATCTTTTAAATGCACAAAACAGATAACAATCACTGTCCGTAAATGCAATGCAAAAATGTATCCTACTCCATCCAAACTGTGTAAATGGACTTGAGCTACATCAGTGGTGCTGGAAACCAAATAAAGTGCACAAGTGCTCGTAATTGCAGTCTTCAAACAAAATCCATTAAGTGATGAATAAGGTGCTACAAGCGTGGGACCACACACCACCACCGACACTCATATGCGCTCACCTCCCTGTGCGACCCCTGATGGGCCAAGTTGCACCTTACCCTAATGGGGCTAAATCCTCTTTAGCTCTGGTCAGGTGAACTCCAACTTGCAGTGGTAATGGTGGTATATGAGATCAAAGAGAACTATACAGTGCTGAATCCTTAAAAATCATATGAATTTATTAAAAAACAGAGATCCACTCACATTTGAGGGTGTACAACCACCGGTACACTCGGGTATTGCGTATAACAGGTACAGTAACTCCAGTCAGTCAATGTGTAAGCAGCTGCTGTAAAGGATATGAACCAAGCGGCGATAGCAGGACCATCGTGACGTCATAGGCTCTACCTGATGTGCGTTTCGTCACTCCTTACGTGACTTTTTCATAGGGTAGGATACCCTGGTTTCTATGTAGAGTTGCACCAGATTTTGCACTCTCCAGTTTTAGTAAATAACCCGCATAGTGGCATCCAACCCACCTTCTGTGAGCCTAGACCATCATGAACATGTCACTTGTAGGTTCATCAGCAAGCAAACTGGGGTCGGGTATTTCTGGACAGCTCGTTACTGCCATGTCTTTACGTATACTGTCAATGAGAAAGGGCTGCCTACTGTCACCAGACAAGAGAAAAGGCCTGTGACCTAACCAGACCAGCCCGAAAACAACAGGAAAAAGGTATGTATAAAGTGATTAATAAAAAATAGAAGATTGAGATGATGGAAGCTTCAGGAAGTGAGAAAAATAAAAAGCTGAGTTTGCATTTAATCATTTTGGATATATTTTTTCCATCTTGCAGAAGATCCAGCAGTTAACATAAACAATAGGTTTTCTATAAATTAGAATGAAAGAACATCGCTGAGAGGTTCTTAGGAGCTTCTGTACTTTTTACATTGTTCTCTGCCTTATATGAAGACTTTCCTTGTTCACACCAGATGCTCATGTGGTTGAGGGGGTCGTTCATAAGCAGATGCCTAGTAAAATCATGTTTTCCAAACACACCAGTTGACACCATTGTGTTCAGTTCCAGTGCTTTATAAGAAAGTACATTAATATGCATTTTTTTCAACAAAACACACATAAACGCACAATAAATGTATTTAAATGCACTGCAACACACATAATTGTGAGACAGATCCTTATCACTCTGAAGAGCTGCACTAACACATATGTCAACCAATGGAGAAGCCCAAGGTAGGAACAGGAGGTGATCTCAAAGGAAATGCTAGCATATTAAAAAAAAAACTATATTTAAAAATAAAGATTTTTCAAGTGAGAAAAGGGGAGGAAAAACATGCTGAAACACATTACAAATCCATTAAAAATGCGTGGAAATACACAAGTGGAAACACACACTGAACATGAGGATCGTGGTGTGAACTAGACCCTAAAACACATAATGCTGAGCCACTTTGCAGATTCTTACTTTGCCTTTTCTCTCCCTGCAATTTGAAAGCTGTCATAACTGGACAAGGCCAGTGATCTCATTGCTGTGATGACATTTAGCCAGTCTGTGTCTGCACTATAAGGCCCCATGCACACTGGACGATTTTAACGCTGCTCTTAGGGGCATCTGGCGTTTTTTTTCTGCCTCTAAACACCCTGTAATTAAGCTATGCTCACATAGGCATTTAAAGGAGTTCAGAGGCAGAGTCGTTTAGAGGCAGAAAAAACCCCACTGCCAGCACGTCCAGGAGTAGCAGCGTTTTGGCAGGAAAAAACACTTGATGCTTGTAAACTCATGTATATACCTCTAAATGCCCATTAATACTAGGCGTGTTTAGTGCTTAAGCGTTACTTAATTATAATTGCCAAAATAAATTATTCTGGCCAATGAAATGAATTAGTGCGCAAGAGCTTGATGCGCCTAAATACGTTATAAGCATTTACAATCACCAAGCATTTTTTCTGCCAAGAGGAACGCTTGGGAGAGATGGCCAAAGCATCCCGTTTGTATGATGCCTAACTGCAGACAAGGAGTGAGAGCAAGAAGGGCATCTGCTTCACATGCCTGATTTGTTCAATGAGGCTGATTTTCTAAAGAAATGAAGAATCTTCACACAATAGGGCCTCATTCACATGGTCATACTATAGTGTACACCCATGCACGGGCCATGTTTGCACAGGTGTTCCATGCAACCCTGCGCAGGTAGTCCCATTCATTTTAACTGGGATGCAGCGGCTGCACAAATACAGCTGCTGCTCCCAATCTGACAGCCATGCTAGTGCAAGAGTGCCGCCCAAACGCGAACAGTATGGGTTCAGGACCGTGCAACCACATGGCTGTCAAATTGGGAGCAGCAGCTGTTTCCATGCAGCCCCTGCATCCCAATTGAAATGAATAAGACTGCTCTGCATAGAGGTGCACAGAACACCTGTGCATCCCCATGCGGGCAAGCACGCCCCTGTGAACAAGGCCTAAATTGTGTGAATATTTACCTCAATTATCCTGTCATGTGCAGATGAAATAGGTAAACAGGGATTTGCTTTTCATATGACTGGATAATCGAGGTGAATATTCATATAATTTATTGTGCGAAGAGTCAAATTTTTTAGTATATCAGACCAAATTACTTCACTGTCAGGAGACTTAGGGAGCACATGAAAGAATAGATAGAGGTAATAGGTTATATTTAACAAGGTTGCTTAACATCTTTGGATCTAATAAAAGAATCAATATGCTTTAAGAATATTTTACCCCCTGACAAAAAAAAAAAACACTTCATTATACAGCGAGACCTATTCATTTACATCTCACTAACCGACATTACACCTCGGTCAGACCAGTGAAAGGTGACATTCTGATTAGTTACTACGGGTCACTACACTTAACATTAATGAGTTAACCGGTGCCAAAATCAAAACAGCAATCTGTAATAGAATTCGCAGCTTTAGACTTCAACCAGTCTATAAATGTGAATATAAAAGAAATGGAATGATCATCCATTATGGATAAAATTATCTGAAAAATGTCTACTGTACATATATATACAGTGCTCAGCATAAATGAGCACATCGCTTTTGTAAAGTAAGATTTTAATCAATATCTCAATACGCACAAGAACAATTTCCAAAATTTTGACAAAGTTTGACTGAGCTTTATAGAACATCTGTTTAGCTCATTACATGAAAGCAAGGTTAATAATATAACTTAGATTACAAAATCTTCAGTTTTACTCAAATTAGTTGATGCATAAATGAATACACCCCACAACAAAAACTACTAATAGTAAATTCTAGTATTTTGCATGACCACTATGATTTGTAAGGACAGCACCAAGTCTTTTTCCATTCTTCAAGAATGACCTCTTTTACAGCCTGGATGCCGGAGGGAGAGTGATGCTCAACTTGTGTCTTCAGAATTCCCCATAGGTGTTTGATTGGGTTCAGCTCAGGAGACATACTTGGCCACTGAATCACTTTCACCCTGTTCTTCAGAAATGCAACAGTCAGGGCCGGCCCTACCATGGGTCCCAGTGGGTCCATTGGACACAGGCAGCTTGAGAGAGGGGCAGCAAACTGAACCATGGCCTCCTCTCCTTCTCTTTTATTTACCCAGCAAATTGACAACCAAGATTTTTTTCCCAGCAGTTTTGTGTGTCAGGATGACAACTGCCCCCTGGGTTGCTCTGCCTGTCCCTGTACTACCCTAGCCCATCCCTATACTGCCCTAGTCTATCTATATACTGCCCTAGCCTATCTATATACTATCTAAATACTACCCTAGCCTGTCTATATACTGCCCTAGCCTTTCTATATACTACCCTAGCCTGTCTATATACTGCCCTAGTCTGTCTATATACTACCCTAGGCTGTCTATATACTGCCCTAGTCTGTCTATATACTACCCTAGCCTGTCTGTATACTGCCCTTGCCCGCCCCTTGGAATTGAGCATAATGGTATGTCTTATAATTTTGCATATAGACAAGGTACTGCTGCATGTAAATCTGACTTCTTATTACATTTAATTTTAGTTTTAATTATCATGATATAAAAATAATGGACTACTTCTTCCAGAAGCGCATCCCAAAGGTGTTCTGTTGGGTTGAGATCAGGACTCTGTACAGGCCAGCCAATTTCCTCCACCCCAAACACACTCATCCATGTCTTTGTGGTCCTTGCTTTGTGCACTGGTGCACAGTCATGTTGCAACAGGAAGGGGCCATGTCCAAACTGTTCCCACAAAGTTGGGAGCATGAAATTGTCCAAAATGTATTGGTATGCTGATGCCTTAGGAGTTCCCTTCACTAGAACTAAGGGGCCAAGCCCAACCCCAGAAAAACAACCCCATACCATAACCCCCCCTCCACCAAATGATTTGGTCCGGTGCACAAAGCAAGGTCCATAAAGACATGGATGAGCAAAAGTTAGGGGTGGAAGAACTTTAATGGCCTGCGCAGAGTCCTGACTTCAACCCGATTGAACACCTTTAGGATGAATTAGAACGAAGAGTGCGAGCCAGGCCTTCTTGTCCAACATCAGTGCCAGACCTCACAAATGCGCTTCTGCAAGAATGCTCAAATATTCCCATAGACACACTCTTAAACCTTGTGGACAGCCTTCCCAGAAGAGTTGTAGCTGTTATAGCTGCAAAGGCTGGGCCAACTCAATATTGAACCCTACAGACCTAAGCCTTGTACACACGGGTCGACGATCATATGACCGAAAGGCTCAAATCGTATGTTGGCTGTTGTATCTTGCGTACTGACATGCACTAAGCAATCGTATGACCAAGCCAAACGTAATGACGTGTTATGAACGTATAAAGAGAAAGTTCAGGAGCATGTAATTAGCGTCCGGACATTCCTGACTTCTAAGCATGCGTGTTTTGGACACTACAACTTGTTGGACCAACTTCTCTGTACACACGATACAACAGTCGTATGACCGCTTGTTGGTACTACCAAGTTTTCTAGTCTGCTCATACAACTTCTGTTGTGCGATCGTCGTACGTCGGCTGTTCTAATCGCGTGTACTAACGGTGGATTTAGCATACAACAGTCATTCGTACGACCTGTTCTATACGATCGTCGACCCATGTGTACGAGGCATAAGACTGGGATGTCATTAAAGTTCATGTGTTTAAAGGCAAGTGTCCCAATACTTTTGGCAATATAGTGTATATATGTGGCTGCTACATATACAACTTTTTTATCTGCTTGCTGGGACTTGTGGTACTTTTAATCACCCACATTGTTTTTTGCTGAATTACCCTCCTTGATATATAATACACCTGACTGGCTGCATCATTGTCTGCTGCATTCAATCTGCTGGACTAGGCAGAGTTGTAGCTGTTATAGCTGCAAAGGCTGGGCCAACTCAATATTGAACCCTACAGACCTAAGCCTTGTACACACGGGTCGACGATCATATGACCGAAAGGCTCAAATCGTATGTTGGCTGTTGTATCTTGCGTACTGACATGCACTAAGCGATCGTATGACCAAGCCAAACGTAATGACGTGTTATGAACGTATAAAGAGAAAGTTCAGGAGCATGTAATTAGCGTCCGGCCATTCCTGACTTCTAAGCATGCGTGTTTTGGACACTACAACTTGTTGGACCAACTTCTCTGTACATACGATACAACAGTCGTATGACCGCTTGTTGGTACTACCAAGTTTTCTAGTCTGCTCATACAACTTCTGTTGTGCGATCGTCGTACGTCGGCTGTTCTAATCGCGTGTACTAACGGTGGATTTAGCATACAACGGTCATTCGTACGACCTGTTCTATACGATCGTCGACCCATGTGTACGAGGCATAAGACTGGGATGTCATTAAAGTTCATGTGTGTGTAAAGGCAAGCGTACCAATACTTTTGGCAATATAGTGTATATATGTGGCTGCTACATATACAACTTTTTTATCTGCTTGCTGGGACTTGTGGTACTTTTAATCACCCACATTGTTTTTTGCTGAATTACCCTCCTTGATATATAATACACCTGACTGGCTGCATCATTGTCTGCTCAAAATCATCCAATGGGGAAACCTTTTTCAGAAACATCTGTCTAAAAGAGGAGTTCTCACTGTGGGTGATTTTCTCTAACGTCCTCTTGTATCTCTGGGATAGAAAGTGAAGGAAAATTTCTCAAATGACACAAACAGAAAACAAATAAAGTGGCAGGGGTTGTAACATTCCCTGCCCTATACAAAAAAAAAAAGATTTGGCTATACATATACAGTACTTTAACACCTTTTAGGCCCAGTCAGGTTTACTTTATAACTCAACCCAGACAAGCGATACAAGTAGCAGGAAATAGTCTAAATGCTACTAATGTTGAATTTGAACTTAGTATTTAAATGTTTTATTTTTATTAATGTTTTGTTACAAATTGCATCCCATTTTTCATTTGTGCAAAAGCCGTTTACAAAAACGCAGCAGTTAAAGAGTGTGCAAATAGATACTGTAATTACTAACTTGCACCCAACTAGGATATTCAGGGGCTTTGGGGGGAAGGGAGACTGTCAGAAAGATGATGATATAGGAGTGCATTAACCTTAACCCCTTAAATACTGGGCACTTTCACCCCCTTCCTGCCCAGGCCAATTTTCAGCTATCAGAGCTGTTGCCTTTTGAATGACAATTGCGCAATCATACAACACTGTACCCAAACTACATTTGTATTATTTTTTTCCCACAAATAGAGTTTTCTTTTGGTGGTATTTGATCACTACTAGGTTTTTTCTTTTTTGCTAACCAAATAAAAAAAGACAGAAAATTTTGAAAAAAAAAAGTTTGTTTTTTATCCTTCACTGACGAGTACTGATGAGGCTGCACTGACGGGCACTGATGGACACTAATGATGAAGCACTAATATGCATCACTGATGGGCAGGTGTCCCCTTTAGAGTCCTCTTAACAGTTGTCCCACTCTGTGCTCTGATAGCTCTCTGTCCCTCCTGCACTCTGCATTGCCTCAGCTATAAGACTCTTATAGCTGTGGTAATGCAGAGTGTATTGGAAACAGAGAGCCATCGGAGCACATTGTACAGTGTAGGGGGGAGGCAGTGAGCCGCTGACCTTCGGATTGACTTGAGCCTCGTGTATTCCTTCCTGGTGCATACCGCAATAGAACACTTTCTCCTTATTCGGCTCCTTCCCGCTCTCTGCACTCCTCCCCTGCTCTGCCCCCTAAGCCGGAACTACAGAAATACCATTGGGTATCCATGAGTCAGTGACTCGGCGCACATTAAGGATGAGATTGGCGGTATACATCCGCCATAATCCCGCGGAACCACTGGGGACCTCCCGCGGAACCCCAGGTGAGAATCACTGGTCTAATATCATGATGATGCTTACAAACAGGAAAGGCATGGAAACAACCTTATTGTGGATATGCTCCATTATTGTGAAATCAACGGGCAGAGGCTGGGTTCCTAACCTGGCTGTGATGCCTGACAGGGTTGTCTATACAAAGAAGGTTCAATATAATCAAGTCCTTTAGAGCAGTAAACACATATTTATTTAACCTTGTATTTTGTTATTTGTCTGAGCTATAACTTATAAAGTATTTAGACATAAATTAGAATAAAATAAATAGCTTTAAAAAATGTAACCTTTTTCCTGTTTCCTTCTATCAAGCTTAATGAATTATCTCTTAAATTACCAAATCTAATTAATGAAATGATTAGACTTTTAATGAAAAGCCATGAAATGTAATTATTATTTGAATTGGTATGTTAGACAGAAAGCTTTCTGACAGTACTGGTTCCAAAATGTGAGTGCTGATAATTGATATTGATCAAGATCAGCCTAGCAGCAACAGTAAATAGGAGTTTAAAAGGTATCTGAATACTTTTTGCTACTGATCACTTACATAAGTGAAAAGTGCTTTGAACAGAATTTAGAAATGTTCAAAAACTACAAGGAACTGATCCTGGAATTGTTTACAGTATGTTTGCAATATGCCACATAACTGATGATTGTGATTTTCAAAATGCAAGTAATTCATGTAATTAATGTTAATGTAGTGCTGTGATTGCACTTTAATGTTTCTCTCGATTTAACAAAAACAAATTTTCTTACAGTTTGATTGTAAGATATTCTAATCTCCTGGCTCACCTCACGTCAGCACACAATGGGTTAACTCTTCCCTTGGAATACCCAGGACCACCTCTCCCCAGTGCAATAAATGGACCCCTGCCCCAGTGTTCTTTTTTAGTCTGACTCCAAGCCACTTTGGACTGAATGTTAGCACTAGGTTGCTATGTTTTACTGCCATGCTGTGATAGTATTCCCCTAGGTTCAGTCTCTCCTGGGGTTAGAAAACCTATGAACTGGAGGTCTTCCAGAAGCCGGGTGTCTGGGTGCTGGGGCTGCGGGCATATGGGCTTCGATAGCACTTTCTATTGCAAGTGTGGGAACTCGGCTTGTGGTGACCACCATCTCTTCGGGTATTTGGCTTCATCCACCTATAGGCAGTGTGTCGCTCCACTCTCCTGTATTAATTCTCTATTGGTGATTGGAGGGCAATGATGCCACAAGGGGTGGGGGAACAAAATTCTATATAAGCCATCCGCGAGCCAGCTTTTCACTCTCTCCCTCAGTTGTAGGTTTCAAGCTTCCCACTTTCCAATGTACACAGCTGTGAGTCTCAACAGTGGAGTGAATATTTTTGTTTCTATGTTCTCTGTGATAGTAATTACCTGACAGGTCTGCTCTCCTAGCAAATTATCACCTGTTGCTGCCTATCTGCCTGTGTTAGGCTGCCTAAGCTTCCCTACTGCAACCTCACTGTGGGTACAGAGCTGCAGCGCCTTAAAAGGACACTCATTTTTTTTGGTCTCCTTGTTGTGCTCTTTGCAGACAAGCTCACCACATCTGTCGGAGGCATGAAGATCTAGGAAAAGGTATGAGAGTGCAACATTGGACAAAAAATTGTTTGAAAAGAGACCACCCGTGAACCACAACTATAGTGTTTGCTTTTGTTTTAGGAGCAGAAGCACTAAACTCAAACAACACAAAAAGCACAAGACCCACCAACGGTTGTCATCTTTGGATCATGACAATCCACATTCCCCAGGCTCGAGACGACCCTCTTGCTCCCCGGGTACCTCGCAGGGACAAAGCGCTCAAGCTTCTATGGGGTCACAGTCAGAGCTTCACCATCCAGCTCAAGGTGTTTGTTGGGCCTTTAAACAGCCTGCATTGTCTGAGAAATTAATCTGCAGGGAATACCTTAGAGAGGTGGTGCCAGACAGAGAGGTTGACGCACAGAGATTCAAAGTCTACAGTAAATGCAGGAGACCATAGTATAGAGCATGCACCTCTGACTTTTACCTAATCAGTTTATTGCAACAGAGGCCCCAACCTCACCAGGAAGTCTGCTAATACTTCTCAAATTTAAAGAATGAGGGGCCCTCTTTTCCTATCATGACAGAGATCAAGGAGCTAATAGACAAAGAATAGGAAAGAATTGACCACAGGGCAAATCTACAGAATATATTTTCCAAGCTTTATCCCATGACATAAGCAGATACAATATATGTTTGTGGTGACACTACCCTAGGGGTGGATGTGATCCTCCAGAGCTATGTGACGTTGCCTCTGGAGAACTCAGTAACCTTCAAAGATGCCATGTTCAGAAGTGTGGACGCAGAATTAAAGATGGTCCATTCTATGATGGCCCTTGCCTTTCGTCTGGTGATAACCTTAACCTCAGTGTCTAAAGCGCAGAAGACATTGGTATCTAATGTGGAGGCAGCACTGAATGTGATAATGGATCCTGCTGGAATATTTACCACCCTGGAGGAATTGATCTGGCAGCTAACCTTCTGGCAAAAATCATTAACCTGGTCCAAGTTTGAGCAAGAATAGTGGCACATACCATCACAGCTAAGAGAAACCAAGGAAGCGCTTTGTAATATATTGTATAATACAAAATTATTATTCAGCAACACATTGGATGATGCAATCAAATGAGTAACAGGTGTAAAGTCTGAATTGTAACCGCGACTGATAAAAGGAAGTATCAATCCTTTTGGTCTAGTCAAACTAGCTATAGGAAGTTATGAGAGTCCATCATGAATGCCGCTGCCAGACTCATCCACCTTACAAACCGCTCAGTGTCTGCCACCCCCTCTGCCAATCCCTCCATTGGCTGCCACTCGCCCAACGAATTAAAATTAAAATGCTAACAATCAGCTACAAAGCCATCCACAACTCTGCTCCCAGCTACATCACCAACCTTGTCTCAAAATACCAACCTAACCGTCCTCTTCGCTCCTCCCAAGACCCCCTGCTCCCCCCACCGTCTGTGACTCGCCAAACATTCCACCTACTCAGACCGTCGCCGTAAGTACTACCTGAGAGTATTGAAGGATATCGATCAAACTGATCTGGTTTTCCTAACTATGAAGGAAAATAGTCAGCGCCAATGTTAAGTCTGAAATGTGGACAATGAGTAAACTAACGTAGTAGGTTACACAACGACTTATTATTAAAACATAATATGTTATATAATGTTTCGCGAAGGAACCAAAGAGAATCGACACTACCATACACGGTGATAAGAACGAGTTTGAACCTGGTCCAATTACTAAAAACGGTCTTCCAATCGACGGTCTAGTTAAGGAGGTCCCACCATTTATAAGGTCGTCCTAGGTAA
>BLSH010552316.1:602442-613283 GCA_018402905.1 Glandirana rugosa | reverse complement strand
TGAGAGGCCGAGTCATACCAGGCGGGCCGTGAATTCAGTGGATCCTGATGGAGGGGCAATCAGAGTTCCTTTTTACGAGACGTCCAATGCAGGACAGCACAAACGGCAAAGTCAGCTAAAAGGCCCTTTTGAAGGTGTGCCCACCCACATTCTCCCAGTGGGGGGCCAGAGTGGCCTCCTTTGGAGGGTATGGACCCAAAAGAACAGGGAGCTTTGGGTCAGGAGGACAGTGAGATGTGGGTATAGTGTGGATTTACAGGCCCATCCACCAAATCATTTTCTTCAGACAGTAGATTCCAAGAAGAAAGGGTTCTTCCAAGAAATTATAGAAGAATTGCTTTTCAAAAAGGCTATTGTTCCCATGCCACAAGAGGAGCAGAACCAGGGGTTTTATTCCCCAATTTTTCTGGTGCCTTCGATTTGAAGAAGTTGAACAAATATACAATATACACATCAAGAAAATCAAGATCCAATGCAGGCAATCATTCCTAAATATCAGAAGGGAGATTGCCTGGTGTCATTCAACCTGGCTGATGCATAACTCAATGTTTCAAACCAATAAGAGCAACAGAATTATTTAAGGTTTGCGGTAGCTGATCATCATTTCCAATGCACTTGCCAGTCCTTTGGGATCTCTATGGCTCAGAGAACCTTTTCAAAAATTCTACTGGCTGTTATAGTGGTGATCCACCTTTGGGGAGTAAAACTTTACCACTACCTGGACAACATTTTAATAGTTGCCAGGTCAAGCCAGGAGCTGGAAGGACATCATGACTATGTTCTGGGAATATTAGCTAAGTTTGGCTGGCTGAGGAACAAGCAAAAGTCATCGAACACCCTCTCAAACAATGAAATATCTTGAGGTGATATTCAATACCCCAAGGAGGCCATGTGTGTCAGACTGCTAGATTTTTTAAATGGAAGTGTGTGTCCCAAAGGTGATGTTGAGATTTGTAATGTCAGCAAGGAACTGTATGGTCCTCATTGGAAAGTTTATTGCTGCCAACCCAGTGGTGTTCTGGGTCAGGTGGCACATGAGGGCATTCCCATTCACATTCCCCAGCCAGTGGGGTAAAAGTGTCCATGGACCAATGAATCTTAGTCTCAGTGAGAATCTATCAAGATCTGGTATGGGGAACATCTCCAGCATATCTCTCTCAAGGTGTGCCCCTCAATCTGGAAAACTGGATAGTCCTGACCTTGGACACCAGTTGCCAGGGCTGGAGATCTTACTGTTTAGGGAGGCAAGTCCAGGGCCGCCGGAGGTCATCAGAAAACAGACACTCCAATTTTCTGGAATTAAAGGCAGCTTTTTTTAGCTTTACCAGCCTTTCAAAACCTGCTGAAGGGCTCCATGTAAAGCTGATATTAGACAGCAGGACAGCAGTAGCATACAAAGCCCACCAAGGAGGCACCAAAAGCCTGTTCTTGTTGCAACTAGCAATGAAAATGTTTCTGTGGGCGGAGACCCACTTGGAGGCCCTGATAGCAGATTATTTGCCAGAAAAGCAAAATCAGTTGGCAGATAGATTAAGCAGGGTATTTCCCAAGAACAATGAGTGGGCCCTTGGAAGGAAATATACCAGACGGGTTTTTGCCCAATTGGGGCACTCGGTCAAACCTCATGGCGATCCCTCTGAATGAAACCAGGTTCAAATGCAAGAGTGCTGTGATACAGGATGCTTTTACAGTTCTTTGGAATTTTCTACTGGTCTATATCTATCCCCTGGTGCCTGTGATTATGAGGGTACTTCTGAAAATCCAAGCAGAACTATGCCATATTGGGGCTATCGCTTTGGCTGCGGAGGCCTTGATGTCCGCCTCTTCTACAAATGCCAACGGCACTGCCAGGAGCGTATGGTGCTCCTGTTCCATCAGAGCTGCTGGTCTCATTCCAACAGCCTGGTTTTGGCTGTGGTACATTTTCCCTATCTGCTTGTTCACCTGCAAGGTGATTGATTTTGCCAGTCTCTGGGTGAAGACCAAATCTTATTTTAAGCCAGCCAAGCCTGCAGTCTCATGCTTGTCATATTGTGCATGTGACTGCACATATTTAACATGTGCTTTCAGCTCCCTGTTTGTCTGCCCTGCTCTACTGTTTGGTCTTCCTATTTTCCTATTTATGACTTTAGCCTGTAACGTGTACTACTCTGTGAACTCTGCCTGCCTTTTGGACTATGGATTGTCCCTGACTATTCTGAACCTTGCCTGCCATGTACCTGGACTGTCATTGAACCATTCTGTCTGTTTGCCAACCGCAAGTACCCGTTTGCTTTGCTCAGTTTGGTATGGTAGCCAGGCACTATAGCATTGTGTATAAAACCTGGAGGTACCAGTAGGCCTGCTTGTCTTATGGGAAAGGGGGCTGCTATAGGTGAAGAACACAGAAGCCAGCTATAGTGCCAACTATAGTGCCTGACCACCCAAAATGTTTGTTTATTTAGCAAAAAATAAAAAACCCAGTGGTTATTAAATACCACCAAAAGAACGCTCTATTTGTGAGAAAAAAATGATAAAAATTCCTTTTGTAGACAGTGTTGGGAGACTGCACAATTGTCATTCAAACTGTGATAGCGCTGAAAGCTGAAAATTGGCCTGGACGGGAAGGGGGTGAAAGTGCCCAGTATTGAGGTGGTTAATATTTGTGAATCATTTGGCATTCCACTTGCACATGAAAAAACAGTATTCCCAACCACTGTTATTGAATTTCTTGGCATTACGATAGATTCCTCAGTTATGGGATTCAGTTTGCCAATAAACAAACTGACTCGTATGAGGTTCATGATTTCTTCCTTCTTGGGTAAATGCAAGGCCTTGTTAAAAGACAATCAATTGCTTCTAGGTCTTTTTTCCTTTGCATCCAGGATTATCCCAGTTACGAGAATATTTTCTCACCCCTTTCTTTGGCCACTAAGGGCCTTAAAAATCCTTATTCACGTGTTACTTTATCCAGAAACATTAAAGAAGATTTTTTATCCTAACTATCTTTAATGGTTTCACCATTTGGCAGGAAGACTTCATTGACGATTTTGACTTGGGTTTATTTACTGATGCTTCAGGGTCACTTGGCTTTGGTGCCTTCCTAAATGGACATTGGTGTGCTTTGGAATGGCATGTGTCATTGAAAACCACAAAAATGTTACATAAATTTGTTTTATTAGAATTATTCCCTGTTATTTTATCAGTGGTGATTTGGTATGATAAATTTAGAAATCGTCTCTTATTTAAAATACTGACAATAAGGGTGTTTTTTGCAATAAATTGCTTATCATCTAAATCTGAATTTGCTGTTAAATTACTTTGTTTGTTGGTTTTACACTGTATGAAAAATAACATATGGTTAAAGTCTAAGCATATATCTGGAGTCAATAACGATATTGCAGATTCATTATCTCGTTTACAGTTTACAAGATTCTGAGAACTGGCTCCAGAGGCAGATCCGGTTTCCCTTGCCCAGATTTCATCTGGGGCTTGATCTGGGATTGATTGCATCTAGTCTCAAGAATTTGGTGGCAACCAAGACTTGGGAGGACTATACTCACATCTGGCACAGATGGTGCTTATTCTGCTCCAATATGCAAATCACTTGTATGGATGTTAAAGTATTACTACACCCATGACCTTACATTCATTATATCTGGTCTCCCACAGTACACAGAACATGCAATTATTTTATTAAATAGATAGTGCTAAATACCTTTTCTCATCAGCAATAAATAGCAGTCTGGTGCCTTCTATCAGTGTTCGGCCGAGCACTGATTAAAGCTTGAAGGAGGAGTTTTCATTCTCCTCTGACTGTCCTATGAGGCTGCATGACCCCTGACTTTCTGTCTGGACAGTGCTGATCGGTCCTGTGTTGATCACATGCACCCTCCCAAAAAAAAAAACGCAAAACATACCGAACTGAGCATGTGCAGAGTGCCTCCTAGGGCTATATTCTATCAGCAGATGGATTGGGTACAGTAAAAGAAGGGGAGGATCAGAGAAGACAGGATCAAACAGCCTTTTTACACAATGTGGAGGATTAACCCTTTAGGTTCCACAGTGAATATAACAAACATATTTTACTGCATATACAGACTAATTTTACTGTTGTGGGTTTAGTAACACTTTAATGTTTATTCAGCCTTGTATTTTGTTGCATACTTAATGAATCTTAGTCCTCCTTCTACACATAAAACTTTGGCAGGTGTTTCATCTATCTTTTTAAAACTTTCAGGCTATCCAGCTTTATCTTCATTTTATCAGGTTGGTCAGATCCTTAAAGGCTTTAGGAAGTCTCGTCCAACTACAGATGGTAGACACTCTATTTCTATTCTGTTGGGAAAACTTATTTCTGTTCTAGAAGTTTGTTTCTCTCCTTTTGAAAACTTTTTCAAACAGCTTTAACAGTAAACTTTTTTGGAGCCTTGAGAATTGGAGAATTCACAGCATCCAATAGATATTCTAGCTCTTTTCTTTTATTTTCTCATATTTCTTTTGTGAACAGTTCCCTAATTTTGTTTATCAGTAGATCAAAAACTGATCCATCAGGGATTGTCGCTCTATTATTTTACAAGGATTTCCTGATTTAGATGTCTGCCCTGTTAGGGCCTTAGGGTGGGGGTCGGCAACCTGTCGATCGCGAGCTACCTGTCGACCACCGGGAGTTGGCAGGTAGTTGGCGAAGACATCCCTGCCTTGCCAACCCAGCACTTTCTACAGAGTGGAGCAGGCGCACGATCGCCCAATCACCCCCCACCCCCTGTATACGATTGGCGGGGGAGCGGGAAAAGCCTCCGGAATATCTCAGACAGGTTCGCCTGTTGTACGAATGTGCTGAAGCTCCTTCCCTGAGCCCTGCGTTTAGTGAGCTCTTCCCCACTACCCTGCCTCTTCTCCAATCCATCCAAGGTGCTTGTGGGATGGACAAGAGTAGAGGACTGGTGGGGATTAGTGCCAGAACATGCTGCTTCGCTGCGCTACTTTGCATTTGGTAACAACTTTTGCTGACTCCACAGTACTATTCTCTCAAATTTTTCTGAACCAGGTTCCACTCAGAACAGGCCTTGCCAGGGTCGACCAAAAAGTTGAGTGCACATGCTCAGCGCCATATCCAGAGGTTGTCTTTGGGAAATAGACATATGAGTGCTGCCAGCATTGCTGCAGAGGTTGAAGGGGTGGGGGGTCAGCCGGTAAGTGCTCAGACCATACGCCGCACACTGCATCAAATTGGTCTGCATGGCTGTCGTCCCAGAAGGAAGCCTCTTCTTAAGATAATGCACAAGATAGCCTGCAAACATTTTACTAAAGACAAGCAGACTAAGAACATGGATTGCTGGAACCATATCCTATTGTCTAATGAGACCCAGATACATTTATTTGGTTCAGATGGTGTCAATCGTGTGTGGCGGAAACCAGGTGATGAGTACAAAGACAAGTGTGTCTTACCTACAGTCAAACATGATGGTTGGAGTGTCATGGTCTGGGGCTGCATGAGTGCTGCTGGCAATGGGGATCTACAGTTCATTGAGGGAAACATGAATGCCAACATGTACTATGACATACTGAAGCAGAGCATGATCCCCTCCCTTCAGAGACTGGGCCACAGGGTAGTAACAACATAATAACGACCCCAAACACACATCCAAAACAACCTCTGCCTTGCTAAAGAAGCTGAGGGTAAAGGTGATGGACTGGCCAAGCATGTCTCCAGACCTAAACCCTATTGAGCATCTTTTGGGCATCCTCAAACAGAAGGTGGAGGAATGCAAGGTCTCTAACATCCACCAGCTCCGTAATGTTGTCATGGAGGAGTGGAAGAGGACTCCAGTGGCAACCTGTGAAGCTCTGGTGAACTCCATGCCCAAGAGGCATGTGATGGAAAATAATGGTGGCCACGCAAAATATTGACACTTTGTTCCCCATTTGGACATTTTCACTTAGGGGTGTACTCACTTTTGTTTCTAGTGGTTTAGACATTAATGGCTATGAGTTATTTTGAGGGGACAGCAAATTTACATTGTTACACAAGTTGTACACTCGCTACTTTACATTGTAGCAAAGTGCCATTTGTTCAGTGTTGTCACATGAAAAGATATAATAAAATATTTACAACAATTTAAGGGGTGTACTCACTTTTGTGAGATACTGTATGTTTCCGTTTTGTGAATGCTGTGTGCTTGTACTGTTCTTAGTGTTTGTCCCTATGTGTCTGTATATGGTTTCATTTTTGTGTATGTGTTTTTGGTTTCATCCTCCCCCAATAGGTATTCTCTGCAGGTGTTTGGCATTATGTATATTATTGATATAATGTACAATTAACCACTTCCCGATCGCGTACTGTATATTTACTGCGGCAGTGTAGTTGTATTCCGCGAATCACCGTAAATAACTGGCGATTCGCAGACACGCAGCTAGGGGGCGAGGGCGCGCTGCCGGCGGCACGTTCTCGTGCCCACCGCACTCTGGAGGAGTGTACCAGCGTCACTGGGATCAGTTAGATCTCTGGTGCCCATGACAGCCCAGCCCCCTCACAGTTAGAACACACCTAGAGAACACAGTTAACCCCTAGATCACCCCCTGCAGGTTAACCCCTTCACTGCCAATGACATTGATCGCTGTATAAATGTCATTGGTCCCAAAAATGTCCGCCCCAATATCAAAGTCCCGATAAAAATTGTAGATCACCACCATTACCAGTAAACAAAAAAAATTTAAAAACGCCAGAAACGAATTCTCATGGTTTGTAAACACGGCAACTTTTGCGCAAACCAATCAATAAACGCTCATTGTGATTTTTTTTACAAAAAAAATGAGGAAGAATGTAAATCGGCCAAAACCGATGAATGAATTTGTTTCTTTATATTTTTTTTTTTTGGATTTGTATTTTAGCAAAAAGTAAGAAATATTGTTTTTTTTTTTTGTTTATAGCGGTGATCAGAAATGACGCAGAGGTGACCAAATACCACCAAAAGAAAGCTCTATTTTTGGGAACAAAAGGACACAAATTTTGTTTGGGTGCAACGTTGCACGACCGCGCAATTGTCAGTTAAAGCGACGCAGTGCCAAGTCGCAAAAAGTGCTCTGGTCCTACAGTGGGAAATCCTTCCGGGGGTGAAGTGGTTAAATTGGCTATTACATATTTCTGACATTGGGCTTTGAAAAATCCAATCTTGGTTTTTGTAACATGTATGCGTGTGTGGTTATTACATGAGCTGTTTCTCCCAGTTTTTTTTTCTTTTTTTTTTTTTAATTAGGAAATATATTAAAACATTCTTTGGTTTTATTTTCCATTGCTGGTTTTGTGTGGGCATTCGGCGGTCATACGGACGCCCAGGGCACATTGGCGGAACTTATTCCGCTATGTACCCGTTCCTTGCTGAGTTCTCTGCTGCACTCATTAAGTCTGCGGCGGCTCTGGCATTCCCTGCATCTATTTTCTTGCCACTTGGAGGGAGGTATTCCAGCACACAGCTGAGCTGGAACCATGAGGATACAGGATGCCAATTCAGTAAACAACTTATTCTTTCAGTGCATTGTATTAGTCTGGCCCTTACTTTGAGTTTTTGAGTCGTTGACTGCAAAATGGTTGCTGCTGAGTCCTTTGTGCCATTGTATACGGTTACTTCTACAGCATTAACCCATTACTTTTTTGCTATATTTTTCCAGACAGTGATTCGCCCCTTTATGTGGGGATCCTCTGCACAAACTTGCATTAAGGTTTCTTCATTTTTTTGGCTTTTTCCTCATAGAGGACGATCCATGTGAGTTATAAATATTTGATGCTATGACGTGTAGGTTTATTCAGCCACAGTACATGTGTTTGACATCCATGTAATTATTATTTTTAGTTGGCTCCAATATATCTCCTGTGGCCGTCATCAGCCCCTCTGACCAGCTTGGTTCCGGTTCGCCTTTTTTCATTTTTGTTTTTATCTATATGAACTCTACTCCAATACAATATAGGGTAAGTGAAGACTCGTGGGTGACCCACACACGCATGCATGAATAATTGAGCTTTGTAATTGTAAAGAATTTTTTATTTTATTTTTTCGCAATTTCTGTGTTATGTGTTCATTATTGTTATCATTTATTCTATTTATGTAATATATAAGTTAATTCTGATTATTTTTCCATCGTTCAGGCTCACCTACCTTAGTGGACAGCATCCCTTTGAAAAAGCCTGAGAATAGGAGAAACAGTTGTATATTTGAGCCATATGTGTTTTATCAACTTATTACAATACCTCTTACTCTTTTAAATATATTTAATAAAATTGTTAAACTTTTTATCAATTTTCTTTGGATTATTGTGTATGTACCTTCAAAGTCCCATTTTCTACTTACACCCAGTACCGTACCCTTTTGAACCCCCCCCAGTGCCGTGCCCTCCTGACCCCCCCAATACCATACCCCCCAACCCCCAGTACCATGCCCTCCAGATCCCCCAGTAGCATTTCCAGTAGCATTTCCTCTTGGCCCCCCAATACCATACCTTCCTGACCCCCCCAATTTCCGTGCCATACTGACCCCCCCCATTACCACACTCTCCTGACCCCCTAGTACTGTGCCTTCCTGACCCCCTTGTACTCTGCCCTCCTAAACCCCCAGAACTGTGCTCTCCTGACCCCCCAGTACTGTGTCCTCCTGATATGCTGTCCTCTGCCCTACTGACCCCCTATGCTCTACCCTGTTGATCCCTATACACTGCTTTTCATACTGCTGACCTCTGTATACTTTTTTCATCCCCGTGACCTCTGCACACTGCCCTAAATCCTACTGACCTCTGCACACTGCCCTACATACTACTGACCTCTGCACACTGCCCTACATCCTACTGACCTCTGCACACTGCCCTACCTACTACTGACCTCTGTACACTGCCCTACATGCAACTGACCTCTGTACACTGTCTTGCCTACTACTGACTCCTGTACACTGCCCTACATCCTACTGACCTCTGTACACTGCCCTACCTACTACTGACCTCCATACACTGACCTACATGCTAATGACCTCTGTACACTGCCCTACCTACTACTAACCTCTGTACACTGCCCTACATACTACTGACCTCTGGACACTACCCTACCTATTATTGACCTCTGTACACTACCCTGCATACTACTGACCTCCGCACAGTGCCCAACATACTACTGACCTCTGTATACTGCCCTACACTCTACTGACCCCTGTACACTGCCCTACATACTTCTGACCTCTGTACACTGCCCTACACACTACTGACCTCTGGAAACTGCCCTATCTATACTGACCTCTGTACACTGCCCTACATACCTACTGACCTCTGTACACTGCCCTACATACTACTGACCTCTGTACACTGCCCTACCAAATACTGACCTCTGTACACTGCCCTACATACCTACTGACCTCTGGACACTGACCTACTTATTACTGACCTCTGTACACTGCCCTACCTATTACAGCCCTTTGGACACTGCCCAAATACATACTGCCATCTGTACACTGCCATACCTTCTAATGACCTCTGTACACTGCCATAAATACTACTGACCTCTGTACACTGATCTACATAATACTGACCTCTGGGCACTGCCCCGCCTACTACTGACCCCTGGACACTGCCCTACCTACTACTGACCCCTGGACGCTGCCCTACATACTATTAACCCCTGTACACTGCCCTACATACTACTTACACTAACCAGAAATCAGAGAAAATAGCCAGGCCCTGAAACTAGTTGAGCAAATCAGCCTGCAGTACCAAATGTTCTGCCTTATAGTGGACTTCAACCTTGTGGGGGTTACCAATTACTCCCCAGACATGAAAAAAAAATGTGAATGAAAGTGAAAACCGAGTTTCTCACTGAAGTTAAATCTTAAGGTAGGCTAAGTTTATATTTCTACAGTAACATTAGTTTTATTGGATCTTTCTAAGTTTTCTTCATGCCGTCTTTACTTTTTATTGGGGCTTGCTAGTTAATGTATTTTTTCTTTAAAAAAAAACTGCACCCCAGTGATCTTTGATCGCCTCCATGTTGTCCAGGCAGATCTGCACCTCCCAAAGGGTGCCTACCCCTGCCTTAGGGTTCATATCTGTTAGACCAATCTTCAATAGTTCATTTTTCATTCACTCCAACTGGTCCCCCTGACAAGATTTCAGTTTTCAGCAGTTTTTTCTTCCTGTCTTATAAATCTTGGCCTTTCTGGTTTTTTGTTTTTCCTTACACCCTTTTAGTATAGGGACAGCAACAACGGCTAGCACTTTAGGTTTTTCCTCGATCAACTTAACCACTTCAGCCCCGGAAGGATTTCCAGCTTTAGGACCGGAGCCCTTTTTGCAATTTGGCAATTCGCCGCTTCAAATGGTAATTGCGCGGTCATGCAATGCAGTAGCCAAACGAAATTTGCGTCCTTTTTTTCCCACAAATAGAGCTTTCTTTTGGTGGTATTTGTTCACCACAAGCTATCTGCTGAGAGGCATGTTGAGTCCATGGAATATTTTATATTTTGCCACAAGTTTCGGGGAAATTACTTTTTTATTTTTTTTATTTTTTTTTTCACAAAGTTCTCACTAAATGATAAGTTACTTGAACATGCCATGGGTATATGTGAAATTACACCCCAAAATACATTCTGCTGCTTCTTCTGAATACGGGGATACCACATATGTGAGACTTTCTGGCAGTCTAGCCGCGTACGGGACCCCAAAATCCAAATCCAAAATGGGGTCATTTGGGGAGGTTTTGTGCTATCTGGGCATTCCATGGCCTCCGAAACTGTGATAGGGAGTGAGGAGTAAAATCACCTTTTTACGCACTTAGAAAGCCACCATAGGGGCATAAGTCTTCTTCGTCGTCTTACATAAAACCCCAC
>BLSH010552316.1:566138-593250 GCA_018402905.1 Glandirana rugosa | reverse complement strand
ACAGAGCACACCCCCCCCCCCCGCCGCCGCATTACTAGTAATGTGGTATACTTATGTTGGGGAAACAGGACAGAAATTGCAAACAAGGATGAATTTACACAGACATTCCATCAAGAATCATAAAGAAGATGATTTCTGCACACCTGCGAGACATCATTTTTCACAACCGGACCACACTATTGAAAACCTCAGTATTTTAGTTCTTAAAGGGAATTTCAGAACCACACAGGAAAGGAAAATGTTTGAACTAAGAATGGTTCTTCTTTTTGACACAAAAATTAACGGCTTAAACTTGGATATAGGTTTTCTCACTCATTATTGTAAAGTTTTACGACCACCTCTGTGACTGTCACCCCCCTCCCCTCCCCAGTCTATAACTCTGTCTGTCTTATCTCACTATCTCTACAGCTAGTTTCATTACCATGGCCTTATACATTGATTTGTATCTGTTTGTTTTTCCTTTTTCTCCTTTCCCTCAGAGGTTTTTTTTTTTTTTCTTCTCTCTCTTTTTTAACATTTGGCTAAAACTGTTTTTATTCAGTACTGCTTGGACCTTGAAGAAGGGGAGATACCCCGAATGCTTGTCCTGAAAATTTTTATGTTAGTGCAAAAAAAAAAAAGTATCACGGACAGTACTCAATTTTCTCTGGCATAATTGCACTAATACGGCTACAAGGAACTTATAAAAATGTTATTTAGTAAACTTTTTAATAAGTACTGTGTTTATGTTTTTATTATAGGCTGACAAAAATGTGAAAAATATGAGTTGGGTTAGCTAAAATGCACCTGTGACCAAGCTATGGAAATACAGTATTTACATGTTTTTAGCAAGCTGGTAATGACCTCTCTAGTTGTATGAACTCTAAAGTAAATTGTTTTCAAAGATCATAACAGAGAGACTCTGAAGTTGGGCTTTCGTTTCTAAAGGTCCTTTCAGATGACGGTCCTCTGTTTCGATCAGCAGATAAGTCACTTTTGTGATACCTGAGTCAGCTAACTTTTTGGCTCCAGCGTTTGTTTACATCCTCCCATAGTCTAACATTGAAAAACTGACAGGTGGATATGATTGGACTGTTCATATGAAAGGACCATAACAACTTACAGCACCTGCTTACCTGCTTACTTACAGCACCTGCTATTAGTTTAAATAAGAAGGCTGTCAGACTGCCACATTTTTGCTGCCAAAAAATAAAAGAGGGGATAGCATTTCAGTGTCCCTGTTGTGAACTTCTCCACAATGCCTATAGCTACAGAAGTCAGTGAGGGCTTCTCCTTCTTCTTAATATGCTTTTGCTGCTTGCTCATAATATGTAAATAATTTGTGCAAAGTCTGGGTACAACACTGTTTAAAAACGCGTTTACAATTTTTTTCCATTAAATGCTCCCCTTGCATACCAATTCACAGTGGCAAATTCAACCTGTAAGAGGCACATTGTCAGCAGCAGTGTGTAGGTTTGTTTGTAAACAAACTTTATGTGCTCCCCATGATTGGCTGTCATGGTGATCACATGATTGCAAAGCTCCCTGATAGAATCCTGAGCATTAGGGCTGATGCACACTGGGCTTAAAAAAAAATGCAGCCGTGTTTTTTTTTTTGTTTTTTTCAGACTGTAAACCCTCTATGTTAGCCTATGTGTCCATGCATACATATTTACAGGCATATTAGAAGAGGAATGTTTACAGGCTGAAAAAAAACCATCACAAGGGAGTACTTGAGAGCAGCTAAAGAGCAGAAACAACACTGAAAACACCTAAACACATCACAATATGTAAATAGATGCTAGTGTTCAGAAAAAAGGTCATTTGGAATATTAAAAGGACAATCCAGGAATTCCTGTCTGTACAGAAAGTTCTCAGTGTCCTTTCCCCATCATGGTCTTATGTTTTTTGCTGGACTACTGTGGTGTGCTGCTACTGTACGTGTCCACAATGGCAAAATACACCATCTCTCTCTTTCTCTCTCTTTCCCCAATCTAAGGAAAGCAGTGGGAGGGGATGAGATTCCCCTCTGACATCAGCCAGCCAGCAGAGGAAGATGGCGGAGGTTTGTTGAGGCAATCTGGCTGTCTTCACATATGAAGCTGGGGGGGTGGGCACCGGCCGGCTGGGGCTATATAAGGGGGTCCCATCTGGACAGATCTGAACATACTCTCCTTGGGCCACTGACACGCTGTCTACATGGATGCTGTTTTTTATTTATTACTTGTACCACGGGTAATGTCTCTTTTGGTTTCCTTTTTGATCAGTCTCTATTGCTGTTGAATATCTACTGCTCTTTTGTACTACTTTGACTTACTGAGACTTCTCTACTTCTTTTGCTGGTGTTTTTCTTCTACACTGATACACATTCTGTTTTTTTATTTCACATGGGGACCACATTTGATATATACATTATTGGTCCTTTTAAGTCAGTTTACTTAGTTTGTACCTCCACTTTTTTAGATTCTTATACAGCCTTTTACCAATTTTAATCCTGGTTTCCTGGGTCCCCCTGTGCACCCCTGCTGGTTTGGCCCACCTTACTTTCAGCGTCCAGGCTGAGCATGTCCTTTGGCGCCCCTTCATGCCATTGTCCCATTTGTGTACATTCTTCTGGTTCCTGTTACTTTTTAGACTACTATGTTTTTGTGTAAGTAAACTACATAAATGTTAGGGATTGGGAATTGTGATTTATACCCATGTTTTATTTTTTTATTTGGGTACATATGTCGTTTTTCTTTCTTTTTATTACTTTTATGACATGGTCTTTCCACAGATACATTGGATCTGATTGTCTCCTGAACAAATGAACATTGCTTCACGAAACAGGTTGAGATATAGCCGAACACTTACCTACCTGTTTATTTGTGCAATATTGCTTATATGTGAAAATAAACATCAAGTTTTATATGCGTCTCTTCTAATTCTTATACTATGAGATATGTATTGCTCAATGTGGCAATTTTTAGCTTGAATATGGAATAAAAAGATGTAGAAGTTTATGTAATGTGGTATTAACTTTTGTTATCTTTTGACTGGCCAGCAACTATGTCACCCGTTTATGTGGCCAAATGTTACTGTTTATCTTTTATGAATGCATTTTTGCCATTTTTGGCAAGTAATAAAAGCATTTATTTGCAAATGCATCTTTTTGTCATCTGTGGGGTAATGCTTCTATTCTCATGGGGAATGGCAACTTTACCTCACACAGATGAAAAAGACATCAAACCTTTTCATGAGTATAGGGTAATGTGTCTATTCCTTAATAGGGAATGGCAGTGTTACCTCAGATGCATGAAAATAACACTTTTTTTTTTTTTTTCATGTGTGTGAAGCAATGCATCCATTCTCATGTGGTATAGCAATTTTACTTCACACAGGTGAAAAAGACACTTTTCCTGTGTGTAGGGTATTGCATCCACTCTCTAATGGAGAATGGCAGCCTTACCTAACACACCTGAAAATAACACTTCTCTTTTTCATGCGTGAAGGATAATGCATCCATTCTCATGGGGAATGGCAGCTTTACCTCACATGGATAAAGAAGACAATTTTTCATGTGTGTGGAGTAATGTGTCTATTCTCTAACAGGGAATGGGAGCCTTACCTCACATACACGAAAATAACACTTCACTTTTTCACGCATATGGGGTAATGCATCAATAGTATCTCACAAAAGTGAGTACACCCCTCACATTTTTGTAAAAAATTTATTATATCTTTTCCTGTGACAACACTGAAGAAATTACACTTTGCTACAATGTAAAGTAGTGAGTGCACAGCTTGTATAACAGTGTAAATTTGCTGTCCCCTCAAAATAACTCAACACACAGCCATTAATGTCTAAACCGCTGGCAACAAAAGTGAGCACACCCCTAAGGGAAAATGTCCAAATTGGGCCCAAAGTGTCAATATTTTCTGTTGTAACCATTATTATCCAACACTGCCTTAATCCTCTTGGGCGTGGAGTTCACCAGAGCTTCACGGGTTGCCACTGGAGTCCTCTTTCACTCCTCCATGACGACATCACAGACTGGTGGATGTTAGAGACCTTGCACTCCTCCACCTTCCATTTGGGGATGCCCCACAGATGCTTAATAGGGTTTAGGCCTGGAGACATGCTTGGCCAGTCCATCACCTTTACCATCAGCTTCTTCAGCAAGGCAGTGCTCAACTTGGAGGTGTGTTTGGGGTCCTTAACATGTTGGAATATTTCCCTGCGGCCCAGTCTCCGAAGATACTGTATCTAAACTTTGGCTTTAAACTGTAATCAGAAATCCTGTTTCTCAAGCCTGCATTTGCAGCAGTAAACAAGTTGATAAACCTGGAGTAAAAGATTTGCACCCACCTGCTGGTTGCAAACAGGGTAAATATTTGAAATGTACATTTAATATTTCATATTTATCTAATTAAATTATGCCATTTTTCTTTTTTATTCCAAAGCATAATGTGTAAAGAAATTTTATGGAAAAAACATTGTATTTTCCATTTGAAAGAACGTCAGGCAACAGAAAAAATGTCATAATGTCAGGTTATATGGATTTGTAACTTTATTTTTGAAACAGCTATATCAATATAGTTCTAAGGCATGTAGCAGAAGGTGTTTTGCAATCTAAAATCCATGTATGGGGGAAGGGGCCACTGGTAAAATTAATTGTTCTTATGGTTTGCCTTAAGCTTTCAAACAGAAAGGAGTCACCCTAAAACTGAGACACCTTATAGTTTTTTTTGTGTAAATAACCATTAATTCTTTCTTTGAATATTATGTGTTTTTTGAAGATCCTGTTTAGTATGCAAAGGTATTTTACTTCATTATTCATATGTCTTTACTGTGTGAATCAGAGCATGTACAGTATGTTGCAGAAAGAATCTCATAATTTGCTCATCAATCACTAGATATGAAATGCAGTAGCATTTGATAATTATTTATAATGTTATGGACTGACAGTACATTATACAATATTTTCACATATGAACAAGGCACTGTTGAACTAGGATTTCTTGAAAACGAATGTGATTAAAATTTTGCAGCACATTATAAAGGGGTTGGGGAGTTGCAAATCATATAACAGGCAGCAATGATTATTACTTTTGTGTCCGCACCCTTAACATGACCTTACACCTGTGGAAAAGTCAAAGAGAATGACTCGGGCAGAATGAGCAAAAAAAAATTAAAAATCAAAGAATAAGGATGGAAAATGTAAATCCAATGGGAATTAACAAATTTATAATTGTTGAATTTGTTTTGGCTGAGACAAATTATAACTGGCCTTATTCACATGCACTTTAGCGTTAATCTTTTGTTCTATGTGAATTAATACATTAACATTGTATTCAAATGAAAAGTCGTTCAAAATTAGTTGAGTTCATGAAGCCACTGTTGAATGGTTGGACTAGCGATTTGTTATAGTTTCTTGTCCGAACGTTAAACGAAATTCTACTGGTGAAAAGTTATCAATAGCTTCCTGTGGTTCCACGAGGCTGCCAATCACAATAAAGGTCCAACAGGAAGGCTTAAAAGACAGATGATGCTAGGTCAAGCTCAACTTTTCATGAAAAGCCAAGTTGTATACAGCTTTAGCTGCCTACAGCTCTGAATCTCAAAATGCTTTGGACATGAATATTATATTTTGGATGACTGAACATTACAGTTGTATATATCTGTGTATAGGAGAGTATAAATTGTGGATCTCTGTTCCGCCTATACAGATTTTTTATTTATTAAGGTTTTAATGTTATGTTAATAAAGATGTACAAATTTCTTATTTATGTAGTTGTTTATATACATGAATGCCTTAAAAGTGCCACACACCCATATTTCTATTTTGGACATAAAAATGAAAAATAGATGTGAAATCTGCCATTCTGTTTTTTTTGTTTTTTTTGTAGGAACTGCTAACAAAGATCAGAATCTATAAATATGGCAATAAATCATACATACAACAGGAAAGGAATTGAACAACTTTGCAAAGTCAATTAATTATTATTACTTACATTTCTCTCTGGGTAAACAACTTTCTAAGTAAGTGGTGTAGGATGGAGGTAGAGCACACCCCACAGTAAACATAAGCCAAACATATTCTCTTTGGACTATATAATTCTATACTACCTTATGAAGGAGAACATGATGTTACCATGATGTAATTTACCTTATATTGAGGGTGTGTCAACCTGGATCTGGATCTGAAGCTAGGACTTCTGGTGCATCTGGCAGCAACTCTTCTACCTTGTTTCTGGTGAACCTTGAACTCCTTGCTCCTCCCATGTACTTCCTATTTGGATGTGCCCTTGCACTTCCTGTTTGCCAGATTATTGTGTTATTCTCCAACCCATATCTTGCTCCTGCTGCTGTCTACATTTCCATACTGAACTTTGGCTTGTTCCTCAACTACGCTTCTGCTCAATCCCAACCTGCAACCATTTGTTGCCGACCCTTGGCTTGTTCATTGACTATGCTTCCCTTTGATCCCTACCTGCTGCATCTGCTATGGCACCCCGATTTGCTCACCACCTAGTAGGGCAATCCTGAGGATCACAGCCTGGCACCAGCATGCAGAAAAATGCATTACCACCACCTGGAGCCTTGGTGAAGACCAGTTAGTGCTTGGAACCTTAGCCACAAACACAAAATATTCAACTATTGACTAAGCTGTGCCCATCTAGTTGTGAAGTGTGCATTTGAAGTCTGTACTCCATCAAAATTAATTTGCTGATTTCTTCTTTTACTCAGAGGGTCAAGTGGTTTAGCAACATCAATGTGTAATTAAGCTTCTCCTGATAGCATTTGCCTTTGAATTTTTCTCAACTGCCTTTGTTCTTAAAGAAATAAAGAACATCTGTTTTTCCTTTGAATAAAATGTTTCAAAATACTTTTGTGGTTGCACTCTCTTTTTATCATAGCAAAGTTGTCTATTTCACCCATTTGATGCAAGGTATCTATTCTCTGAGAATGAACACATGCCAGCAGCACTCATGCAGCCCCAGACCATGACACTCCCACCACCGTGCTTGACTGTAGGCAAGACACACTGTACTCCTCACCTGGTTGCCACCACACACACTTGACACCATCTGAACCAAATAAGTTTATCTTGGTCTCAACAGACCACATGACATGGTTCCAGTAATCCCTGTCCTTAGTCTGCTTGTCTTCAGCAAACTGTTTGCGGGCTTTCTTGTGCTTCATTTTTAGAAGAGGCTTCCTTCTGGGATGACAGCCATGTAGACCAATTTGATGCAGTGTGTGGCGTATGGTCTGAGCACTGACAGAATGACCCCTTTAACCTCTGCAGCAATACTGGCAGCACTTATACGTCTATTTCTCAAAGACAACCTCTGGATATGACGCTGAGCATGTGCACTCAACTTCTTTGGTCGACCATGCTTAGGCCTGTTCTGAGTGGAACATGTCCTGTCAAACCACTGTATGGTCTTGGCCACCGTGCTGCAGCTCAGTTTCAGGGTCTTGGCTTCTTATAGCCTAGGCCATCTATATGTAGAGCAACAATTCTTTTTTTCAGATCCTTAGAGAGTTCTTTGCCATAAGGTGCCATGTCGAACTTCCAGTGACCAGTATGAGAGAGTGAGAGTGATAACACCAATTGTAACACACCTGCTCCCCATTTACACCTGAGACCTTGTAACACTAACGAGTCACATGACACCTGGGAGGGAAAATGGCTAATTGGGCCCAGTTTGGACATTTTCACATAGGGGTGTACTCACTTTTGTTGCCAGTAGTTTAGACATTAATGGCTGTGGTTGAGTTATTTTGAGGGGACAGCAAATTTACACTGTTATACAAGCTGTATACTTACTACTTCACATTGTAGCAAAGTGTTATTTCTTCAGTGTTGTCACATGAAAAGATATAATAAAACATTTACAAAAATGTGAGGGGTGTACTCACTTTTGTGAGATAACGTATGTATTTTATTGCATAGTTACATTGGTAAAGCTTAGACCAGCCTTTCTCAACCTTTTCTACTCAGAGGAACCCTTGAAATAACTTTACGGTCTCAGGGAACCTCTGCTTAGAATGACTACAACTCATGATACATTAGTGTGATGGTCAGTGGGAAGAATGCTCCTCATACTTGTGGTCATTGGGAAGAATTCCCCCCTTACAGATAGATAAAAAGATCAATAGTGTCAGTGGGAACTTATCTGAGAGACAGAGATTGCTAATTGATCAAGGAACCCCTAGAAACCTCTGGAGGAACACTAGGGTTCCATGGAACCCTGGTTGAGGAACCCTGGCTTAGACCATTGTAAGTACAATATGTATATCTCATACCTGACCAGTCCCTGTGGAAGCAGCATATCACTGCAGTAGTTGCTGCTACTACAGTGATAGCAGCGGTCGTCCAAGTCCAGTGCCAAGCAGCTGCCCCTCTGCATTGTAACCACAAGGGGTTGCATACTCAGCGCCATAGTCATTCAGAGAAGACCTTGTATATTTTTCAATGAATACAAGGCATTCTCTGACTGGACAAGGTGGAGATTGTGATATCACTGCCCCACCTCTCACCTAATCCAATCAGGAGACACCTTGTAATAACTGAACAAAATACAAAGCATTTGCATCCTCACATGCCCGACAAATGGGGTCCTGCGTGGCTCTGAAACGTTGCAATTATTCTTTTGTTATGTGATCTCTCTACAATAAAAGTTTTGGACTATAATTGAAGATCCAATGGCGTGCTGGTGAATATGTGTATTGATCAAAATACAAAGCATTCGCCGACTATAGTGGCAGTGCCCAGTGAGCAACCCCTGCAATGACTATGCAGAAAGGCAGGAATTTGGCACAGGACTGTAAGACTGCTGCTATCACTGTAATAGCAACGATTACTACAGGGATTTGCAGCTTCCACCGAAATATAGCTAAATTTATCAGAGAAAGGAACTCCCCTCCTAGTAGAGATGGTGATGTCTAGATCTTTAGGGCCCATTCATGTTTCTCCAAGTTGTTATGGTGTTTTACCATGCATTGCTTTTAAGGCAGCCGATTCATTATGAATGGGCAGCCAACGCATGGTAACAACTTAAAACTCAGTGAGTGACATGTACTTTATGGTGCACTGCAGTGTTGTTATGTTTTGCCCTCTCCTGTGACTATGCATTGGGGATGCTATTAAAGTGAATGGCAGTGCAGCACACTACACTGCATATCAAATTTAATTTCAAATATTTAATAGTGCAAATAAATCCCTGAAGAGGACTATGGCTTATTAAGCTGTACTTTCTGGTTATTGAGCAGCACTGAGAGCATGCATAAGCCAGACTTGGCAAAGGAATCTTTTCCCTAACATAGCAAAACAGGATTTATTATTCTGCATTATCCACTATTAACTGGTTAAGTAGTCTCTGTACAAAAGTTGGTAAATGTATTCTGTAGTTTAGAAACATTACAGTCTGGCATTTAATCTGGCATGGAAGAGCAGTAAAAATAATAAACTTGTGTAAATATAATTAATATTGTACTTTGCTCTCATTGGGCTTTTAAAGTGTTTATTCTTGCCATCAACAAATATTCACACCATGTACATCTGCTTTTATGATACCAACAGCAAAATACACACTACTTCTAGTTTAAAGTGTATCAGTTTTTAAAAGTAACTCATTTTGTAGAAGGAAATTGCAGCCCCATCCAGATAAAACCATAGGCATTGCAAGGATATCAGAATATTTATACCCTTCTCAAACCTGGAGAAACTGCTGATAGTTTTACAATGTACTTTCCCAAACTGATGTGTTATTTTATTTGATTGGAAGTATTCTTCTTTATTTTAATCATCTGAGCAAACCCCTTTGTTGTAATGAAGAAATTTGTAGCATCTGCTTTCCTTTCATCTCTGCTAGTGAATGACAATGTTTTTTTCAAATAAAGTCTTTTTAAATTGTAAAGTTCCTTAAACTGGTAAGGGATACTGGGACTTGTAGTCACACAGAAGGAAGACAGAAAAAAGTTTTTTATATACTAAGAGGATTCTCCTTACGCCTCTTATTGACTCTCATTCGTTTGTTGCTAGTTAGAGCTTTGATCTAAGGCTATATATCCTGGCATTCTTCCATTTACTGCTCAGCCTTCCTGTCGTTACCTTCATTATTCTGATTTCTGTGATCTCTTTGCCCTTCAAAAGATTCCTGCGCTTACAGTGAAAATAGCATTGCAAGGGATAATGATACCAGTTTCCTCCCAGTAGACTCTGTCCTTACACCTGTTCATTATTTTACACGGATTGCTTACCCATTTTTATAATGTGCCTGTATAGAGTTTCTCTAACATGTACAGTATCTCACAAAAGTGAGTACACCCCTCACATTTTTGTAAATATTTTGTTCTATCTTTTCATGTGACAACACTGAAGAAATGGCACTTTGCTACAATGTAAAGTAGTGAGTGTACATCTTGTATAACAGTGTAAATTTGCGGTCCCCTCAACATTACACAACACACAGCCATTAATGTCTAAACTGCTGGCAACAAAAGTGAGTACACCCCTAAGTGAAAATGTCCAAATTGGGCCCAAGGTGTCAATATTTTGTGTGGCCACCATTATTTTCCTGCTGCCTTAACCCTTTTGGGCATGGAGTTCACCAGAGCTTCACAGGTTGCCACTGGAGTCCTCTTCCATTCCTTCATCACCACATCACGGAGCTGATGGATGTTAGAGACCTTACCCTGCTCCACCTTCTGTTTGAGGACACAGATGCTCAATAGGGTTTAGGTCTGGAGACATGTTTGGCCAGTCCATCACCTTTACCTTCAGCTCTTTTAGCAAGACAGCGGTCATCTTGGAGGTGTGTTTGGAGTCGTTATCATGTTGGAATACTACCCTGCAGGCCCAGTCTCTGAAGGAAGGGGATCATGCTTTGCTTCAGTATGTCACAGTATATGTTGGCATTCATGGTTCCCTCAAAGAACTGTAGCTCTCCAGTGCTAGCAGCACTCATGCATCCCCAGTCCATGACACTCCCACCACCATGCTTGACTGTAGGCAAGACACACTTGTCTTTGTACTCCTCACCTGGTTGCTGCCTTTGTTCTTAAAGAAATAAAGAACATCTGTTTTTCCTTTGAATAAAATGTTTCAAAACACTTTTGTGGTTGCACTCTCTTTTTATCATAGCAAAGTTGTCTATTTCACCCATTTGATGCAAGGTATCTATTCTCTGAGAATGAACACATGCCGGCAGCACTCATGCAGCCCCAGACCATGACACTCCCACCACCATGCTTGACGGTAGGCAAGACACACTGTACTCCTCACCTGGTTGCCACCACACACACTTGACACTATCTGAACCAAATAAGTTTATCTTGGTCTCATCAGACCACAGGACATGGTTCCAGTAATCCATGTCCTTAGTCTGCTTGTCTTCAGCAAACTGTTTGCGGGCTTTCTTGTGCATCATCTTTAGAAGAGGCTTCCTTCTGGGATGACAGCCATGCAGACCAATTTGATGCAGTGTGCAGCATATGGTCTGAGCACTGGCAGGCTGACCCCACCCCTTCAATCTCTGCAGCAATGCTGGCAGCACTCATACGTTTATTCCCAAAGACAACCTCTGGATATGATGATGAGCATGTGCACTCAGCTTGTGTCGATCATGACGAGGCCTGTTCTAAGTGGAATCTTATGGTCTTGGCCATTGTCTTCGCAATCTTCTTAGAGCCTAGGCCATCTTTATGTAGAGCAACAATTCTTTTTTTTCAGATCCTCAGAGAGTTCATTGCCATGAAGTGTCATGTTGAACTTCCAGTGACCAGTATGAGAGAGTGAGAGCGATAACAACACATTTAACATACCTGCTCCCCATTTACACCTGGGACCTTGTAGCAATGGTTAATTGGGCCCAATTTGAACATTTTCCCTTAGGGGTGTATTCACTTTTGTTGCCAGTGGTTTAGACATTAATGGCTGTGTGTTGAGTTATTTTGAGGGGACAGCAAATTTACACTGTTATACAAACTGTACACTCACTACTTTACATTGTAGCAAAGTGTAATTTATTCAGTGTTGTCACATAAAAATATATAATAATATATTTATAAAAATGGGAGGGGTGTACTCACCTTTTTGAGATACTGTAGATTATTCCTATGTTACCCATAATCAAGGCAGAAGGAAAAAAGAAAATAAGCAAAAGCAGAAAGGTTTGTATCACAAAATATGAAATTCAAAGAAGCTGTGCATGAAAAGTGTATGTTTAGTTTCTGTCCTGGAATAAATGATCTATAGACAAACTACACTAAAGGATTTTTTTAAACCTCTAAATTTAATTATGTGTAATACCCCCTGGTGTACATAGTGTGAATAGGTTAGGTGTAAGAACCTTAGGAAAATGTAGTTTGGCTCACAAGTAGTTAAAGTGAGCATGTCTGTAGGGTTCCAGCTCAGGTCAGGCTGGAGGGCTCTGCAGGTCGGGCCTCTGTCCCTCACCCTGGTTCTGGATGTTTCCAGAAACTTCTAGAAGCTAATGGGCAGAGGTACAGAGGCAGGGATCTCAATAATTATGGGAGTTTGACCAATCCCCAGGCAGGAGGCCTGGCAGGGTGGTAAAATGTGTCCATAAATATTGAAGAGCCTGGCCAGTGGGGTGTTGCTGCTTGGAGTATGGAGTGCTGAGACGAGGATCGTGAGGCCTGGAGGGGACTCCGGGTCTGGGGGGGCTCTGTCTCCAGGCAAGGGCTGAGAAAGGAAGGAAAGGAGCAGTTTGATCAAAGGGATTTTCACCACCCTTCCTTCCTTCTCATCCTGGAGACACCCTATATTGCAAGGGTGGACCTGTACAGCAGGAGATCTGAACAACACTCTTTGCCAAGCAGCAGCATTTTAGGGAACAGTGAGTACCTCTACCTACCACCCCTAGAGCCAACAAAGGGAGAAGGCAGCCGGATGCAATATTTAGCTAGCCTAAAAAGGGACAGTGCCACAACTTACCTTAAAGCGGTTGTCTACCCATCGATTTGATAGTGTAAAAAAAGAGTTAATATTCCCGGCATGCCGGAAATGCTAGCTGTCTCCTTGATTGTGCTCTCAACCAAACTAGCAAACCATCCAATGGGTGGTGTCATAATGGATCACATGTGCAGCATCATGGCAGTTGCAGATTAAACAGAGGCTAAGATGTCAGCTTCCTTAGCTGAAAACGATAGGAGAGTATACAACCACTTTAACTCCCTTGCTCTGGGATTCACTCATAGAAGTCAGGTGCACTGGTAATTTCTAATAAGGGGACATAGCAAAGTCCCAACTGTATGCAGGAGCTCTATTTTCTACTAAGGGGACATAGAGTTCCTGCCTACAGTTGGGACTTGGCTATTTTCTACTAAGGGGACATAGAGTTCCTGCCTACAGTTGGGATTTTGCTCATTTCTACTAAGGAAACATAGAGCTCCTGTAAGAAAATGGGATATTTGCTACTGATCCATTAAGGACTGATATCATTCTGGAAGGAGTACAGTCTAGGATCCATTTTACAGCAAGTTGGACATAGAGAAGTTGTCCTCTAAGAAGTTGCTGAAATCAAGTTGGTCATCCCATAACCCCTTAAGTTTATATTCCCTCAATAAAACATAAAAAACAAGCCCAGCTAAACAGAGGTAGGGGTATGGAGGAGCTAATCGCCACTTCCCTTGACAACGCGGACAAATTCAGAAAGACTTGGTCATGCTGGACCCACTTTCAAACGACCAACTATTATCAAGCAGTTTACCTATAAATTTTCCCACATACTCCCTGATACCCGGTAACGGTTACTAGGTTATGGGGTGGCCAGACATGGTAGACCCCCTGAGTAAATCTCAGGAAGCATCTTTTGTCTCCCCCCCTGACCCAGCACTAGGCACCCACCCCACCCTTTTCTTTTCCCTTACCCCCTCCCCCCCTCTCCCCGTTCCCTCTTCCTTTGCCTTTTGCCCAAAAACTCTAATACACGCTCACCGTAATAGTGAAATATGCATAGCTTTTTGTAAGAACAATCAAAGGCTACAACCCAACGAATACGGATTGGTATATGAAATATGCATTCATTTCTGCTGTTTTATGTCTTTTCCAACGCAGATATGACTTTGTTATTGTTTGTGGCTGAACGTGTCTGTACACTGTGTTAATCGAACAATAAAATCTTTATGGAAGAAGAAAAAAAAAAAACAAGCCCAAGGACTGATAATTGATTGAGAATGCCAGTTGGAAAAATGTGTTGCCTCACTATGCAGGATTAGGAGGACGCAATACATAGCGGCCCTCTAGGGGTTAGCGCTACATAGGTATCATTTTTGTTCTAATTTTCCTGGGTCTGTATTGCGTAAATCAGCATTCTTAAAACCAAATTATTGCTAGCGTTACATGAGAAATTACATTTCATTTCTACTGCTTTAAAGGAAATTTATGGTCACAGCACACACTTTTATTTTAGAACATCAGCATTGTAATATCAACAATAACTATTTTTGACAATCCAATATAAGCTTATTTGAAAAATCTCCCTTCAAACTGTGATTCCTGCCTGTCTGCTGCCATCTCTTTCCATAATTTCCTAGATTCTCTGCATGCTTTGCAGCTTCTCCTCTACTGTTCACTTTCAATTTCTACATATCACACGGTACCTTGCTGCCTGCCAGCAGTAATTCCTGTACTAACTGCACCTCCTAAACTCCTCCCCTCAGGACCTCTGTAGCTCAGAAGGCAGTATGTATGTATATTGTATGTATACACACAGTATACATACAATATACATCCAATATACACACAGTATATACACACCCAGTATACACACACATATACATACAGTATGCATATATACAGTCACACACTGCAAAAGTCGGAAATAAGGAAGAACATTTGAAATAATAATAGCTTATTATAATTTATAATAAGTTAAAATAATAAATTAATAACTTATTATTTCAAATGTTCTTCCTTATTTCCGAAATTTGGAAATGAGAAAGAACGTTTGAAATAATAATAAATAACTATTAAATTATAAGTATTGAAATTTCCTTGAAAGTTTGGCTGTTAGTGAACTGAAATATGAAATTTATCACTAATAGCCATATTTTAAAGAAAATTCCAATACCTATAATTTAATAGGTATTTATTATTATTTCAAATGTTTTTCTTATTTCCGAATTTCCGAATTTCGGAAATAAGGAAGATCATTTGAAATAATAAGTTATTAATGTATTATTTTAACTTATTATAAATAATAATAAGCTATTAATATTATTTCAAATGTTCTTTCTTATTTCCAGAATTTCGGAAATTCGGAAATAAGGAAGAACATTTGAAATAATATTAAATAACTATTAAATATAGGTATTGGAATTTTCTTGAAAGTATGACTATTAGTGATAAATTTCATATTTAAGTTCATTAACAGCCAAACTTTCAAGGAAATTCCAATACTTATAATTTAATAGTTATTAGTTAGTTATTATTTCAAATATTCTTTGTTTTTTCGAATTATCGGATTTCCGAATTTCGGATTTTCAGCGGTTCCGATTGCCGAATTTCCGAATTACCGCAATTGCCAAATTACCGTGAATTTCTGAATTACCGCGAATTTCCGAATTAACGCTATTGCCGAATTACCGTGATTCGGAAAAATGAAAATTCGGAAAAATTCGGAAATTGAGAATTCGGAAGTCGTCCGAATTGCCGAATTTTGCAAAATTCTGTAAAAACGAAATTCGGAACTAAACGAATTGCACAAGCCTACTAATAATATATACTCTACTAATGACTGGCTGAGAAAGGGTTGACATCTAGGGCCAATTAAAGGCTTAAAGGGGTTGTAAACCCTCAAGGTTTTTTACCTTAATGCATTATATGCATTAAGGTGAAAAACCTCATTTAGTGTAGCAGCCCCCCAGAGCCCCCATTTTACTTACCTGAATCCTGTTTTTCCAGCACCGGGACGAGCACACCTGCTCCAGCCGGTGTCTTGGGTCCTGATTGGATAGATTGATAGCAGCGCAGCCATTGGTTCCCGCTGCTGTCAATCAAATCCAATGACGTGGGAGCCAGGGCGGGGCCAAGTCCTGCTGTCTGTGTCAATGGACACAGCAGCAGGACTCGGGAGCTCGCCCGCATGAGTGCCCCCCAGGGAAGCGCTCCCCGTGGGGACACTCGATGCGGGGAGGAGCCAGGAGCGCCGTGGAGGGACCCCAGAAGAGGAGAAACAAGACCACTCTGTGCAAAACCCTTGCACAGATTAGGTAAGTATAACATGTTTAAAAAAAAGAAGCTTTATAATAACTTTAACTGCGTGCATAACAATGTGTAATGTGTGCTGCTTTTACTTTTTAAGAGATGTGGTAGGGAGAAAAAAACAAGCACATTCCTGCTCCATGTACAGAGCCCTCTGTTGTTAATAAACACAGGGCTCTGTACTGTGATTTGCTAAGCCAATCAGCAGGTCATAAATCATTGGCTGGGACCTGCTGACCGACTTATGCTGTACTGAATGACAGCACAGGTAGGGTGGCACGCGCACACTCCCTACCCAGTAATATCGGATTACATTCATGTACGTGATCTGCAGCGGAGTGGCCACCCTAAAAATGTCTGGGGTACTCCGACGCTACCACAGAGGTGAATGAGTTAAAATGAATACTGCGATCCACTGCTGCAAACACCTATGGGTGAATCAGTGCCCAGGTGAGTGAATATAGTGCGTGGTGGTGTTGCGCTATGATATGAGATGGTATACAAGTGTGGTACAAGCATAGGTGTGCGCAGCCTATTGCATTAGGGTGTGCACCCCAAAACTCAAACACACGTGTCTTTCTCAGCAGCCTCAGCTGCACTACACAGTGAATCAATGAGGAGTGCTTTGTGCTCAGCTGCTTCCTGTTTATTCACAAACTGAAGCATAGTAAACATAGTTTACTATCTGTGGTGCCAATTTCTTCCTACTGCCCAGGCTGCTGCTGATGGCTTCCCTCCTCTTTTCTTCCCCTGGCTGCTGTGGGTGGATATTTCAGGATGGAGAGTGGGGGAAGGGACTAGTAAATATGGTGCCTTCCTTTTCTAAATGAACACAGTGAATGCACTCACTCACTGTGTTCATTCATAACCAAGGCATCTCCTGCATGAATCCCGGTCACCTGGCGCCGGCCACTGGATTGTGTATTGTGGGCGCACGCAAGCCGACGGAGGCGCGCTCACTGACTAGCAGGGGAGCCAATCAGCGGATGGGTCGAACTCGATTTCCGCCGGCCACCAGCGATTGCTCCCCCGCAGTGACAGAACGGGGATCCGTGAATGTAAACAAGCGGATCCCCGTTCTGACAGGGGAGAGAAAAGTGATTGTATGTTCCCAGTATATGGGAGCAGCGATCACTCTCCTCGCCCAGTCACCCCAGCCCCCACACAGTTAGAACACACTGACAGGGAAAACATTTAACCTTTTGATCGCCCCCTAGTGTTAACCCCTTCCCTGCAGTGACATTTATACAGTAATCAGTGTATTTTTATAGCACCGATCGCTGTATAAATGTCAGTGGTCCCAAAGAAGTGTCATAAGTGCCCGATATGTCCGTTGCAATATCGCAATCCCCCTAAAAATCACAGATCTCCGCCCTTACTAGTAAAAATAAATAAATAAATAAAAAGCCATAAATCAATTCTCATAGTTTGTAGACGCTATAACTTTTACGTAAACCGATCAATATGTGCTTATTGCGATTTACCAAAAATATGTAGAAGAATACATATCGGCCTAAACTGATGAATACATTTTTTATATATATATTTTTTTGGATATGTACTATAGCAAAAAGTTAAAAATATTGTTTTTTTTTCAAAATTGTCGCTCTTTTTTTGTTTATAGCGCAAAAAATAAAAACCACAGAGGTGATCAAATACCACCAAAAGAAAGCTCTATTTGTTGGAAAAAAAGAATTATCAGTTAAAGCGACACAGTGCCATATCACAAAAAGTGCTCTGGTCAGGAAGGGGGTAAATCCTTCCAGGGCTGAAGTGGTTAAACAACACAGGTAAATGAGAAAAAATCTTCTTATGCTAATCCGTGTGGGTAAACAAACTGTGTGCTTAATTAATAAAACTCCATTTTGAGTCTGGTGCGGTCCCAACATAAACAACAAGGGTAAATGAGAAAAAATCTTCTTATGCTAATCCGTGTAGGTGTCACTTCTTCCACAGTGCCATTACCTATGTGCAGGGTGGTCTCTCACCTTAGTGCTGTGGAGTAACAGCATGTGTGGGTACAAAGACCTGCAAGCAACTCCTCCTGGTCACTCCTAGCTGTTCTTCCCAGTCTCCTTCAATGTCTAGTGGTGAATGGTGGTCATCTGGATATCAGTTTCTGATGGAAGATGGCTGTATCCTACGCACTCCTCAAATTACGCTCCCATGGAGGGTGAAAGGGGAAGGAAGGGAATGCCCAAAGTAGTGGGATATAGTTTATAATAGAAACAATATTTATTAAGATCTTAATGGTATACACTCACATTTAAAAATGAAAAACAGTGCAAAACTCCACGAGCTGCGAGCTCGTCCTACCGCATCACTTCCGGTATGCTAGTGCTCAAATCCCGAGGCGCATCGTCACATCACGTGACTTCATCAGGGAATGGTCGCCCTGCCACAGTATAATTACATGGGGTGGTCTCCAAGTGGTTAAAGTGCTAATAAAGCCTCATTTCATTTTTTTTTTCTAAAAATAACAAACATGTTATACTTACCTGCTCTGTGCAATGGCTTTGCACAGAGCAGCCCCGATCCTCCTCTCTCCTGCCGGGTGTCCCCACAGCAAGCAGCTTGCTGGGGGGGAACCCAAGCAGGTGCTCTCCCCACCTTTCGCACATGGGGCCATGGTTCAGCCCTGCCCCCTCTGTCTCTTGATTGGCTCACTGGCTGTGAGTGATAGCAGCCCATGCCCAGCCATGGTAGATTCATAGAGAGCTCCCCACATCCTTCACAGTCAGTTGCTGGTTGCAGTTTCTGATTATTCTAATGAAGGTCTCCTGTAAGGTATTCTATTTCAACATTGGGATACTTATCGTGATATTGATGGACCCCACCATATGGAAAGCTGTGTGATTTACCTGGGTAATAAGTTCCCTAAGTAAGCCGGTACTGAGTACGGACACACCGGGTCTAAGTTCCTTCAGTTGTGACGTTTACCTGGGATAAGAAGTTTCCTGATGACAACTAGCGCTGAGATTTGACACGCTTGGCTCTAAGTGCCTTCCGGTAAGAGTACCCGTTTATTTCTCTTCCGAGTGTTGGTGGTCTGCACTGTATATGAGTGGAAGACACGGAACTATATTATACTACATATTGACCTACATTCTAGATAACAGTATTTATATTGAACCACATACGGGACTGTATCCAGTTAATAGAACTATGGTGGATTATTGATCTAAGTCATTACCTTGGACTTTTTATGAATATTAGCGCCGCATTCTTAATCTCTGTTCTTGTTACAATTTTGGTTATTATTGTCGTGCTGGCTGCTATACGTGTTGTGTTTTACAGGTAGCGCAGTATTGTCTTAAACTATCTCTGTCTATGGATCAAACCTTGATCTAGGTTTTTTTTGTTTTTTTTTTGTACACACTTTTTTTTTTTTACTCTGCTAGGAGAAAGAAATATATGATGTATCTCTCTCCTCAGTTCACAGAGAAAAAAGACGGGGGTGGGCTTCACAGTGGCTGTTCACAGTGATAGCCAATCAGAGGCTATCACAGTGATCAGGTGACCCAGAATCAGGAGTTCCAGGTCCCGATCGTTAGTAGGGGGCCGGAGGTGATATGCAAGTATGCGGCACCACGGAAAAAAGCCTGTCCAGTGAGGCCTGTAATGGAAATTATAATATGCTGTGTGCATTATATTTCTCTTGAGCTAATAAGCACACTTTTCAGCTCTTTTGCATAATGCATTTCAAGTGCATTCGTGCTAAACCAAGTATAAGATAGACACAATAGCTGTTCTCACACGGTAGCTCCTCAAATCAGTCTTGCAAACCAGTCGGAGCTCCTTTATTTTATAGGGATGAAACAGGGGCTTGGTTACTTCACAATCAGTCAATCAGTCTCCAAGGCACAGTCAGGCGACAGTAGCTCAATACAAAATAACAACCAAGGACACACATTGAAAAGATACAAAAGAAAAGGGCGTGTATGTTTGTGAACGAGTGAAGGCAGAGTGCATGAGTTCCCGCCGAAAGGTGCGCGAAGATGCACGCACCCTAGTTAACAATGGCGGTGGAGACAAAATGGCGCTAAACACATGGTGTATTTCGCACTAAAAACTGGCGTGATAACTCATGGGTGCTGTCCCCGCTTGGTCACGTGCTTGCTTTACCATTAGTGTGAATCCTATCAAAATATGGTTCTTTGGATCATATTTGGTAGTAATTATACTACTGTGCCATTAGAGGTTAAATTATGCCCAAAGGAATACAGCTGCGTGTTTCTGTCATGTAGATCAAACGTGACAGAATGCTTACAGACCATTATCCTTACATAAAAGGTGATACTGATTGCACACCAAAAGTACATTCCCCTCAAGCGGATTTATCTGCACATAATACAGAGGGGGCCCCCCCGGTTGACGGTTATACACCTGCGCCGTGGAACACGCATGGCACCCCCATAGACCGGCATTCGCGCTGCTGGACGGAATGATCGGGCGGGTAGTGTGCGGTTACCAATTAATGGAAGATTTTCACTGCTAGTGGTCTAACCCCATTGTCGGTTAAAGCCATATTCGCTATACACAGCGAATACTGGTAAACTGACACTGGGAGACACTGTGACAATACATTATCAACACATCCTAATAAGATTTCTACAACATGCCACAAATTTGTATTAGGTCGGCGTGACAGGGTTAAGACCCGGTTTAGGAAATGCAAAATTTCAGTAGCAAATGCACAACAATTCATTTTAGGCCACACAAATACAATAAATTAATTTTTTTGTAAAATATAAAAGATGAAGTTGCACCGAGTAAATAGATATGCAACTTGTCATAACTTAAAATTGTGTGCACCTGTGAAATGGAGATACAAACATCAGTGCCCCCTATATTTTCCATAGGCGTTGCTTTAAAAGCCCCTACAGATCAACAGATTAGATATAACTACAAATAAAAGTCCCTGGAATTATTGTTCTTATTATGGCGCGATGGAACTTTATTTTTTTAGACACTTTTTTTGTAAACTTTTTTTTAATCACATGGGGGCAAAATTATTTTTGAGAACTGTGGTGCAGACCTTATGAGCTGCTATGTAATACTCCTAACATAACTTCCTGACTATGTGAGCAAACAATAGAATATATTAAGTGCAGCGCTCCAACAAACTAAACATAAGGTGCAATGGTGACTAATGTGCCTGCCAATTAGCAACAAGTAGTATCACTTGACATAAAGATATTAGAAGGTCAAAAAGTCTATTAGGCTGGGTTCACACTAGTCCGATTCTCGGACCGACATGAGGAGCACAAGTCGCATTATGTCAAAAAACAATTATTCCCTATGAGAGCTGTCTTAACTGGTCCTACTTTGAAAAAGGTCCGACTTTGAAAAAACTGGTCCGACTTTGAAAAAGGTTCCTATACTACTTTTGTCCGACTTTGATCCTACTTCAGCCCATTGAAGGGCATTGAAGTTGGATCAAAGTCGGATCAGTGTCTTCACTGATCTCACTTTGGCATGTGACTTGTTCTCTGGGGATCATGAAGGGGAATTCCACGCCAAATTTAAACAAAAATGGCATGGGGTCCCCCTCCAGGAGCATACCAGGCCCTTTGGTCTGGTATGGGTTTTAAGGGGAACCCCCCACACCAAAAAAACGGCATGGGGTCCCCCCCAAAATCCATACCAAACCCTTATCCGAGCACGCAGCCCGGCAGGCCAGGAAAGGGGGTGGGGACGAGCGAGCGCCCCCCCCCCCTCCTCCTGGACCATAACAGGCCGCGTGCCCTCAACATGGGGAGTATGGGTGCTTTGGGGCGGGGGGGGCTCTGTGCCCCCCACCCCAAAGCACCTTGTCCCCATGTTGATGAGGACAAGGGCCTCTTCCCGACAACCCTGGCCGTTGGTTGTCGGGGTCTGCGGGCGGGGACTTATCGAAATCTGGAAGCCCCCTTTAACAAGGGGGCCCCCAGATGCCGGCCCCCCACCCTATGTAAATGAGTATATGGTACATCGTACCCCTACCCATTTACCTGGAAAAATGTACAAAAAAACACACTACACAGGTTTTTAAAATATTTTATTAAATCAGCTCTGGCGTCTTCTCCCCTCTCTGGCTCTTTCTTCGGCTCTTTTGCGGGGTCTTCCATCTTCTGAGGGGTCTTCTTTTTCTCCTTCTCTTCGGCGTCTTCTGCTCTTTTGCCGGTCTTCTCCACTGTCCTCTTCCCTCTGTTCTTCCTCTCTTCTTCTTCCCATGTTGACACGACGCAATCTCCTTCACGAATGCCCTCTCCGATGTGTGCTGTGCCTTATATTGGCATGGGGCGGGGCCACCTGCTGACATCACTGGGCAGGCCCTGCCTCATATGATGTCACAGCCCCACCCCAGGGCGTGACATCATATGGGGCGGGGCCTCCGGGTGTTGGCGTGGAGTTCCCCTTCAAGAGCACGAGATGCCTGCCATTGTCGGATCCCCAACAAATGGTCCGATTTTGACCCTATGTAGGACCGTAAATCGCACAGCAAAGTAGGATCAAAGTCGGACCGTTTTTTTGTTGGATAGTGTGAACCCAGCCTGAAAGCGCAGATGCTGTAAACTCTGTGAAAAAATGTGCAAAAAACACAAGAGCACTTTATTCATAATAACTTTTTTTATGATGATTTTTATGTGATGAACTGTTTATTATTTCAATTCTGATGAATGTATTGCAAAAAAATATGTTTTGTACATTTTTTCACAGAGTTTACAGCAGCTGTGCTTTGATTGCTTTTTTGACCTTCTACTATCTTTACTGCAAGTGATACTACTGATTGCTAATTGGCACACACTATTGCACCTTATGTTTAGTTTGTTTAAGCACTGCACTCAAAATTCTTTTTGGTAATAGGTCCTCTTAAAAAGACCCTTGATGTCTCACCTGTCCTCCAATGAGGCTAATGGAGCATAAATCACATTCCATTAGTTTACTCCCCAAACATACTAGCTGGGGACAGTGACACCAGGACGCGGAAGTGACACCTTACATGTCATTTCTGGGTCAGTAACAGGAAGTTGCTTCACACACTTCACTTAACACATCCAGGAAGAGGACAACAGCTGCAGTGTGAGGGCAGCGGTGACAGTCCAGTATATGGGCCGGGGAGCACCACGGAGCGGTCTTACAGGAACAAACACAGGAATCCTCAGTCCTGTCTTGATCCTCAAGTCTGATTTACCACATGAACCTCAGATGTCTCAGAGCCATCCTAAAGATTCAGTGTCCAGGTTATATTGCCCAGTGGGCATAGGACTTACAAAGCAAGAGAGACATTCAATAAGAGTAGAGACCGTGTTTTAAGAGTAAACATTTAGCTGAGGAGTCATATTTTATTAAAATGTGTCTGCCTGTTCCACAAAAGTAGACCTAAAGGCAAATGTTTTTTGTTTGTTTTTTCATTTTGGATAGAGTAAAGAAGGGTTATAAATCCTGTCACGTTATTTTTGCTCTCTGTTTCTGATTGACAAGATTTCCCTTCACTCCCTGTCCCACAGAAAAAGCAGGAAGTGAGAGGAGATCCCTCCAAAGTGAGGGAATCCCTGGTAATCACCAGGGTCATCAAAACTAGTGTCCCCATTAGAAGATTTCCCCTCTATTACTGTTTTGGTGACAACCCCAAATTTGGGATTTTCTTTTACCTTCTTTTTTTTTACTTTTCACTTTCCCTAACAGAAGAACAGACAGCAATACGACACTAATTCGTTATTTAAATACATCTCCACTCTATCTAAAGCTAAACAGAAAAAAAGTTTTGGCTTTAGTTATACTTTAATAAAGCAAAACTAAAATGCAAAGTACTTACCTGCTGCAGCTGCACATAGCAGCCCTGGGAAGAGATGAGTTTGGGTTTGCTTGTTAAAACCCAGAGATAAGTTGTCATTGACAACCCAGTCAGCTGCAGGTGAAGAATTCCTGCCCCGTAGCTGCACTTACATAGAGTGTCAGAATTGCTCGTGACATCCCTGACCTAATAAGGGCCAAATGGTCATAGAGCTATATTAAGTCAAAGATGTCATGAGCATACTCACTCACTTCATTTTGTACATACAGTCATGGCCAAAATATTGGCACCCATGCATTTTTGTCAGATAATGCACCACTTTGCCCAGAAAATTATTGTAATTACAAATGTTTAGACATTCTCATGTTTATTTATTTTGTGTGTATTGGTATGACACAAAAAAGTGGAGAAACAAAAAGCCAAATCTGACACATACCACGCAAAACTCCAAAAATAGACTGGACAAAATTATTGGCACCCTCAATTTAATATTTGGTAGCACACCCCTTGGAAAAAATAACTGAAATCAATCACTTCCTGTAACCATTGCTTCCTGTAATACACCTTTCAACTGGAATTTTGGAATACTCTTCTCTCGGCAACTGCTCCAGGTCTCTCAGATTGGAAGGGTTCCTTTTCCTAACTGCTGTTTTGAGATTTCTCCATAGGTGCTCTATGGAATTTAGTTCTGGATTCATTGCTGGCCAGTTCAGTACTCTCCAGCGCTTTGTCTTAAACCATTTCTGGGTGCTTTTTGACATGTGCTTCGGCCCATTGTCCTGCTGTAAGACCCATAACCTCTGACTGAGACCTAACCTTCTGACATTGGGCCCTATATTGCACCCCAGAATTCTTTGGTAGTCTTCAGATTTCATAATTCCATGCACACGGTCAAGACATCCAGTGCCTGAAGCAGCAAAGCACCCCAAAACATCAGTAAGCCTCCACCATGTTTGACTGTAGGGACTGTATCCTTTTCTTTAACCACTTCAGTCCCAGAAGGATTTACCCCACCTTCCTTTGGGATTCAGCACTGCTTTCTTTTGGTGGTATTTGATCACCTCTACGTTTTTTATTTTTTGCGCTATAAACAAAAAAAAGAGAGACAATTTTGAAAAGAAAAACAATATTTTTTACTTTTTGCTATAATACATATCCAAAAAAAATATAAAAAAAAAACAAATTTATTCATCAGTTTAGGCCAAAATGTATTCTTGTACATATATTTTGTAAAAAAAAATCGCAAAAAGCGTTTATTGATTTGTTTATTGCGTCTACAAACTATGAGAATTGATTTATGGCATTTTTATGACATTTTTATTATTTTTTTTTTTTACTGGTAATAGCGGAGATCTGCGATTTTTAGCACTGTTTTTGGACCATTGACATTTATACAGCGATCAGAGTTAAAAATAGCCACTGATTACTGTGTAAATGTCACTGGCAGGGAAGGGGTTAACCTGTAGGGGGCGATCAAGGGGTTTACTGTGTTCCCTTACTGTGTTCTAACTGTGTGGGGGCTGGGATGGCAGGGGCATGACAGATCTAACGATCCCGATTACAGGGAAGAGTAGATCACTGTCATGTCCCCTGTCAGAATGGGGAACCGCTGTGTTCACATTGGCGGTACCCCGTTCTTGCTCTGTATTAGGCGATCGCAGGTCGCCAGCGGACATTGAGTTTATATACGGCAATTTGCGCAGATGAGCCACTTTACCACAGTAAATGTACGCGATGCGGTCGGCAAGTGGTTAAAGGCCTCATTTCTTTTTATAAAACCAATAGGATGATGGGCTTTGCCAAAAAGCTGTAATTTTGTTTCGTCTGCCACAGCACAGTGTTAACGAAAGGATTTTGGCTTCCTTATGTAAGTTTTGGTAAGTTCTTTGATCAATTTTTCTCATTCATCCATGTCCAAGAAAATTAGCTACAGTGCCATGGGCTGTAAACTTCTTTAAAAAAGTTGCGCAAAGTGGACACAGGAACATTAAAATCTCTGGAGATGGACTTGTAACCTTGAGATTGTCGATGATTTTACACAATTTTTGTTCTCAAATTCTTAGCTGCTCTTTCTCTCCTCCGTGCTCTGCGTGGAATGCAGAGAAACACAATAGAAAGGTTAAGTAACTTTTTCACTGTTTTAACTGGTTGCCGGAGTGATTTCTCTATTGTCAGCACCTGGTAATTGATACAGGTGAGTTTAATTACAAATTACAGGAGCATCACAAACTTGGAATCCAATTATTTCTTACAATTTTGAGAAGGTATCAATATTTTTGTCCAGTCCATTTTTGGAGTTTTCTGTGGAATGTGTCAGATTTGGCTTTTGTTTCTCCACTTTTTTGTGTCATACCATTACAAATAAAATAAATAAACATGAGAATGCCTAAACATTGGTAATTGCAACAATTTTCTGGGTGCAGTGCTGCATTATCTGACCCAAATGCAGGGGTACTAATATTTTTGGCCATGACTGTAGTCACAATTATAGGGTTGAACAAAGACACAGGTCCATCCAGGTCAACCTGACTGTATGTATGTATATTCTCTAACCATTTTCATAGTCCTGTGTAGGGCACCCCCCTGCAGGATCCTCTAGTTTGGTAACCCCTCTGGATTTATCCTGCTTTCAATGAATTGGGTGGTGTAATACCTCATCCACACTGCAACACCCTTTACACAAATAAACCACACCAGTTAATGACCTTGTGTATATTAAAGGTACGTGAATCAACAAGACAAGGTTATACAACTTATAATAATTTACTACTATGCAATGCAGTCATACAACAGACTTAAATATGGAGATTTTTCACTAAAGGTGACTGGGCCCAGATTCTACCACATTTTAGCACTTGACTTGTAACAGGACCACCAGAGTCCAAACAGAGTAGCTACAAGAATGTTAAATCTTAACGGAGCTAAGCTATCTCTGAGACTTAGGGAAGGCCCTGCTAAATTGAAATTGTCTGCAGGGCTTTGATATATTTAAAAAAATATATCTTTAACCGCTTGCCGACGGCTGATCGGCAATTGACGGCAACAATGTGGCTCTGTAACGCGAATCGCCGTCATACGACGGCGGCCGCGATACAGAGCCACTGTGAGCGCGCTGTCTCGGTGTAACAACGGC